>RJVU01042598.1:254266-279351 GCA_003731715.1 Anabarilius grahami
TAGCAATGCCAAGGTCATGGGTTCGATCCCAGGGATTGCACATACTCAGATACAAATGTATAGTATAATGCAATGTAAGTCGCTTTGGATAAAAGCGTCTGCCAAATGCATAAATGTAAATGTAAAATATCAGCTGATGGGTGACCATTGTATTGTATTCATTGTATTGCAGGTCACCACTTCTTTGTCTATAGAGAATTCTCTCTCCGAGATGGCCTGCCCATGGGACAGGAGAAGCATTTTCTTGCAATATTTCCATTACTCATTATAGTGTCGGCCAAGAACTCCATGCAGGAATAGATCTAGCCTAGTCAATCTCACCTATGACCTTTCTGTTTCTGTAGTTCCTGATGGGAGTATGTAAACAACCTATTATAACCTAAGTTCAATTTAATTAATTGACTTTCAATGGAATATTCAATTGTAGTATACTTATATTGTAGTATACTTTGTTTGCTTCATTCCTGTGTCCCTTAGAATCACTGGTACATCTGTTTGATAGAAGGTAAGGGAAGGACCAAACCTGCAGAAATTTTCTTTTGTTCAACTGTACAGACATTTCCTATTCTAACATAGAAAACACATCCAGATGAACATGATAAATAATAAATACTCTACTGTTGTCAGCATGCCTTATTAACTTATGGTTACCATCGAAGTGGAGGGACTGTGCATTTTCTACGCCTCCGTTGAAGACTGCGCGCAAGGACACCCTGAGGATCGACATGTTTCATGGATTCTTAAACACGTCGCCCTACAAAAAGTAAATTCATCAATATATGCATAGTTAATATTCCAATCTTTGAGTTCACCTTTGGCATGCTCAGTAGGGACATAAAATAAATATTCAACAATATTACTGTACTGACACCATCAGATGTGAATACAAAAACTTGAAATTAACTGAGCCGAATAAAGACACTTCAGAGATGTTTTACTAGCTTAAAATCACTTAATAATGAACTTTGCAACACTGACACCATTTCAAAGCAGCTTCACAGTAATACAGAGGTAAATAAAAATCTGTATTGTATAAAGCGCTATATAAATTTAGGAAAAGAAATTAATTAATTTCTGTTTTACAAGCTTTTTTACCCAGGGATGCTAATGTCAAGGTACAAAACCCGCCTTACTCTGTACTTGAATGCCCTGTGCACCGAGATGTCCAACCATCATTTTATGTCCGGCATTTGGGTGACGCTTTAGTACATC
Source organism: Anabarilius grahami (assembly GCA_003731715.1). Classification (NCBI taxonomy): domain Eukaryota; kingdom Metazoa; phylum Chordata; class Actinopteri; order Cypriniformes; family Xenocyprididae; genus Anabarilius; species Anabarilius grahami. The sequence goes on from RJVU01042598.1 coordinate 255,479, forward strand.
TTCTACCAAAGCATCCAGTTCAGCGTCCCCCAGAGTTGAGAACAGGTCGCTTACTCTGTGAGAACAAAAAACCACACAACACACACATACAAACACTAATGTGAAAGCTAAGTAGATTATAAGGCTAGGCTACTAGGAGCTGCTGGTAACCTTAAACCATGTTGTGCCATATCCTACTCCGGAGAGTTCTTTCACAGACACCAAACAACTTTGCAATGTTTCCAGCAGTTTGACACATTAAGATATAAGTTTCAATGGTGCTTATCGGAAGCAAGTATGATGGACGTCCCACTGTAGTACCATCTGACTTGCACAGATTTTGAATGTGCTAAGAAATATTTAGCAGAGAGCCTAACACTTCAGGCTGTAGTTCGACATTCATATCGGCAAATAGGTCTTCTAAAACATCGATAAACACATCTTATCTAAACAACACAGTCATTTGATGCATTGTTATCGACTTCATTCGCCAAGTTGTGCAACGTCCGCCATAGTATACACTAACAAGAAGCAAAACTCAATAGAACGTTCCATTGCAACACCGGCACCCAGCAGCAGCCCTGCGTTTCCGCCATTTTGTGGTGAAAGTGACTCGTCAGTCCACTTGTTTCTATGGCAATATCAGCTGCTTTGTTAAAAAAAACATACATTAAAGCTGAAATCCAACCTGAATGATGACAACACAGAATAATAAAATACTATCACTAGTGATCATCAAATCCTTTTAACAGTTTATTTTACACACTTTGTGTTTAAGTCTAAAATAAAGTGTCTAAAATGGTGTCAGTGTTGCAACTAAAATAAAGGGTTTATGCATGGGTACTGTTTGATAAACCCGCACCCACAGTTATTAACAGCACACCCGATCCGACATCCGACAGAAACACTAATTTTAGCCCGCACCCGACCCAACCCGCATTAAATCTCCTACATCAGGTAGACAAAAATATTTTTCTCATGTAGCCCAACACAAGCAATAAAACCAACATCAGGCATTATGTGTTGCTGCATCTGATTGCATTAAAAAACACAAGTAAAATAATAGAACAAAGAATGTTTTAGTAGGGCTATTTAACTATAAGCTTAAAGCTAGTAAATATTTTATCAGATTCACTCACGTTTAAACGCGGTTGTCTCTTCTAAAACTTAGCAGTGTTTACCTGGCTCCTGGTCCTCTTTGTAGCAGCGCGAAAAATATTCAAAAACTTTTATTCAAATTGTAAATAGCCTATATTAAATACATAAAGCGAGCAAAGCGCGCTCCCTTAAAGGATTAGTTCACTTTCAAATTAAAATTTCCTGATAATTTACTCATCCCCATGTCATCCAAGATGTCCATGTCCTTCTTTTCTTCAGTCGAAAAGAAATAAAGGTTTTTGATGAAAACATTCCAGGATTTTTCTCCATATAGTGGACTTCAATAGAGCCCAAATGGTTGAAGGTCAAAATTACAGTTTCAGTGCAGCTTCAAAGAGTTCTACATGATCCCAGACGAGGAATAAGGGTCTTATCTAGAGAAACCATCACTCATTTTCTATAAAAAAGAAAAAAAGAAAAATGTATACGTTTTAATCATACATGTTCATCTTGAACTAGCTCTCTTCTTCTATATTTGAATTCCGGCAGTGTAGACACTGCTAAGTGTATTACTGCCCTCCACAGGTCAAAGTTTGAACTAACTGTTATATACTTACACTAGCATATTGTATATGACAATTTAGTTATTTTCGTAGCAGAGCTTCAGTTTTTCTCGCCACTTCATGCCTTTCTGGACCTCAAAAGGTGTGGTGTCATTGCTGCCTATGTGTGGATCAGATACCATCAGATTTCATCAAAAATATCTGAATTTGTGTTCTGAAGATGAACGGAGGTCTTACGGGTTTGGAACGACATGAAGGCGAGTAATTAATGACAGAAATGTAATTTTTAAAGTGCATGAGTCACACTGAATAATTTCATTAAGCTATTTGGAGCTTCACACTGGAAGTTGAAAAAATTAAAGTATTAAAGAATACATGACATAAGTCATGTATTCTGACTTATTTACACTGTTAAAGAGTTGGATTCTCATGCTAAACATTGCCAAAGTTTCAAAACATGAGTATGACGGAGTATTTCTGTGCCAAAAAAAGCACGCCTATCAACACACGTTCGGGTTTACGGAAGTCGTCGGCAGCACAGCACAGGTCACAGGACTTCACAAAATCAACAATGTCACCAAAGAAGTGTGTTTTTGGTTGTGAGAGAAAGATAACCTTGTTTCCAAAAAAGAACCCAGCATTGGAGTTGAGAGTTTTGTTCTCATGCATTACATTGATGCGCTGTCGATATTTGTTATTAAAATAACCATAGAAACTGATAGTTGCAATCATATTGAAACTGAAAAATGGAGCGGTCCCAGCGATAATGATCCCGGTCATGAGTCAGAACCGCAGGTGGAGAGTAAAACTGCTTCAAATGTCTGTTTTGTTGGCAATAGGCGCCTAAGTGCATGTAATGTAAACAATACGAATGTAGTGAATTAATATTATTCATCATTCACAATAAGCTATATTCATTATAGTGATTCAAAAGTTATCCATGGATAATGCGATGGTGTATTGTGTTTAAATACAGTTGTTTAGCTGACCAATGATAGCTTGCAGATGATCTCTACACAAAAGCTGTGTAGCGCGTACTCATGTGACTCTAGCTCCACTTACAGGACACGCCTCCAGGCACTCGGCTGTTTTCGGAAATACTCGGTACAGCATATGTATCTTTTATAAATATGATTAAACTTAAGACTTTTTGGAGATGTGAAGGATGCACTACTATTCTATAGGTACTCAAGATTAACATGAGATTGGCAGAAACTGTGTGTGATAGATTAATACAAAAACATGCATTACTTTTTATTTTTGTGACTAATTGAAAAGACAAACCTTGTATGTTTTTTTCAGGTTTTCCCACTTCTTTGCAGCCTTTGCTGGACTGACTTTGTAATTGAGACCCATTTCTTTAAGTACAGCTCTGAAACACAAATAGTTCACAAAGTCAGCACTCAAAGAATGAAGAAGGTTCATTTAACATGCATGCGCTCATTTCAAGACTTGATATAAAAATCTTTGTGAAGCTGTCCTACAGACATAATTGTACATGTTATGTAGTATATGATAGGCAAAATCACTAAAATAAAATAATTTCTATTAGGCTACAAGGGCTGTAAGCATAGTAAAAAATAAGTACTCCCTTGCATAATTCATTGTATCACTTTCATGAAGGCAACCTTTGATAGCAGCAACTGTCCTGAAAGTAGCATTTGACTAAACTGTATTCAATAAAAATATACTATTCTACTTGCGTGTGCTCACAAATGGAAATTTGGCAATTGAAGCTCTGACGCTAGATGGCAATAATGGATATCGTTCTGAAAGTAGTATAGCCTACGGAAAAATATAATCGCACCATAACATGAATAAAATGTTTATATGTCATTGTTGTTATAAACTGATTTCACCAAAACATATTTGTAACAAGAGACAATAGACTTACTCCCATCCACGTTGAATTAGAACATCAAAGAAAGCAATGAGACCCAACAGTACTTTTTGCCTTTTATTTTCAAATAATCAAACTATATAGAGTGCAGAGGTATATAAATTGCAATATTCAAAAAATACAAAATTGTAGAAAAACGTATTTTGGAAAATAAACAGATTACCTTCTTGTCAAATAAAAAAAAAATAGTATTTTGCAAAATAAATAATTTTCCTAAAAATGAAAAGTAAAATGTGCTGCTTGTCAAAATTAAAATAAATATTTTACAAAAAAAGTGAAGAAAAAAAAAGTCCAAACTTCTGGACTACATATAGATTTAGATTATTATTTTGTGTGTCCCTCAGTGTGCCAGCGCATTTCTTCTAAGAACAGTTTTACTGCAAGTAGGGCAATGATAATGGGCCTCTGTTCTGCAGAGAGAGAAAAACATTTTAACAAAACCGATTTTACAAGTTTAAATACCCATAATATCCAATATCACAGTCCTTTACTAATTGAGAGGCTGTTCAAGACATTTTTTCAAATTTTACTCTCATTCACGCTACCTTATTTTTTTTGTTTTTTGTTCAGGGGTAGAAGATAAACAATAAAAATCTTGAATGTTAAATAAAAAAAAAGAAAAATGGATTACACACAGACAATGAGTTTCATAGTGTGTTTGTGAATGAGTTTGGTAGTTTGGGTGAAAGCTTTGCTAGTGTGTGAGAGACATTACAGTAACGTTTGAGAGAGTTTTTGATAGTGTGTGCAAGAATATGTTTGAAATATATCTTGAACAGTCTCTCTTTTGCTTATTAGTACCCTTTTTGAAGTGCTTCAAAAAGACGACTGCATTTTTTATAAGGACTTTCAAGTGAGCCTGAACTTTCTTTTCAGTCATTGGCTTCAGTGAAGGGCACAAGGGGCAATTTAGATATATTTTTTAAGATGGAAGAATGCAGTTTTACAGATGATAGAAATGTGGCTATCAAAGAGCACACCCAGGTTCCTAACAGAACATCCATCGAGCGATCCCACCTGCCAGAGATCACTCTTATCATCAGCACTATAAGAACACTCACCTTGTCTTCCCTCGCTGTACAGTCTCGTTTAATGTTAGTTTGTCTTACTTGGTGGACCATTCTCTGATTACTCCACCGTACTCCCAAGTGTATTCTCTAGCGATATCCCCCAGAGTTTGTCTCCTGTGTTCTCTTAATGTCTGTTTGTCTGCTCACTGCTGTCAGTAAACACTCTTGTCACCCATTACTCTTGAAAAGAAGAATGAGTCCTTCATTTTTAAGTGCCTTCTCTGCCTGCCTTGACCCTGTACAATTTAATTTGACAAGAATTCTCCTTCCAATCTAAAGAAACACGTATAGGTAAGCCATTTTTATTTTTTAGTAATTTTTTTAAATGAGTAATCTAACAACTTATTTACACTGCATTCGTCTGTGGTGCATTACGGCTCCGGCAAGGTTTTGTTCCGTCCTCGATTCCAAAAACTGTGTTCTAAGCCAATACTGAAAATATTGTACTCTGTAGCCTACATCTATGACATGCTAAAAGCACATGAATTGCTTATTTTATCTGTCAAAGAGAGCGAGACTGATATGTAGTTAGTTTTGAATGTTTCATTTTTGCATAGATACATTAACAGCACCAAGGAAAAAGAGAGTGAGGAGGCTCCTTCAACATCCAGACAGCTTAAGTTAGAAGAAACTAAGTTAGTCACAAAGAAGAATGTTGATCAGGCAGTGTTTAATTTTGTGACCCAAACAGCCATCATTTAAAGCTTTCTTGCATGAACTTTAGCCTAACGCCTCTCTTATGTCAAGGACCACTTTGCAACGTAAGATGAATGTGGCAGCATTTGAAATGAAAACAAATGTTAAAATATTTATTGTTCTTTAAAACAGATGTTTGTAACTGACTTTTACTTGAAACAACAAACATTATTACACATTCTTTTCTTACACTGTAATCATGAATGTGCACTTATGAAAGCAACAAATTCAATCAATTGACTGCTTTTTTTTTTTTGCTGTTTTAGCTTCTCTGCTCAACAACAAATCTGAAATTAGTGCTAGATAAGATCTTAAAGGTGCCCTAGAACCCTTTTTCACAAGATGTAATATGTCTAATGTGTCCCCTGAATGTGTCTGTGAAATTTCAGCTCAAAATACCCCATTTAATTTTGTATTATTACATTTTTTAACTGCCTATTTTGGGGCATATTTAAAAATGCGCCTTTAAATGCTCGCGCTCCCCGCCCCCAAGCTCACAACTCTATAATACATTGAATAAACAAAGTTCACACAGCTAATATAACCCTCAAAATGGATCTTTACAAAGTGTTCATCATGCAGCATATCAGATCATGTAAGTATGGAATTTATTTAGATGTTTACATTTGATTCTGAATGAGTTTGATAGTATGCTGCAGCTAACGGGCTAAAGCTAACGTTACACACTGTTGGAGAGATCTGTAAAGAATGAAGTTGTTTAATAATGAAAATAACGACATGACTCTGATCTCCATGAATACAGTAAGAAACAATGGTAACTTTAACCACATTTAACAAAACATTTAGAAAGACAATTTACAAATATCACAAAAAATATCATGATATCATGGATCATGTCAGTTATTATTGCTCCATCTGCCATTTTTCGCTATTGTCCTTGCTTGCTTACCTGCATAAAGTCTGTTGATTCAGCTGTGCAGCTCCAGACGTTAATACTGCCTTGTCTAATGCCTTGAACATGGGCTGGGATATGCAAAAGTTGGGGGCGTACATATTAATGATCCCGACTGTTGTGTCACAATCTGTGTTATGTTGAGATTCGCCTGTTCTTCAGAGGTCTTTTGCACAAATCAAATTTACATAAGAAGGAGGAAACAATGGTGTTTGAGACTCACTGTATGTCATTTCCNCTCTATAATACATTGAATAAACAAAGTTCACACAGCTAATATAACCCTCAAAATGGATCTTTACAAAGTGTTCATCATGCAGCATATCAGATCATGTAAATATGGTATTTATTTAGATGTTTACATTTGATTCTGAATGAGTTTGATAGTATGCTGCAGCTAACGGGCTAAAGCTAACGTTACACACTGTTGGAGAGATTTGTAAAGAATGAAGTTGTTTATGAATTAAACAGACTGCAAGTGTTTAATAATGAAAATAACAACATGACTCTGATCTCCATGAATACAGTAAGAAACAATGGTAACTTTAACAACATTTAACAAAACATTTAGAAAGACAATTTACAAATATCACTAAAAATATCATGGATCATGTCAGTTATTATTGCTCCATCTGCCATTTTTCGCTATTGTCCTTGCTTGCTTACCTGCATAAAGTCTCTTGATTCAGCTGTGCAGCTCCAGACGTTAATACTGCCTTGTCTAATGCCTTGAACATGGGCTGGGATATGCAAAAGTTGGGGGCGTACATATTAATGATCCCGACTGTTGTGTCACAATCTGTGTTATGTTGAGATTCGCCTGTTCTTCAGAGGTCTTTTGCACAAATCAAATTTACATAAGAAGGAGGAAACAATGGTGTTTGAGACTCACTGCATGTCATTTCCATGTACAGAACTAATTATTTAACTATGCCGAGGTAAATTCAATTTTCAATTCTAGGGCACCTTTAATGCACAAAACAATGCACTAGAACAATATACAAATATGGTTCTTCAATACCATATAATGCTTGTAAATCAAATGGTCTGAAAAAAGGAAGATCCTCTACTCTTGACAGACCAAAATATTCTGTTCTCTTACATGGCAAGCATGAAGATGCTCAACAAAACGAACAGTTTCAAAGTCTTTAGCCACCAAAATGTTTTGATCATCTATTAGAACAATTTCAGTTATTTTATTTTATCTAGACTTAAGAACAGTCCCCTGGTCCTGGACTTCACCCCAGATCTCAGCACCACAGGTTCAAAGTGAGTGATGAGCTCCTGCACATCAGCATCACCAAAATCTACAATAAGAGATTTAAGATGTAGAAGATGTGTTAGAGAATATATATATATATATAATATTTAGAATGTTTTGTTTAGTCTGGTCATTTTGTATACAAAAATGCCCCCAACTCACTAGAATTTCTGTCTGCCTCTGGCCAATATCGGAAGTTGGTAATCCGCATGGCACCCAGAATCCCCCGGTTGACATCTCCAAACCTGTTCTCCATTATGACAGCAGGTCAATAAGGTGGTCTTTGGACTTACTTAGGGAGTGGACGTCACATAGCTTTAGGCTGACACCTTCATACTGGTTTGTTCCCAGCACTTTCTTCAGTTCAGGCCCAGGTCTACAAATTATGAGAGAGCGAGTGAGGGAGAGATACTTTAAAATGACTGAAGATATTGGCAGTATTATAATTTTCGCTGGTTTCAAAACACAAGCTGCATATTACTTGCCATTCATCCATTTTCACTTAAATGTAGGCCTAATGCTTGACAGTTGGTCAAAACTAATGCCAGGACATTGCCATTGTGACCTACCTAACCTATGATGACTTGACAGCTGAGCCTGAGCACATCAGTGCCACATTTGCATAGGCTTTACTATTTAAATTTGTGATTGGTTGACTGCCAAATCAAAATATTAAGCAGAACGATAAAATAATGTTATTAACCGGTGAATGGCCATTTCAAACAAGCATTTCTGTTCAGAACAATTAAATTTGATTTTGTTTCCATTTCCGGTTTTCATTTTCGTTCCTTGAACTGGTTCAGAGCCCTGCCTTCATTAATGAATAACTACGCAGAAACAAATGAGTAATACATTATTAACACTCTAGTAACTAGAAACTCTGATTAATGATTTAGTAATTAATAGTGCTCAGTTGAATGTGGTAGTTCACTGTTAGCTAATCAGTAATTGCAGTTCCCTTTCGATACTTCACTCGTACTGCGTATGGGGAAAGGTCTCCTTTTTCCCCGTTACTGAAGCCTTTTTCAATAACGCAGTGTAACATTAAAATTATTTTAAAACATTTTAAATGAAAATGTGTGGATTATCTATATTACAATGTACCCTGCCTATGCAAAAATGCATTTTTCTTTTAATGCACACATGTTAGCAGGGACAACCCTTTTTAATGTTTTTTGTTTTTTAGAGTTTAGAGTAGACTTATATCGGTCTCACATGGGACCTACTGTACACTCTCAAATGTTCTGACAACCTTCCGCTGACAAAGTAGTCCTGTTGTATTCAAATTTTAGTTAGATTTTTTCACATAATATTAGATCATATAATATCATATGTCAATGATCTTTGCTGAAAATAAGCGTACATTTAAATTTATAACTGTAAATATTTTAAATATTCGAACAAAAGGAATTCCCGCGCTAGTGTAGCCGGTTTGGGCCCCACGGGTCAGTCTCACTCGGACTCGGCTACCCCTCTGCGTTGTGTTGTGGGTGCGAAATAAAGACTGGAGTCGGTCTGCTGGTTCAATAGATCTTTCTTTTCAAGAGGCAAAATCTGCAGGAGTTGAAAAATGCAGTTAAATGAGTTGTATGTAGACAATTTTGTGTGAACAGCCTGCTCCTTGCTCTGCTCAGACCTCCCGCAGACTCAAGCGAGCTCACAACATATAGAATCTTATTTACAATAAAGTACTATAAAGAAAATAATATAAATAATCATATTAATAGTCACATCAGATGTTGATATATTATGTTATATAATATATATAGTTATATAATATAATATCATAAAATGTCTTATATAAAATTCCTCACTTGATATTAACAGTGAATATTCAAAGAAATGAGTATAATGCATCACACTCATATTCAGATTAAACTCATAGAAAGCACCTCTTAAAATCACACATTTCCAGCATTTGATGTATACAAACAATTTTGAACACACGACAAAGAAAACTGATCAGAAAATAACCATACCTGCATGAGTTGAAAAATGCAGTTAAATGAGTTGTATGTAGACAATTTTGTGTGAACAGCCTGCTCCTGCCAAGTATTTGAATAGAAAGAGATCAACAGTCACGCTTTGCAGGCCAAATTTTCACACCAACATACATCACTCTGCATTTAATTGACAAAACCACTCACTTTTGCGAATAAAATGAATTTAAAGAAAAGATAAACACTCATGCATACTCACTTACTTCTTAACAAAATACACATCAATTAATTAGCGATTACTTAACTTAAAACACATTTTTTAACCGGAGTGAACAAAATGAATACCTTGCTCTGCTCAGACCTCCCGCAGTCTGAAGCAAGAGCGCGCCACGCGGTGATGACGTCACAATTGCGACGAACGCAAAACTCAAAGAAATACACTTTTTTTCCCCTTTTTCCTTTTCTCATACATATAACATTAGTTCCCAACTGAAAAAAGTAGGATTTTGTGTGAATTAAAATAAAACAAATTATAATACCCGTTACACTAGCGCGCGGATACAGTATCTTCTAAGCACAGCACTGCAGGAGTTACTACTTTTAACAGTCAGCAGTGGTCGAGACGGATCGGAAATAAGCAGGTAAAATGCATATTTTCTAGAAATGGTTTAATTATCCACGGTTACAAGTATAGGGAACATTGTTTTGAACGTTTAAATTACCTTTAACATAATGTAGCCTTTAAAATTGTGATGTTGTATTTTTTTTTCTGGCCGCGTAATCGCTAAAAATGTCTGTAAAGGCTTAAAGCATGTCGTTTTTGTTGACTGTAAGGTGTAGTTTTGTTCTTGCCTGCCATTAATGAAGTAGGATTCTCGGTTGTTGTTCATTTTATGCTTCACTTATGCATTTTGTGACCGTCTTGCCGCCATTTTTTTCACCTGAGTGGAAACTGAATTTCCACCCAATTTATGTGATTTCATGAAATCAGGCTTGTGCTGTCTATAAGCTATTGTGCAACAATTTCACGAATGTCAAAACAAAAATGCAGTGCATGATCAAACATTTAGGTGAGATAAATATATATATTTTAAAATGTCTAAAAAATAACATGCCTTCTCCACCCCTCAAATTAAAAAATCCCCTCTCACAAGTCACCTAAGGTTAATTCGTTTTAGGCCCTGAATACATGTCTAAAAATCTTGATTGAATCATCAAACTTATCATATCTTGCTAAAGCTTGTAATGTTACAGAGCCGTAAAGCATCAAGTTTGTTACTACTTGGCTTAGTTATTCTCTTATCTACAATATTAACAAATCTGGGTAACACTATTTTACAGTGTTTGTTACATTTTACATATTGTTGAAATATATTGCACATTAATTTAGTTAATTTAGTTGATTCATCATATACTTAGCCTCCTGTCAGTACAAACCTACAAAACATGAGAGTGAGTAAATTACAATTTTTATTTTGGGGAGAACTAACATTTTAATCCTGTAGTAAGTAAAATGTTGTTCATTAACATTACTAAGTAGTTATATGTACACCTACACTGTGACAAGGACACTATAAAACAAAATGTAAGTAGCTGGACATTTCAGATGATTGTGTGTAAACTTTTGTTTTTATAGGTGGACTGAAGAAGAATGCAATGACCAAGACTGTGAACCAGAAAGACATAGAAAAGGCACTCTCAAAATGGTTCACAGGGGCTAGAGACAGGGGCGGAAAGAGAGCAATCAGGTCACAGCAGTCTTCAGGACTGTGATCAGTTTTGTGTGTGTCCATCCATACAAATTGAGACCAAGTATTTTAATACTGTATTGTAAGTTGTCGTTGAGGTTAAGTGTTTAAAAGGGATTGTTCACCCAAAATATAAAAATCTTTTCTCTCTCTTCTATTGATTTAAATGTGCCCTAGAAAATGTTTTTAAAAGATGTAATATATGTCTAAGGTGTCCCCTGAATGTGTCTGTGAAAACACGTGCTTACCACAGGAGGATCGAATTCCTGCATTATGTGTACGGTGATCACACGAGGTAGGTAGCTATTATGATTGTGTATTGCAATTGTATTATTATCCTATATTTTATTGTTTCTACTTTAAACTCGTTAATTGATTCTAATCAAGAAATAGCAAACTAGAATGGCATGTAGATGAAACAACGTGCGTGCTGAAAGTGCCAAAATATCAAATTACTAATAATGACGCAATAAGCTAAAGTTTGTTTTGAACCATTTTTTTTTGTATAACAAAGTTGGTTTGATTCAGTTTACTTAGTTTAACAAAAACAAAGAACATGGACTGCAGAATGAAATGACAGGTTGTAACAGTATGAAGAGATAGACGAAAACAGCATGAGTAGATGTAGAACTAGGGTTGGGTATCGTTTGAATTTGAACGATTCCGATTCCGATTCCTTGTTTCGATTCCGGTTCCTAACGATTCTCGATTCCGATTCTTTTAAGAGGCAGGGTCAAAAAAAGTTTAGATTTTAAATGAGCTAGCTAACCAACGGTCTTTCTGAAGGAAATAGTCTGACCTTCTCCATCAATTTTAATTCTATGAACTTTTTACTTTTTATGAACTTTACTATGAATTTCTCACAGGGCTGTTTTCAACTACAATATAAATATCAAATCTATGAACTTGAATATAAATATTATAAATTATGAATATATTTTCAGGGGTACACTTTCCTCAAGAGAGCTTTATTTTTGAAAACCTCATGAAAACACATTTACACATGAGTGTATGATGCTGCAGGTACTTGAACATGTTACCGTGCTCCCACTGATGGGCTAACCTGGTGCAGAATAGCAAATAAACAATAACAAACAACTTGTAAAACCCATCCAGATTAGCAGCAGGTACAGTATAAAATCAGAAACAGTTCTTGTTTAGGAAAATTATCATATCTGCCTTCTCAGGCAGGATGCGTGAGCGTTCTGGACAGATAGCATCTCCTGCTGTGGAGAAAACACGTTCGCTGGGTGTAGAAGAAGCTTGAACGCATAAATAGGAGAAAGCGAAATTTGACAGCAAAGGATAAGTCTTTTGTTGGTTCCACCACCATGCAGCAGGGTCCTCAGACATAAGGACCGGTGGCACTTCCTGGTACATCTGCAGCTCTCTCTCCACTTGTTTCTTGATGGACATGGAGCTCTGCTGTGACACTATGTTCTGTGCCTCTTCCTCAGCGAACAGCTCCTCCAGTGGAGTCTTCTTGGGCAGTTTGCAGGGAGGCTGTTGCTAAAAAACAAAACAAAAGATTAATCAGATTCAGCAGTATTATCAAAAAAAAAAAGGGAAAACCTCCATTAAAGGCATGATCATTATTTAAATTGAAAACCTATATAATATCAGCTATCGTACACTTACACTCTCCTGCTCATCCTCACTCTCAGACTGCATGGTGTCCACATCAGCTCCACCGTCTTCCTCTGTTGACTACAAAGAACATAATTAGCATTTAGATCTTAGATTTTAATAGCTGAAAAGGACAGTTGAGCATGAATGACATTTCACCTGTTCAATCAGATTTCTCCGGATCTGGTCCCAGATGGTGTCAACCGTGCCAATGCCATCATCCAATTTATGTTTAAAGCGTGGATCCAACGCAGTGGCCACTTGGAGAAAGTTCCTGATCTCATCATTCTGCAAAACACATGTTCTTTAAATGTTTTAACAAGCCACAGGATATTTCAATTCTAGAACAATTTCTTTCCAGGTGCCCTGCCTCAGTCACTTACCTGGTAGCGCTTGGATAGGTTTGCCCAAACTTGTTTTTTAAGGTTTGACACAAAGACTGTGTCTCCCTCATTTACAGCCAGGTGTGCCTCAAGCTTTTTGAGGATAGGCAGAATCTGTCCGCATGTGGGACTCTTTTCGGAGGACACGCAGAGTGTTGAGGTGTAGAGCACCTTCATCAGGTTGATGAAGTCTTCAGCTTTCCTAAAATCCTCCTCAGTTAGCCGAGCAAGTCTGTATGTAAAATAATTAAGAACACATAGATTGGAGTTAGAAATATTCTCTTTTTTTCTTAACAAAACACCTAACATATGCACTCCCTACATAAGCAGATTTAGCACATTCACTCTAATACTGTTCTTTGAATTCGTATTTTGTGTGTACTGGTATTTCTTGTCTAAACTTGTCTATCTATCTCTACCTGTCCCTATCCATATTTTTTCTCAGCCGTTGATCCAAGCTGGCTGCTTGAATTGCAGGGTACTGCTCTGTGAATCTCTCCAGCATTAGGTACAGAGAGTTCCACCGTGTTCTCACATCGAGTATGAGTGAGTGTCGGGGCAGCTCTGACAAAAACAATAACATCAATTTTAAGTCATATAACAGATGCTTTTCATCCTAGGAGACAAACAATACTTTTGTAAAATTGGATTCAAATATTGTAGTACTACTCTGCAGAGCTCATAAATAATAATAAGATAGATCAGACATATAAAGTCATTACGTGTCAATGCACAACAGTTAAATAAAGTGAACTTTGTGTGTCTTACGTAGAAGTTGTTGCTTCTCTCCGAGAACCACCTTGGCCATTGAGCACCTCTTCATCCACACAACAATGGTTCGGACCTTGGCCACCCACTGACTCACTGAATTTAGGGAGTATAGACTTTGTGCTGCTAAATTAAGTGTGTGGGCAAAACAGCACAGTTTCACAAATCGCAGGCGCTTAATAGCCACATCCATGTTGGCAGCATTATCTACAGTTACTGCTACAATTTTATCAGATATGCCAAACTCTGACAGAACATCACTAATTTCCTCTGCAACAACACAACCGGTCTGTGCTTTGTAAACAGCCTTTGTTTTTAGCACTTTTTGCTGCATTTTGCCCTCTTCTATGTAGTGTGCTGTGATGGTGAGGTAGTGGTCCTGTGTGATGCTACTCCAGCCATCACATGTGAGTGCAACAGCGCTGACTTCACTGAGCTCTGTAATAATATTAGACTTCTCAGCCTTGTACCACGATGGGATTAATGTGTTTGACAAGTAATCCCTGGACGGTGGTGTATATTTGGGGTTTAGAGTTTTCACCATGTCCCTGCAAACATAAACAAACATGTAATGTTGCCGTTACTGTGTAGGGGAGCGTTTCCCAAAACCATAGTTGCCAACTAAGTTAGCAATTTTGTTGGTTGCAATACAATTTCCCATTGCCAACCAACTAAGTTGCTAACAGGTTAGCAACTATGGTTTTGGGAAACGCACCTTAGATCAGTATCAATTAGCTTAGCTCTATCGTTATTGCTTAACTAACCTAAATGTTGGTGATTCCACCTCTGAAAAGGGATGCAGCCTTTTCACAATGTGTGCAGTGACCTTTCTGTGGCACTCTTCCTTTTGTTGCGCCGACATCTTCCCCCTTGCCGCTATGGTAAACGGAGTAACGATAGGCTCAGCACATCGCAGAGTCGTGGAGTCACCAGCCTGGCTAACGTTCGCAATCTCAGGGCGTAAATTGTCTATGAAAAAATATGTGTGCTTATTTGTTAGCTGCCTCAATGTTGGCACAAGACATATTTATTGTATATGTATTGTTTTACTTACCGGATTCGGACTTCAGTGCAGTCACTGCGGTGCCAGGCTGGGGGTCGGAGCCAGAGGAAGAGGCAGCGGAGGACGGTCGGCGCAGCGCGTCAAAGACGGGACACACATTTATTTCTACTCCATGAAGTCGGAGGTGCTTCATCATGTTCGACGTGCACCCTCCTATGCTCGAAACAATCTTGCCGCAAATGTTGCATTTTGCCGATATTTCGTTGTGTTTACAAAAGTGAAGCCACACTTTGGACCGCCGACGCACGCTATCCATGTTCGACCTTTACTGTCTATGTGTTCGACTCGCTGTTATGCCAACACTTCCGGTGGACGCTTCTTCGCTGGTGTTCAGCGGTTTCTTATTCCAGTCGGCGGACTGTGAATCGAAACTAGGAATCGAAACTAGGAATCGAAATTTAAACTTTTAAACGATTCCGGGAAAATCGCAAAGCTAGTCCCGGTTCTACTCGATACTCGATACCCAAGCCTATGTAGAACGGTCATCAAAATGTTTGTACAGGAATTGAAAAGCATTTAGAATAAATATATCATTAAATATCTAAATATAATGGAAATTCTATAGTTATAATGATAAATAAATAAATAATTGTAATTATAACTACAGCATAACATGCCTAAATCATAAATATTGCTGTACAATAATATTTACAAGGTTGATATAAATGCTGTGTGTTTCATATACAGTGTACAACTGTTTAAACAGAACAGAACAAGTATCGCTATAGTGCTATAACAATTTTTGGTAACACTTTATTTTACAGTGTCATTGTTACATATGTTATATATGTATTTACTGTAGTAATAACTAGAAATTATGCATAATTAAGTGCAATTAACCCTTAACCCGACCCTCATCCTAACCCTATAGTAAGTACATGTAGTTAATTGTCATTACTCAGTACTTAAATGTATAACTACACTGTAATACTGACACCTTAAAATAAAGTGTAACCCAATTTTTTTTATATAAATATTCCTGTACAATATTCCTGTATTCCAACAATGTATTCCTGTGTGTGTGTGTGTATAATATATATGTATAAATAAACATCTTAAATAATATACATTAATTATACAAGTATTGTCATAGTGCTATAACAAAAAAATTGTGTTTTTTCTTTTTCTTTTCAGAAATGGGCCGAAGTGTGGTACTTCTCAAAGCACTCTGCTGGACACAATGCTGCATTGCAAGGCTTGCACATAAACCTTGTCTTCTGCTTTTTTTGTAGGGACTTTTTGGTGGTCAGGCAGACTTTGCAGTGCCTGCGGGTGTTTTTCCCCTGTTGGGCAGTTGAAGGGATCTCTGAGGGGAAATGCCGGCCGGTGAGACGAAGTGGATTGTCAGCAGGAGGGCGACCACCAGTAGATGGCTTCCGGGGGGTGTGGTGTTCTTCCACAAGTTGGCGAACCAGATTTTGATGGAACTTTTGGTTAGTCAGGCTTGAATCTTGTTTCACCTTGTACACAATAAATGCATTGTGTACTGCAAGGTCCACAAAATGGAAGAATAATTTTTTGTACCATTTCAAGGTCTTGCGGGTACAGCCAACAAAACTGTCCATCATGTCAACCTTATCCACAGCACCTATTTTCTTGTTATAGTCCAGCACACACTGTGGTTTTATTTTTTCATTCCCTGTTGCGTGGTTTATTTTTCCAGATGGTGACATGTTTGCTGAGTGGACCGTGGTCAACATGTGGACATCACGCCTGTCATGCCACTTCACTGCCAGCATGTCCTTGCAGCTTTTGAACTCTGCTTCCCCACTGCACATCTTGTCACGGAAGCGCGGCATGCCCTTTCTGTTGGCCCTCACTGTTCCACAAGCCCCAGTTTTGGCTCTCAGCAGGTGGTGGAACAGAGTAGGACTGGTGTACCAGTTGTCAACGTACAGTGTATGTCCTCTTCCCAGATATGGCTCCAGCAGTGTCAGCACTACTGAGCCGGACACACCAAGTCCCGGAGTGTGTGTGATGTCTGTACTGGAGCCAGTGTAGACTTTGACATTAATGATGTACCCTGTCAGAACATCACACAACATGAAGAGCTTGATCCCAAACCTCTTCCTCTTAGATGGAATGTACTGCCGAAATCCAAGCCGGCCTTTCCACAGCAGCAGTGACTCATCGATGCACAAGTCCCTGTGAGGAACAAACATCTGCCCAAAAGTAGCCATCAGAGAGGTGAAAACACTTCTAATTTTATTCAGAGGATCTCTGAGGTTTGCTGTAGTGTTGTCAGCAAAGTGGAGGGGGCCCTCAGCAGGACTTGGAAGCGATCCAGGGAGAAGAGAGTGGGAAAAAATGGGGTCTGCATTACAGGATCGGTGGTCCAGTAATCCCGCAAGGAACCTTTTCTCACCAGGCCCATAACAATAACTGCTGCCAGAAAGGTGTAAATTTCATTCACAGTTGTTTCAGCCCATTTTGCCAGCTTTCCAGGGACAGTAGCAGACTCCTTCAGCTGATAGGCATACTTGTTGGTCTTCTGCACAACTTGCTCCACAATTGGCTCATTCATAAACAATTTGAAACAATCTGCCTCAGAAGGATTTGTCTGACTATCTTGAACACCTTTGCCAGTGTTGTCAAAATCCAGGTCTGGTGGAGAGAATAGATCAGACGTCCAGGTCGGAAGGAAAACAGCGCCCTCACTAGCATAGACGGCATTGTCAGGGACCGCCGGCTCGTTGGAGCGATCACAGCCCGCAAGGTTTTCCGGGAGATGGGCTTCCTCGTCACTGTCTGACAGGCTGTCACTGCCGCTATCGGATTCAGCGTCTGAGTCAAAGATAAGGTCCAAAAAACAAACAAGGAAGCCATGTTTGTTTATTGTAATATGTAAACAATAAATTATCGTAAAGCAGCACATCGAGTGGCCGTGATTTATTGTTATATTGTGCTTATATGCCCTATACAATTTTGACGTGGTACTTCTGTGACAATGTGAGTGTCCGAGACATATAATAAACACACCATGTGCCTGTAAACAATGTTTGAGTGAACACAGCCGCTCAGCAGCTTATAACAAACAAACAGGGCTGTGCGCATACATTTCATTGATACTGTGTGTGAGAGGGGGAGAGAGAGAGTGTATGACGCCCAGTAAACTTTTGTCGTGGTACTCCTGTGACAATCTGAGTGTCAGTGATATAAAATGAACATAATTTGCCTGTAAACACTGTTCGAGTGTTTATAACAAACCGGGCTGCGCGCATACATGCGTGTTTCATATAACATACATTATTGTGCTTGTATGCCATACTTTTGTGGTACTCCTGTGACAATCTTGAGTTTCAGTGATATAAAAAAGACACCTATGTGCCTGTAAACAATGTTTGAGTGAACACAGCCGCTCAACAGCTTCAGCAACAAACAGGGCTGCGCATATGTCCGTGTTTCATTGAAACACAGTGAGAGAGAGAGTGTGTGTGTGTGTGTGTGTGTGTGTGATGTCCTGTAAACCTTTGTCGCGATATTTTGTGACAATCTGAGTGTCTGTGACATAAAATAAAGACGTGCCCGTGAACGCTGTTTGAGTGAACGTAAATGACAGCTCAGCAGCCTATGAAAAGAAACAGCTGCGGCATATGTCTGTGTTTTATTGATACGTTGGCATTATTGTGCTTATTTACCCTATATACTTTTGTTGTGGTACTTCTGTGACAATCTGAGTGTCAGTAAAATAAAATAAACACACCATGTGCCTGTAAACAATGTTAGAGTTGTTAGTTGTGCGAAATTATTGACAGCTGTTTATCCAGCTCGCCTCTCTCTGTGTTGGCGCGAGAGGCCGATTTGAAATTTTGAATCTGGCAGTTATGTGACGTCGCTGAACGTTCGAAATCCCATATGTGGTACCGTACGCCTAGGGGCACAGAAATAAAAATCCAATATATGGGACCGTACCGCTCAAAGGGTTAATCACACTATTAATGTCATGTGGGAGTTTTCGCCGCATTTTTCTACAGGACACGATACACAGTGGTCAACCGTTTGACGGCAAACAAGAGGGCAAGCTTCAAGCAAGAAGCCACAAATCAAATTCCTCTCACCTCTTCTCTCATCCAGTAGGCTACCTCAGTTTGTCACGGTGGCATGAATGAAAGTTGCCGAATTAAAGTACAGGAGGACTGTTGCTGGAGAATTTGTATCCACCGTTGTCTACAGAGCCCCACACAAAAAAATAGTAGCCTAGGCCAGGGGTTCCCAAACTTTTCCATGACAAGGCCCCCCAAATTCCACTAGGTTCTGGCCAAGGCCCCCCTTTTGCATTATGTGTTATTGAGCCCATCGACAAAACTATGCCAAATGTAAAAATAAATAAATAAAACATCTAGGTGAACATCCATTGAACTTTATTAGTGTTGAAATAATACCATTTGTATGTCAGATCTTCATATATGGTAAAGTAATTTCAATATCTTCAAATCTGGTACAGTAATTTCAACATTGTATCTGTGTGTGTCAGTAAATGGAAAAAGAAAAATCTTAGAGTGTGTGTGTCTGAGAATGTGAGAGAGAGAGAGAGAGAGAGGATATTAATGGGATGGGTGGGCCTGGTGGCTCCTACACAGTTTGTCAAGCCTGGGCTTTAAGTCTGTCAGTGCAACACGCATGTCACTCTCCACATTTAGACGTGCTCTGTGTTTTGTTTTAAGTACTTTTAAAGTTGAAAAGCCAGACTCGCACAAGTAAGTGGTTGCAAAAGGAAGAAGGCATTTCAGAGCACTCTCAGCTAGGATGGGGAAGTCTTTTCTTACATTCATCCAGTAGTTAGAGAGGGAAAGAGCCTCAAATTTCATTTTTAAATCCCATGAAGAAGTCATCTCAATCAGCTCCTCCTGTGATTTTAAGTCCAGACAAGAGTCTACATCAGGGGCAAATGGGTTTCTTACCCAGTTTAGATGGGTGCTGTCAAGGTCAGGGAAATATTCTCTGAAATATCCCTGGAGGTGCTCCAGGTGGGATTGTATCAGTGGAGAAATGGTGTCCAACTTAGCACCAGATGACAGCAGCTCTTGGTGTAATAGTGGGAACATTTCTGTAATTCCCTCCTTGAGCTTGTTTGACCACAGCGTAATCTTCAGGGAAAAAGCATGCACTTTGTCTTGCATATGCACTATGTATGTGTCACGCCCTTGCATGCTTTGGTTAAGCACATTCAGATGACAAAAAATGTCAGCCATATATGCAAGTTTGAGAATCCAGGCTGCATTTTTAAAACGGTCAGCCAGCTGATGTTTTTCAGACAAAAGAAACTCTGCAACCTCCCTCCGCAACTCATACACACGGTTCAAAACTGCCCCCCGTGAAAGCCAGCGTACGTTTGAGTGAAGCAGCAATCCATCAAAACTGGCTCCCATTTCTTTACACAGAAGAGCAAACAGCCTGTGTTTCAAGGGGCTTGCTTTAATGAAGTTTACTACATGTATTATGTCCTGTAGTACCAGATTAAGCTCATCATCCAACCGTTTAGCCACCAGTGCTTCTCGATAGAGCATACAGTGCGTGAACGCCCCATTCGGGGCCTTCTGTTTGATGAGAGCCGTCACCCCACTGTTCTTCCCAGTCATAGCCGCGGCCCCGTCAGTACACACACCAACGCAACGAGACCAGTCAAGTCCATTTGAATCAATATATTCGTCCAGCACTTGAAAAATCTCTTTCCCGGTGGTTCTACTTTCAAGTTCCTTACAAAACAGTAATTCCTCAACGAACATTTCTTGGGAAATGAATCTTATGTACACAAGCAACTCGGCAACGTTAGCCACATCCGTACTTTCATCTAGCTGCAGTGCAAAACATTCGCTAGCTCTCACCTGGTCCAACATTTGAGCAGACACATCCTCAGCCATGTCTCCAATACGTCTGCTCACAGTGTTATCAGAGAGTGGTACAGCGTCAATTTTCTTGGCAGCATCCTCACCCGGTAGCTCTTTAACAATGTCTTTGGTAGCTGGTAGTATCAAATCTTCCCCGATTGTGTGCGGCTTCTTAGCTCGCGCAATGTGAAAGGAAGCCAAAAATGATGCCCTCAGTGCTCTCTCAGGGACGGTAGCTTGCCGCACGAATGTTGCTGACTGCCTGGTCAAATGTTCTTCCTTTCTTTTAAAAAAGTCAATTGGTTTTTCGGCCTCTGCTGGATGCTTCTGGTTCAGGTGACGTTGAAGTTGAGATGGTTTTAAGCATTCGTTGAAGAGGATCTCGAAGCAAAGAACGCATTTGGGGCACTTGTGTCCATTTTTCTGCATGACGCAGGTAAATCCATACTTTATGTATGCTGCCTCATACCTACGAGTCTTACTTGGCCAGGAGTTTGCTTTCTGATTTTTTTTATCTGAGGTTTCGATAGCTGGCTCGTCAAGTTTTTTCCTTTTTAAAAATCTATCCATTTTGATAGAGTTTTGACATAGAGCTAGCCAGCTTATTAACGTTTAATAGCTGAATAGCTGAGCACTGGCGGTTATTACCAAGGCAACACTGACAGATAACGTGATGGTGTACCCAGCCAATCAGAAAGATTAGCATTAAAAGTTTAATGTTCAGATATCGACAAATTATTATAATGCTCTTTCATAAAAATACTCATAATAATATAAATATTTATATATAAATTCTTTATATTTTTTAAATATATATATTTTTTTTTTCTTCCAACTTGCTGCGGCCCCCACTTTGAAAACCACTGGCCTAGGCTAAATCGATTTACGAATTTATAAATCATGCGCACCATTTATAAAATCGAGGGAACGAATTAGTAAATCGTGCACACAATTTATTATTATTTTTTTCTTGCATGTCATGTGCGGGGCTCCGTATCTATTTGCACGTATTGCATGTCAAATAATTAACTACACTTGAAGCTTTCGTAAGATTAAAAATGAAACACCCAAAACTGTATATGGCACGAACTGTGTTGTGATACGTGAAATTCAAAATGTTTTAAACAAGAGTATACATTAAAGATAACTTACTTTAGTGCTAACAGGCTTTGTTTCAATTAAAAAAAAAAAAAAAGAGTTAAAATAAAACTTACAATCAAGTCAACAGAATTCATAATTTTGCAAATATTTCCATATTTTAATTTGGCTACCCACTGGTAATCAAATTTAAGTTTTTGGTGTTCCAGACTTTTCTTCTGTTTAACTGTTATTCCACAATGTTTAAGCATTGCCATTATTGAGCTAAAACTACAAAATAGTAATAGAAGTACAGTGGTGGTCACTACTTCTATAATTCCACCAATATGAACATAATAAACTGATCGAAGCCAGCTAACGCTAACTTGCATTTAATCACCCTAGCTAGCGATCTCTGTTCAACTTTTTGGAACAAAACATGGTAAGAGATGGCAGATAAAATCCAGCGAGCATTATGGAGCCTATCTGATTAATAAATAACATATAATGGACTTATATAGAACATTATATAAGGACATTAGGACAGCATATGACAGACTACTCACCGAGATGTGGCACATGTAACTGCTGTTTAATATCGCGATGCTTTCCAATCGAGAGTTGGGTCACGCTTATTCAACGCGAACAAGAAATCGTACTATACAGTACGATTTAACCACGTAATTACTTCTCTTTCTCCACAATGTCCACCAAGTTCAGCCACAGATGGCGCTCCGTGGCCACCATTGCCGCCATCGACCAACCGAGGCCACGGTCTGTTTGGTGGCCCGGAGCGCCAAATCCCTGGTCTTAAGTCCCTCAGCAGGTCCGCTTGGTATGCCTGCAGCACAGCCATTGTGTGTAGAGCAGCACCAGCCTGTCCTGCTGCCGCGTATGCCCTGCCATTTAGACGTGATGTCCCTTTAAGCGGTCTAGATGGCAGGGCTGGAGCCTTCAGTGTCAATGTCCGCCCCGATACGAGATAGTTTGCAAACGTCTTGTCAATCGGAGGCATCGACACATACCCATAATATGCCAATCTCTTGACGTCAGCGAAATTCGCCCACTTTGATGGATTTGCGTTGAGTACGTGTTTCTCCATGCCTTCTCAACCTCAGTATGTAGGTCGGGAAGGAATGGAAGGCTGACCAGAGTTGGAGGGCTATGGCCGGAGAGAAACCGATTGCGCGGTCTCTCTCCTAACGCGCTGCCATGGCAACTGTAACCTGCCAGCGCGTTCCACTACCTCTAACAACTCAGCATATGTGGGGCAGGTTGGGTGAGAGAATTCAGTAATATCACCCCCTATCCTCCTCAGCCATCTCCTGCTCGGCTGGAAGAGCCTGGCTATTGGACCTGAGGATGCAAATGAGCTCGCATCCTCTCCCAGCAGCACTGCCTTGTCAGCCGCCGAGCCGCTCGAGGTCCACGCCCCTCTCAAACTGCTCGGCGAGCAGGACCAGAGCCTACAAGTCCAGATGCCGAACTCTTTCCCCTCGAGAAGAGAGCCAGGCGAGACCGGAGCGTTTCCAGGGGAAAAACTAGCAATTCACACAGGAAGCTCCCTCAAGAACCTCCCGTGCATGCTCTTACCCCAGACAGAGAACGCACAGAATGTGTCATCTGGTGTCAGATAACGCGGATACAGTTCAACACACTTCACAAACCACATTTACATTTACATTTATGCATTTGGCAGACGCTTTTATCCAAAGCGACTTACATTGCATTATACTATACATTTTGTATCGGAGTATGTGCAATCCCTGAGATCGAACCCATGACCTTGGCATTGCTAGTGCCATGCTCTAACCACTGAGCTACAGGAAAGCTGTAAACCACCTAGTAAGACTGTTTTTTTTCTGTGCATTTCATTTTACTTTCACTTGCCAATGCGTGCTTCAAACAAAACAGTCCGTGAAGACTGAGGGGATGATGTTACTTTTCCTTTTATACATGC
>RJVU01042598.1:291578-315712 GCA_003731715.1 Anabarilius grahami
TTATCTTCATAAACTTTCTTAATTTTATAATTATGTTGTTTGCACCACCATTACGCACAAGCGCCACATACTGTCAGGAAGTGAATTTGCACATTCACTCTGTGCATCGCCAGTGAAAATCGTTTGGGTATGAACACAAAAAACGTCTCGAAAAATGCTGTCGATAAACGCGTGCAATATTCGTCCCGGTGTCTACAGGTCTTAAGGTTGGCCCAACCAGTTATTAGGTTTAGGGGGCAAGCACTTTTTCACACAGGGCCATGTGGGTCTGGATTTTGTTTTCCCTTCATCATAAAAACCTTCATTTAAAAACTGCATGTTGTGTTTACTTGTGTTATCTTTGATTCATATTTAAATTAGTTTGATCTGAAACATTAAAGTGTGACAAACATGCAAAAAAAAAGGGGGCAAGCATTTTTTCACACCACTGTAGGTATAAAATTTCAGAAATTAATTAGTAAACAACTTTTGGGGGGGAATTTAAATAGGGATGTTATCTTGTTGATGACTGATGGTTTTCCAGTAAGATTAATGGTACATAGGACTAGGAGGCAAAGCTGTTTTTAAATCTTCTTAGTAACCCAATTTTGTATTCTAAAAGTTTGTCTCTAGCCCTGCAACCTTGCAAAGTTACAGTCAGTGTTACTGTACACTTTTTTTTTTTTTTTACATCATTGCCTTAACCTTTATAAAGGTTAATAAAATACCCCCAGGGTAAATAACATAAATATGCAGATTTATGTCACTGATGATAAAACACTGATGAGAATGTTGCTTGTTTCAGAATAAATTATATTTACAACACACAAAAAAATCCTGTTTTTTCCCAGACAAGCTACTTTTTTACTCTGACAAGTAAATTACCATTTTAGTTGTCCAAAGGACAAGCACAAAACAAGGCATTAAGCACTGTATTTTGTATTTATATTCTCTCCTTTAAAGGTGCTCTAAGCGATGTCAGGCGTTTTTAGGCCAAAACATTTTTGGTCACATACAGCAAACATCTCCTCACTATCCGCTAGCTGCCTGTCCCCTGAACACACTGTAAAAAAACCCGGTCTATGTAGTTGCCACAAGCTCCAAAAACGGCAACAAAAACAAACTGGTGCAGCCTGGACCACGAAACATAATAAACATGCTCCAGCCAATAACCGACAAGAATGGTTTTATATGCGCGTTCATGACTGTTTCAGGAAGCACGGAGGGGAGGGGGAGGAGAAGCACGGAGGGGAGGAGGAGGAAGAGGAGGAGGGAGGGTCTAGCTAGCCTCTGTTTTGTTTGACAACACTTCGAACGTCAACAGGAAGTTACTCCACCCAGGATCGCTTAGAGCACCTTTAATGGTAGCATCACTCTTATATTTGATACTGACACAAAGGAGAAGCCACAGGTCTACAGAAAGATTTTATTGTCATCAGATGTAGCTTTGCACACTACCTGCATCTATAGAATGATTTTGATCTCCATTTTAGTGTTCATAGCAGAGGGCTCTCTTAAAATTTTAGTTTGTCTTTGCATGCACATACACCCCTGAAACCACAGAGCCGCCCCACATAACAAATCCCAATTTAACCCCTGCCCTAACCATAACCCTACCCATCTCTCCACCCATTAAACAGGCTAAGCTCCACCCTTGAGCTCCAGAGAGGTGGAGCTGGAGGTCATTTTGCTCTGCAGCGAGCACTACTTGTACGCGCGTGCGTGGTTGGTGGTCGATGACGTCGTTCGGTCAGAGCGGTCTCTTCCTTCGGTCAGTCAGCGGTGAGTCTTCTGAGGTGAGCGGTTCATTGTGTTTCACACATTTACTCAACCATCAAACACACTTTATGCAGTTTGTTTAATCGACATTTTACATGCTCGTTTCTGTATTGTTTTCATCGGGCACAGCGCTACTTGTGCGTCTTTTTTTCTGGCGTTTTCCTGCTGAAATAAACAGTGTAGTAGCAGCGAGCATGTGTGAGGAAAACCTATTAAATTCATTCAGACCTGAACGATTTGTGTGCTTTTATGCGTTCGTTTGTATTATTGTTTCGATGTTTGAGGGGAGAACTGTTACAAATGTAAGTCAAAACGAAGTAAAAGTTTGAGATTTGTGATGGGAATCGATTCCAAGTTTTGCTGCTGCCATTTTAATTTTTATCTTTATTTGTCGACGTTTATCTTTGGCAGAGTACATTTACTTGTTAAAATTGAGAGGAATGAACGTAGAAAATCTCAAATCTAAACATAAATTTGAATATAGATGCATATTAAAGCAGGTAGAAAACGTAAAATATTAATGGTCTTTAAGTTTTTTTATCATTGTCAGTTTATGTAGGCTACAGTAAAAATCTGTAACGTGTTAATGATTGAATTACTTTGTTGAAACTAATAGTAAAGTCGAGTTATATTTACATTTTTTTTTTGTTGTTGGACATCAGCATAATAAATCCTCAGACTATCACTCAAGACATTCAGATCATCTCAATTTATTCTGAGTGTTTTAGCAGATATTCTGACTCATCAGTAGTAACAGCAAACACTCGGAATAAAGTGATCTGAATGTCTTGAATGAGTGATATTGACAATCCTCAGACTATTAACAGCTGCTGAAAACATTTGTTTTGAAATGAGTCACTCAAAACAAATGAGTGACTCATTTCATGTCAATAGTTCCTGTTTTCACCTCATTTTCCCCTTGGACATTTTCTATGAGACAGACTTTGTTGTTGTCTTTCCAAAACAGCTAAAAAAATTATACCCTTTTAAGATGAGTGAAGATTATACCTCCCTTACTGAGTAAGAAATTTAATTGACAAAAAAAATCGTTTTTTTCTTTTTTTTTTTCAACAAATTAAGCGGTGACTCTTTGACAGAGTAAATATCTTTGAAACTTCAATTTCATTTTGTTAAAACAGCAACCTTTTTTTTATATATGAGTACATGGCTGCTCTTTTTACGGCATCATTTTTNACCTCCCTTACTGAGTAAGAAATTTAATTGACAAAAAAAATCGTTTTTTTCTTTTTTTTTTCAACAAATTAAGCGGTGACTCTTTGACAGAGTAAATATCTTTGAAACTTCAATTTCATTTTGTTAAAACAGCAACCTTTTTTTTATATATGAGTACATGGCTGCTCTTTTTACGGCATCATTTTTATTTACTTTTTTTTTTTTTATTACTTTTTTCTCTAGGATCTTTTCCCTTCTGCGTTGATCCCTGTTTTCTCTCTATACTTCTCTGTCCTCTCCCTCCCACTCATTTCTCTTCCTTAATTCTCAAAAACAAAGTAGTATCACATTTTATGTTTATTTTCATAACTTTTTAACAGATGATAAAAAGAATAAAAAGGAGTTGAACAATCTTAATTATTTAAAACGCTTCTTAAAGAGACCTTGTCTTCTTGTGTGACATCTTTGTCCTCTGGTGTGACACCAATGGACATTATCCGTCACACCATAGGATGTTTCAGCCTTTTGAGTCAGTCAGTGACCTTGCTATTCGTAGTTAACCTGTCATTAGCAGTTAGCAAGACACGTTTGCATAATTTTCAATGATTATGTAGTTTAATATACTTTTTACGCTAACGTTATATGAAATAAATGCACATCCATGAATAAGCGCGGATTTCCAGCGTATTTACTTGAACTTATCAGGAAGGCTAATATCTATGGTTTAATCCATTCCAGAGGAGGCCAAAATCAGAATTTATAATGGACTGAATATCTCTCTCAGAACTTGACGTGCGATTCCACACTGACTGAATATGCACACGAATCACGGTCACACGCACACGCCCAGAGCAATATTGTTTTAGCTATGTTTTATAGTATTAAAGTATTTAGAAGGATAGAAACATGAACTTTATTGGCTTCACTTCAAATCAGCTGTCACTTTACTTTGGCGCGAGCCCCTATGCGCTCGTACACTTGCCACAGCCCATGCGACGGTTCTGTCATTAATATGAATTAATAGCCTTTTGCTTGATTATGTTATCAAACAGTTAATAATGTGTTGCTAATGTTACACAAACCATGTTCCCATTCACGAGTCAGACAGCTGCTGAAGCTTGTAACGGCAGCTGCAGTGACACAATGACTTTACCAATCAGCAATTGGCTCTTTTACTTAGAAGGCAGAACATTTTCTGCCAAATTGCGCATTGCAGTTTCTTACATTCAAAACGAATAGGAGTGAAAGCGTCTTTCTATATAGCGTATAGTCTTTGACAAAAATCCTACCGGAACATTCACATCTGTGTTCGTGCTACTGCTGATCCAGAGAGTGCATTTTTGAACCACAGTAATTTTAAAGTTTTAATAGACACCTGCGAATCGTTATCATAAATAAGATAGCGTGGGTGTTCTGAATCGAGATCGCAATCTTTTATGATTAATCGTGCAGCTCTACCATGTCACGTCAACAACAGTCCAGATTTTCCTCTGAATGCCTTATGAAAATGAATAATTGGCTATTGTTACCAATCCTATACATTTCTTATACAATTATACATTCTTGGATAAAGATATTATGATGTTGAAAAGTGATGCTGAGTTCAGCTGCTATTTCAGATCCTAATAAACGCAAGTGATGTGAACTGAAGCGTTGGGAAACACTTAAGGCACTAATTTTACACAGCAATTACTACACCGGGCATAGCAGAAATGCAACGGCACTCAAAAAAAACCCTTTTGTAATGTTTTTGCAGACGTGTTCAAATGAACATTTTAAGTAATGTACCTGCCATATCGCGCTATTGAGCCACTCAAAAATACAGCAAGGGAAATTCCTTAATCACGACAGCGCTAGTATATACAGGGCTCTACGGTAACATTTTTCTTTAGGAGCACTTGTGCTCCTAATAAAAAAATGTAGGAGCACTTTCTGATCAATAACAGACATTAACTTTTCTATTACCGGGCGATATTTGCCCCTTTAAATTAATTTACACAGGCATTTTTACCATAAGAACATTTTTTTTTTCCTAATCTTAAATGTATGCAACATATTTCATCAATTTCTTAATTATTTAACATTCAAATTTTTTTTTTCTATTTTAATTTAAGTCAGAACATTAAGACCCAATCAGGCTGTTACCCATCAAAATAAATCATCAAAAATCTTTGCACTGCAGAGGTGGCACAGAATTATTTGAAGTGTTTTTTTAGACACATTTACATAGACTCCTTAATGCAGCTCATTGAAAAAAAAAGTTGTACAAATGTTTTTGACTAATTATTTTGAATTTAGAATTATGTAAAAAAAAATATTAAAAGTTTGATATTTTAAGTAAAAATAGTAAATGTGAAGTGTTAATATGAAAATAAATGTATTACATTTACCGCCAGTAAATCTTAATGTGTGAGTCATTCATTCAGTCGTTCAAAACGCAGATTCATTCAGGAATCACTGTTGCTTGATGATGCGCAACAGTTCTGGTGTGACTTTGTTTGAAACTGTTTTCACGAAATATAGACATTATTGTCTAATTATAAATCGCTTAATATCAACTTGTTTATTGGACTTCAATAAGATCAGTAAATATCACATTTTCAGTCATGCCAATACTCTGAGAAACAGGAGTATACTCGTGTGATAGTGCTTAAATTATTGCTGAGATGGACTGTGTTACCGGCGTTCAGCCACAACACCGTTTATATCACTTGCCCACCGTGACTGTGGCACCGACCACACCGTCGTTTAGATTTTTTTTTAATAAAAATTATTTAGTTTAGATAGAGAACAGATGCAGTAAAAAAAACTGAACGAGAGTCGCAGCAGGAGTCAGATTTCATCTCACTTCACCCATTTCACCTCACTTCTCTGAATGATGATGGATGAAGATTTGGTTGCAAAGCGAAATGTAAAAGCAGTTAAGCAAGTTCGTCATTGTACAGCTTTTTTTTTGTTGTTGTTGTGTTTTTTCATTAAGAATAATAATGAACCCACTATTCAAGCAATTGCAGCCTCCGAGTTGCCGCTACTTTAAAAGTGAAAGTAAAAGTAAAATGTTTTTATTAATTTTTGGTGGTATTTTTGCCCTCAAGCCCCCGTTAATTTCCGACATTGCTTATGATAATCCAAATGTAGTATTTCCAGTTAATTTGGCTGAAACATCAGCAGCATGAATGAGACAGTCGCCTTGTAAACAATCTATGAAGTGTAGTCCATTGCACGTCTTTTGCACTTGTTCTGCTGACTGAGGCAAAGTCTTTAAATGAAGGCATAAAAAGCAGCCGATTGCCATGCGAAACTTAACTCTTGTTCAGTGTAGATGCATTTTAGGAGGTGTACTTTTTGTTCCGATTGTATTATAGTTCTATTCATGAGAATCGTTCGGGTCACTCGCACCAGTGCACCTAAATATTTTTTCACACTCGCATGCAGTTATTTTCAGGCAGGAAAAAAAACAAACAATTGAAATGCTTGCACTGTAGAGCCCTGATATAGTAAAACAAATTAAACAAATCTAAAATTTGGTGTCAAAATTACAGCTCTTTTGTATGTTTTATTATGTTAGATAATTCTGTCATTGATCAATTGTATTTGGTAGGTTTCACTTGTCTTTCATTTCGTATTTCTCTCGAATTGTTTTGATGCAGTGAAAAAACATATATTTTTTCCAGACCTAATGGAAGAGAACAAGGAGAGTGAAGAACTGAGTAAAGTGGAGGAGAAACCTAGAGAAACTTTCACCTGCACTCAGTGTGGAAAGAGTTTCTCAAACAAATATGGTCTTAAGAGTCATATCAGAGTTCACACTGGAGAGAGGCCGTTCTTATGTGATCAGTGTGGGAAGCGCTTCACACAAAAATCACATTGCTATCAACATATGATAATACACACTGCAGAGAATCCGCATACATGTGATCAGTGTGGGAAGAGCTTCACGCTGTCATCAAGCCTTAAAGATCACATGAGGATCCACACTGGAGAGAATCTGCACACATGTGATCAGTGTGGAAAGAGATTTACAAAAAAACAATACTTTAAGTGTCACATGAGAATTCATTCAGGAGAGAAGCCGTTCACGTGTGATCAGTGCGGGAAGAGCTTCACACAATCATCACAGCTTCAGAACCACATGAGGATCCACACGGGAGAGAAGCCGTTCACATGTGATCAGTGTGGAAGGTGTTTCTCACAATCATCAAGCCTTAAAATGCACAATAGCATCCACACTGGAGAGAAGCCATTCACATGTGAACAATGCAGAAAAACATTTATTACAGCATCCGCCCTAAAGAAACACATGAAAGTTCATACAAAGGAGAAGCCACATTCATGTTTTGTATGTGGAAAGAGTTTTTCAACGTTGTCTTATTTACGCGCGCATCAGAAAATTCATACTGGTACGAGAGATCATGTGTGCTCTGAGTGTGGGAAGTCTTTTGCTTTTATGAGTGATTTAAAAGAACACCAGAGAATTCACACTGGAGAAAAACCTTACAAGTGTTCATACTGTGACAAGAGATTCAGACAGTTATCAACTCTGAAAACACACGAGCGGATCCACACCAAAAGAGAAGCACTGCAGAATGAGTCAGGTGAAGCCAGGGCTCGACATTAATTCTTGTCCGGGGCAAGTGAAAGAGGATTTAACTTGTCAGACTGGAAAAGTAGTTTGATTTAAAATGTCAGCAACAAAAATAACTAGGCAATCTCCAAAACTCAAGAATGGCTCTGGTTTTATTACATTTAGGCCTGGTTTCACAGACAGGGCTTAGCCTAAGCCAGGATTAGGTGTTAGTTCAATTGGGATATTTAAGTAGCTTTTATAAACGTACACTAGAAAAAACATTACTGGTGTGCATCTTAAGACAAAACAATGGCTCTGATATATATTAGTAATATGTCAGTAAAAGTTACTTTCAGTTAAAACAGCTCAAAGATGCATTTTAGTGTAGGATTATCTTAAGCCTTGTCTGTGAAACTGGGGGTTAGTGTAAGTGGTGATTGATGGTGGATAATAAAATAATGTCTAATGTACCTACTGATGGTAACAAAGTTATTATCGTTAGGGGCTTGTTCTGTGTTTGCTGGGTTTGAACAACAATATCTAGGAAGAAGTCCCTTTTTATTATCAAAGATCTTTTCTGGCATCTTTTTTTTATGAAATATTTGTGTTAACATTTTACATTACTGGAGAGAGTTTCAGTGGTTTTAAAATTTTAAGTGCATTTTATTTCTTTAAAGGTGCCCTAGAACGTTCTTTCACAAGATGTAATATAAGTCTAAGGTGTCCCCTGAATGTGTCTGAAGTTTCAGCTCAAAATACCCCATAGACTTTTTTTAATAAATTTTTTTTAACTGCCTTTTTTGGGGCATCATTAACTATGCACCGATTCAGGCTGCGGCCCCTTTAAATCTCGCGCTCCCCGCCCCCCGAGCTCTCAACTATAATACATTGCATAAACAAAGTTTACACAGCTAATATAACCCTCAAATGGATCTTTACAAAATGTTCGTCATGCATGCTTCGGATCATGTGAGTATAGTATTTATTTGGATGTTTACATTTGATTCTGAACAAGTTTGATAGTGCTCCGGGGCTAAAGCTAACGTTACACACTGTTGGAGAGATTTATAAAGAATGAAGTTGTGTTTATGAATTATACAGACTGCAAGTGTTTAAAAATGAAAATAGCGACATTCTTGTCTCTGTGAATACAGTAAGAAACGATGGTAACTTTAACCACATTTTACAGTACATTAGCAACATGCTAACGAAACATTAAAAGAAAGACAATTTACAAATATCACTAAGAATATCATGTTATCATGGATCATGTCAGTTATTATTGCTCCATCTGCCATTTTTCATTGTTGTCCTTGCTTGCTTACCTAGTCTGATGATTTGGCTGTGCTGCTCCAGACGTTAATACTGGCTGCCCTTGTGTAATGCCTTGAACATGGGCTGGCATATGCAAATATTGGGGGCGTAAAAGCCCATATTAATGATCCTGACTGTTGCATCACAGTTGGTATTATGTTGAGATTCGCCTGTTCTTCTGAGGTCTTTTAAACAAATGAGATTTACATAAGGAGGAGGAAGCAATGGAGTTTGAAACTCAATGTATGTCTTTTCCATGTACTGAACTCTTGTTATTCAACTATGCCAAGGTAAACTCAATTTTTGATTCTAGGGCACCTTTAACCTGAAGGTGCGATCTGACCTGTTTAAAAGTTGATTATGACTGAAGTTGATTGACAAACACCCATTCATAATTTTTCATTTCGATTATCGATGGGTCTCAAAAAATGAGTACTCATGGAGAATGAATTTAAGACTTGTGAAAGTAAAAATATTACATAAAAACAAAATTCTAGATTGCGAAACATCAATGTTAAAAGCAGAGAATACCCCTATCTGAATGAAATTGCTTTTGTACAGTACCTTTGCATGGGAATAGCCAGAAACATGCAGCCCTGGGTCACTGGCTTCACCACCTATCTGTGTCTAAATAATATTTAGGACGTCTCCAACAGATCCGATTTTTCCAAGTACACCTGGCTGCAGCCTGCACATCGAGGCAGGGCTGCAGGTGTTGCCCCGCCCACAATGCTTCTCATTGGTTAGTGGCAAAGTAATGACTTCGACACCACTGGAAACAGGAAATGCGTTTGAAAGCATTGCTTTATACATGTTAGTAATACATAATTATATATATATATATATAACTGAATAATTCTAATAATCTTCTAATTGAACAAAGCCTTGTTTAAAATCGCACTAAAGCAACTGCAAGTAAGAGACCGATTCATGTAGGCAGGATCTCCATCCTGCAGCACTACTTCTAGGAGTATCATCTCCAAGATCTCCATAAGTAACTGGAAAGTATTTATAAAAGGATCAATCCTTNGCCCTCCAGGAACAAGTTTGGGGACCCCTGTTCTAATTGAACAAAGCCTTGTTTAAAATCGCACTAAAGCAACTGCAAGTAAGAGACCGATTCATGTAGGCAGGATCTCCATCCTGCAGCACTACTTCTAGGAGTATCATCTCCAAGATCTCCATAAGTAACTGGAAAGTATTTATAAAAGGATCAATCCTTCATTTGCTTGAATGGAATATTACAGTATTCCAGCACAAAAGAAAAAAAGTCATTTTGCATCCAACTCAGGAGTCATGTTAGCCTTTTGTGCCTAAAAGGATAGCAGAGAATACAAGTCTATATATGTTAAGAGAAGAAACAAAAAATCTAATTAAATGTCTCACATTCTTTTCAGTAGGCCTCATTTTGTATCTTTGTTGCCCGTCTTCATCAGGCCTATAATGAAAAGTAGTACAGGACAGATATGTGTAATGCAATTCTTTTAAATTATGTAAATATATCGTTCTCTCAAACCCAAAACCCTAAGCCTTTGGTTATTTGAAGCTTCAATGGTTTGTATAATGTTTTTTTTTCTCAAAAAATGACGATCAAAACTTGGAAAAACTCCCATTGGCTTACAATAATGTAATGCTCTGATTTTCAAACTTCCAGCTGTCAAAATTTCAAATCTAAACACACTAGCAATGTTTCCATCGGATGTTGCATATTTAACTCAAGTGCAAATTTTGAATATTGCATAAAACATTTTCGAATAAAGCACTGTTTCCATCCAGCGAGTCAAAGAGAACATAAACGTCACTTCCTGATACACTGGTGCTAAATATCACTAAGAAAAATTTAATTTTTTATTTAATTTCATACATATATTATTTGCACCTCAGACCGTGCAGATGAAACACAAACGCTGTCATGTTATCTTGCATTTAGATACCTGGTATTTGTGGATGCAAACGTGAGGTAATTCTGGGAGGGAATTATACTGAACCACTTTAACGACAGACTTTGCTCAGGCATTACAGAATGACCAAAACAGCATTTCAGATGCAGTGCAACTAGATCAATCCGCTGGTTGGTCCAGTTATGGTGTACATGTCTTTTTTGATGCGCATCATGGAATTTATTCCTTAAAAATGTTTCCATCATAGTTTATTCACATGTTTTCATGGTGCATAAAAAAATCCTAATCCTCATTTGAGCACACAAGTTTTTTTATGGGCATTTTTAGAATTTTTGTGCATCTTGGCGTTTTCATCCAGCGTTTTTTTATTTTTTTTTATTTTTTATGCAATATCCCCAAATGTGCATAAAAATAGGTGGATAGAAACATTGCTACTGAAGCCCATCAAACTCATTTAAACAGTGTTGGGGAAAGTTACTGAGTTGCGCCCCATAAAAGTAACTAATTGCGTTATTTGGTTACTTTGTAATGGAAAGTAATGCCTTACGTTACTTTTGCATTACTTTTCAGTTACTTTTTCTTACCTGGCTGAGGCTTGATCTCTTTCAGGCAAAGAGCTTAGAACCCAAGAGGCAACACTTTTTGGGTAACAGCCACTAGATTGGCGCTCTGGTAGCGCGGCCGCCATTATGGGGTGAAAATACTAACTGGACCATAGAATCCTTCACATCTTATGCACCCAAAATCAGCAAATTTCACTGACGTATCAGAAGCGCAATAGAACTGTTTTTTATTTTTTTATTAAGTCACCAGTAAATTGTTATATATGTTTTATTTTACCAGTTGTGGAATCGAACCATTCATCCATCTGAGGTAACGTAGTTAGCCTACTTTATTGATTATTTCCATTTTATGCAACTTTACACATTTATTAGTAGTAAATTAATAATTAATACATTAAAGATCATCATGTTTGCAGTGAATATATTTCAGACCTAGTGGATTAATAGTAATAATAGTATCTAGGTCTGAATTGAAATAGGCTATATTGTACGTTTTAATTGATCACGCTACAAACATAATGATCTTATAATTCATGATGCATTGCTGTGTCCGTTATCACATAATTCATACTTTTGGACACTTTTGCTTTAATGGACATTGGACAACACTGCAAAATCAAGCTGTTACATTCATATATTTATTGTCCAACATTCCCAATTTTTCTGATGCATGTCCTTAATTTAATTTCATATGTTGGTAATAATTCTGAGTTTATAAGCCTTTTAAAGAATTTTAACCCAAACTGACTGGATTTCTAGAGAGCAAAGGTTTTGTGAAAAAAGTGGAGGACTTAAAACACTAAGGGTCTCATTCATGAAACATTCGTAAATATACGAGTAAATATGTGAGTGATTTGCGCGTAAAGAGACCATCCCGAAAACTCTTCTCCTGATTCACAAATACTTCGTAAACGTCAGAAGTGATAGTGAAATGTGTGTGTGTTAATGAATTCCAATCAGTCGTAAATGGGACGCGCGTGCACGCTCATTCTCAATTACCATAAATCCCGCCCATTAAATCCGACTGACAACTATATATGGGCATCATATTATGACACCAAACGAAGGATTTTGGACATTTTATAGGAAACAATTTTCATAACAATTAAGGGGCCATTAGTTTGCCCAGCCCTATTGAAATCAATTAATTATTTGATTAAAGTGCTCCGTTTGCAGATGCTATAGGTGTGTTCACGCGGCCTCGTAATTCCTGTAGTTACGAGATTCTAGCTTGTAGCTTGTAAAAAGCATTCACGTCCTTGTAGAGCTCGTAATTACAGCTTGTAAGCTGGGAGTTTTCTGAAAGCTCCCACATGTACCACGTGGCCACTATACCACCTGACCACTGTAGATTGATTTATTTGGTGTTGATAGTGGTGCCATGGAAACGCATAATTCCCAGTCCAAGGACCAAAAGGACGTGAACAGCTCCGAATATAACGTCACGTGTTGTCATTTCAAGATAGCGGTAAATACGAGGTGACGAGAACGCAGCTTATTACTGGCTCTCACAACAAAAGTAAAAAGAAAAAACTTATGTAATTAATATATATAATATTTTTTCAAAATGCTGTGTAAATATGTACCTTATTAAGGTGAATTAAAATGCAGCCTTATTAATGAGCAAAACGTTCGGATGTTAAACGCACTATTTACGCGTGGCTGGGAGCAGGTGTAGATTTCTTTCGTACCAACTAACATTTGGAAAATACGAACATTTTAATGAATCCGAAAATTTACGCCAGACCCACTTTACACACGATTTACACAAATTCGTTCTGCTCGTGTTTCATGAATGAGACCCTAAGTGTGTAAAATAAACTGTTAAAAGGATTTGATGATCACTAGTGATAGTATTTTATTCTGTGTTGTCATCATTCAGGTTGGATTTCAGCTTTAATGAACATTTTGTTTTAACAAAGCAGCTGATATTACCATAGAAATCTAGTGGACTGCCGACTCGCTTTCATGCCAAAACGGCGGAAACGCAGGGCAGCTGCTGGGCGCCGATGTTGCAATGGAACGTTCTATTAAGTGGCGCTTCTTGTTAGTGTATATTCTTTGTTTTAAGGCTTACAGGTCTTTTTTTTTGACTACTGAATTAAACACTAGTACAAGAAATTCTCAATGCATTCAACAACAGCCTATATAACCTGCACCTTCATTTTCTTTTTAAAACCTATATTGAATAACAGAATATTATATTCTGAGAATTTCCTAATCCCAGATCTACAGGTCCTTCTCAAAAAATTTGCATATTGTGATAAAAGTTCATTATTTTCCATAATGTAATGATAAAATTAAACTTTCATATATTTTAGATTCATTGCACACCAACTGAAATATTTCAGGTCTTTTATTGTTTTAATACTGATGATTTTGGCATACAGCTCATGAAAACCCAAAATTCCTATCTCAAAAAATTAGCATATCATGAAAAGGTTCTCTAAACGAGCTATTAACCTAATCATCTGAATCAACTAATTAACTCTAAACACCTGCAAAAGATTCCTGAGGCTTTTAAAAACTCCCAGCCTGGTTCATTACTCAAAACCGCAATCATGGGTAAGACTGCCGACCTGACTGCTGTCCAGAAGGCCATCATTGACACCCTCAAGCGAGAGGGTAAGACACAGAAAGAAATTTCTGAACGAATAGGCTGTTCCCAGAGTGCTGTATCAAGGCACCTCAGTGGGAAGTCTGTGGGAAGGAAAAAGTGTGGCAAAAAACGCTGCACAACGAGAAGAGGTGACCGGACCCTGAGGAAGATTGTGGAGAAGGACCGATTCCAGACCTTGGGGGACCTGCGGAAGCAGTGGACTGAGTCTGGAGTAGAAACATCCAGAGCCACCGTGCACAGGCGTGTGCAGGAAATGGGCTACAGGTGCCGCATTCCCCAGGTCAAGCCACTTTTGAACCAGAAACAGCGGCAGAAGCGCCTGACCTGGGCTACAGAGAAGCAGCACTGGACTGTTGCTCAGTGGTCCAAAGTCATTCGGAAATCAAGGTGCCAGAGTCTGGAGGAAGACTGGGGAGAAGGAAATGCCAAAATGCCTGAAGTCCAGTGTCAAGTTCCCACAGTCAGTGATGGTCTGGGGTGCCATGTCAGCTGCTGGTGTTGGTCCACTGTGTTTTATCAAGGGCAGGGTCAATGCAGCTAGCTATCAGGAGATTTTGGAGCACTTCATGCTTCCATCTGCTGAAAAGCTTTATGGAGATGAAGATTTCGTTTTTCAGCACGACCTGGCACCTGCTCACAGTGCCAAAACCACTGGTAAATGGTTTACTGACCATGGTATTACTGTGCTCAATTGGCCTGCCAACTCTCCTGACCTGAACCCCATAGAGAATCTGTGGGATATTGTGAAGAGAAAGTTGAGAGACGCAAGACCCAACACTCTGGATGAGCTTAAGGCCGCTATCGAAGCATCCTGGGCCTCCATAACACCTCAGTAGTGCTACAGGCTGATTGCCTCAATGCCACGCCGCATTGAAGCAGTCATTTCTGCAAAAGGATTCCCGACCAAGTATTGAGTGCATAACTGAACATAATTATTTGAAGGTTGACTTTTTTTTGTATTAAAAACACTTTTCTTTTATTGGTCGGATGAAATATGCTAATTTTTTGAGAGAGGAATTTTGGGTTTTCATGAGCTGTATGCCAAAATCATCAGTATTAAAACAATAAAAGACCTGAAATATTTCAGTTGGTGTGCAATGAATCTAAAATATATGAAAGTTTAATTTTATCATTACATTATGGAAAATAATGAACTTTTATCACAATATGCTAATTTTTTGAGAAGGACCTGGATGCATGTCATAAAAAAGATCTATAAACAATACATATTATTGAATGTAAACAATACAGATTATTCTCAACCCCAAAACTAACTACATAATCCCAACCCTAGTCTTCATGTAGCTACTGATGGTGGTTCTATTATGCACAGAACCTAATAGGAAGGAAAAGCAACCAGAAACTGGGGACTCTCCTAAATCCACGGTAGTGCCTCCGAGACAACTGCTCTGTCCACTTTCACCACAACACTACACAAACCAACCAGTCGAAACCCAAAGGGGTAACACCACTAAACCTACCAGAGGTGCACCCATTTGATAAATTATTACAATTTAAAATACTTACTTACCTAGATTTCCTGCACACATTCAAAAATAATGTTCTCTTCAACAATCAGTGTGCAAACTTACTTAATTAACTTGCATCTTCACACCGGCGACACTTCATTCACAAATATTGTTCCGCAAATGCATGACTTAAGTAGTGCAAAAAACAAACCAAAACAGGCGGATGAGCCCCCATTTGTCATAACCCAGCTCAAAGGTTATGACAAAAAAAAAAGTGGGATGCAGGAGTTTAATCAAAAGATACATTTATTTAACAAATGAAACAATATTTAAACACAAATGCTTGCAAGAACAATATTGGCCATCAGGATTTCAAGGGTAGGTTGAAGGGTGTCATAGAAACAATCATCTTCACCTTGAAGTATAGACAGGATTCAGAACCTTGCAGTATTCTTTAAGGAACTGATGCTCTCTCTCTGTAATGCATCTGATGTCCAGGCGAGTACAAAGTTGATTGAGGTCCACTAAGGCCATGTCTGTGACTCTGCTTAGCGCATCATGAAACGAGTTCCACCTTGTAGTTGAAGGGACCGGCAACTGTCCTTTGCTGAATTCCTCCAGGCTCTCTGATGCCACAGTTGATTGAATAACTTTTGACCACAAGGCTGAACACTTTCCAGTTGCACTATGTGACTTTATTTACTTTAATTCAGTACTTCAAATTTTTAGTATTCATAAAATAACATTAAAAAGAGTAATATTCTGAAATAATAATATCCCAATTTCACAGCCTTTTATTATGATCATTCATTTATAGCATACAATCTAAGATTTGACACAGTGTAATCTTCTTATCATCAGCATATCATCTTAAGTCAACTAGCTACCAAGCTTATGGTGATGATACATGGAGCAATTTTTGAGCAAAGTTGCTGGGTAATGTTGCTGAGCGATGTTGTTTTGGCACTTTCCCATTGAGAATGGGCAACAAATTTCTATCTGGATACTTTAGATCGAAATATGTTGCCCATTCTCAATGGGAAACTCATGACGCAACATTGCTGAGAATCACTGCTCAAACATTGCCCCGTGTATCATCACCTTTACAGCTAACTCGCCTCAACCTCGTAAGCCTTCTTTTTCATTGATGCCTGGACACTACCCTTAATTATATCACCTGAATGATGATCTACACTAGCCACTTTGTTGGAGTTAAAATAATTTAAACCCTTTTTGACTACTAGGGGTGCCTCACTTAAGAAGGATGTGATTGTAAATAAAGTCACAGGTTCCGCCATTGTTATTTGACTGTACGGATCCAACGAGCAGAGCGCTTGGACTCGGAAGAGGCTAAACGTCACACGTGACGTCAGTCTTAACAACCGTATAGCGTGTTTACATAGAAAAACAATGGAAAAAGGAGCGCAGCTCTGTATGGCCCCCATGGCATAACTGCAAAAACTGATTTTTAATTGTAATAATACTCATATCTAAATATACATTTTTAATACTTAAAAAAAATCACATGATTATTTTACATAATCACATTTTACTTTCTGGACCCTAAACATCCCTAGTGTACACCCTAAATGAACAGAGTACAAATGTTAAAGTAACATTATAATAACGGCATGGTAAATTTAAATCTCATCTAAAAAACAACCTTTTTCTGTTTTTTTCTCCACCCTCAGAATGGCAAACAAAACAGTACAGCCACCCTCCATCTATCCATCGATTTTTGAAATGTGTCAAAAATCAGACAGTCACAAAAGCGGTGTCGTATAGGATAGAGCGGGGCAAGATAAAAATCAGTGTGTAAAGACCTATCTTACAACAACAACAAAAACAAAACAAAAAACAGCGAGACAGCAGAATTCGATGAGGGTGCTATATTATCAAATACTTCTTGCTTTCTGAAATGTATGGCAAAGAAAGCTTATTCGCAGGGCTTACCACGTTAAAATATTAAACGGCCCCTCTAGACTTGCCTGAGGAAGCTGCAGACAAAGCAAAGGCTGTTCTCAACCCCCCATCAGTTAAAGCAAGTAGGGATGAGACTGACATATTCACCCGAGGTGGATGTCGCCCTGAAAGGTGGAATTTCAAAAAAGTAAGTAAATTTATTAATTTAATAACAATTAAAATACCTTAAACAGTTTAAAGCTTTCCTCGTCATTGACGAGATTTTATGTCATTTATAACATGCTTCCCCATTGGAAACTTTGTTCTTTATTTTGATATATTGTATGTTCAGATATTCATCCAACAAAATATTCTGGGGGCCTGAGAGTTTTCTGAAAATGATCCAAAAAGTTGGCTGGCAACTTTTTAAAAAAAATGCTAGCGGGGAAAGAGTTAATATAAACAAACCCAAAATATATTTACCAGAAGAGTTGTTATACCAATGAAAGAAAACCTAATATATTTATCAATAATAAAAGGAATAATTAACCTCCCAAGAAATCATCGTTTACTCACACTCATTTTAGTCTCTAATGCAGGCCATACATAGTTGAGATTTTCTTTGAAATATCTTCTTCTCAGATTCTACAGAGGAAAAATAGCCATATGAATTTGGAAAGACATAAGAATATATAAACTGCAAAAGTAAAAACTATGAATCTGTGAGGCTGAGTTTATTTTGTACATGTCTATATCAGAGATTAATCATAATGCTGAATCCAAAACTTCTAAACAGTTCTTGCCCATAAGGCAACCAACATAATGTTCCTGATATAATTGAAGATGATTTGCTGTAGTTTCCACAGGAATTAAGGATAATCACCTCATGGTCTCAGCTGGTTAGTAAAAGCCCATTCCCATTAGCTCTTTATAAATAATCTCCTTTTCCTCAGGGCGTCCCCTGGCATAGTGTCATCAAGTTTTGGATACTTGTCACAATGAAAAACAAGCCATCCATGTAAAACAGTTTTTGGTGATCAGTTAGGCTATGGAGGAGCTCACATTTTTGGGGCAGACTGCTGTAACTCTCACAGATCATCCTGCCTTTGTTAGCTGTTGGCCTAACAAACATCCGCTCTACTCTCATACCCATCTCACATAAAACGCCTCCCTTCAGGGTAGATGCCTAGTGGCGGTAACCTCCTGCCTTAGGTTGTCCCCTGTTTGGCCAAAAAGGGTCTTACCCGTCATTGAGAAATCACCTCATGCACACTGATAACCACTTTTTCCCCATTACGAAATCTTTGATAGTTTTCTTCAACAGAATCAGGTGTTTTCTGGAGCTTATGGAAGGTGCATTCAAGTGTCACCAGACCCATCTGAACTGCCTAATAGTTGTAAAACAGAGAGACAGGTTAATTACAGCGGTATTTAATCACTAATCCATTAGGCATCGGCAAATGCTGAGATTATACATTCAGCGTGATGTTCTGCTACAGGAGCCCTTGTTCCGTTTCTTTGTGGAGACTGAAATATAACGGCAAGAGATTAAGGCAGCACTCTTTGAACAACACAGTTTTGGATTCTGCGTGATGAAACTGCAAAGTATGCTACAAAGTTACACCTACTGGTCTAAGCCAATTAGGGTCACAACCTATATTTTTTTCAGTATCATTCCTGTGGCCTGTTGCATGAAGCTGGTTGAACAAAATCTGAGTTTCAGAGTAGGTTTGGAGTTGACAAATCCAGATAATTCCAACCTGGTTTAGATCAGGATCAGCTGTTGCACAATGCTCGGTATAAACTGTCAACTCAGGTTTAATCCAGAGTTTGTGATTAACTCTGAAGTGCGTGCACCTGAAAGTGTGATGACACGTGCGACAAACAGCCAATCACACAGAACATGCAGAGCATTCGTTTGATTCACTTCTCGCGAGATCTTGAACTTATCCGGATAAAAACTGAAACCGGCTTTGTGCGACAGGCCACTGATGCATCCTTGGCCAACCAACCCTATATCTATTTCATTTTATTTTATTTAATATTTAAATCCCTAACTGTCTGAGACACTAAGTTCATGGAACTCCTATCTGGAATGGAAGAAATGAAGAGAAATGGGGGACACTAACAGTGTCCCAACCAGAGTGTGAATCCCAGGGTGCGCCGGCCTTTAACGGCTTCCAGCAACTTTTAAATGACACTGACCACCAGTCTTGATGTCTGTTGAATTAAGTCTAAGTGAATCCTATTTCTCCCCCTTCTCCCAACCTCTTCCACCCAGACAGCCCTAACAAAATATTAAAATGTAAAAATAATAAGCTTAAACTTGAAGCCATCGAATTTCAACAAAGATATCTTAATTTGTGTTCTGAAGATAAACCAAGGTCTTACGGGTGTGGAACGGTACGAGGGTGAGTAATAAATGGCAGAATTTAAATTTTTGGGTGAACTAACCCTTTAAGGATTGGCAACACTCCTGTATAAAGAGTTGCAGCTCAGTTATGGTGGCTTCATACCACACCTTCTGAACCACCCTCATCTTCCGGTCTTTTCCCAGCTGCGTCATTCCTGAATAAAAAAAAAATTAAAAATCAAGGGCCCTTTAACAAAATCCTTTTTTAATCCTTTTCGCAAAACAATACAAAATGGAGTCTTCAAGCAGTGAGAGAGAGGGCAACTAAATCATGCTCACTGCTTGAAGACTCCATTTTGTGTTGTTTTGCAATTTTTTTTGCAACAGGTTCATTAATACGCATCGGACTCAGTGTGCTAGGTCTCTGTGCGTGACGAATTTCTAGGATCATGAATACGAAAAAAATCCATACGAACATTTTGGACTCAGTGTGCAAAGGCCTTTAAAAAGAGCAAAAGA
The DNA here is from genome assembly GCA_003731715.1 of Anabarilius grahami. Taxonomy (NCBI): domain Eukaryota; kingdom Metazoa; phylum Chordata; class Actinopteri; order Cypriniformes; family Xenocyprididae; genus Anabarilius; species Anabarilius grahami. The sequence continues at coordinate 311,718 of RJVU01042598.1, forward strand.
AAGAGGAAATATTGGGTCCATCCAATCCCGAGACCTCCATGTGAGAACTGCAAAATATATTTGTTGGAGGAAAGTGATGTTTGCTGCCTTGATCATTACCATTTTTAGGCCACCAAGTTTAATCTTTCCACTCAGGATCTTCATCAGATCCAGTTGGCCCAGGACCATGAACTTCACAACCATCTGCTGATGGCTTAGGTTGTAAAGTTGAACATGGCAAAAAGAGAAAGTGCAAGTCTGAAGCACCCGAATGGTTTGAGCAGTATGTCACTGAGCAGAGGAGGCAGATGTCGGAACTCATGGCCCTGCAAAAGCAAGCAGTGGAAGTGGCAAGCGAACGAAACGACATCTTAAAAGAATTTGTTTCTGCTTTGACGAAGAAATATAAACTTGTGTTTTCTCCTTTTGCCACATTCTGCTGATGGTTAGGCTCTATTTTGTTTGTTTAATGGCATGATGTACAGTATATATACTGAAGGAAATACATGCAATCTTGATCACCTCACCTTTGTGGCTTTTTATCCAATATTTTATTTCCATTCTCTTATGAAACAAAAACCTCTGAAAACTTAGGTGAACACAAAAACATTAGTTAAACAGAAACTTTAATCATCCACCACCAAAAATAAAGCTAGTATTTTCAGGGTGTCTTGCTCGACAGTCATTGTCATCATTGCCATCCACCTCTTCACAATCCTCCATTTGGTGACCTTCCTCCCTCAAGAGGAAATTCCGTAGAACACATGCAGCTGTTATAACCATGTGAAGGTCTTCCATGGGCAAGTACTTCAGTCATCTCCATTTCCCCTTTAGAAGGCCAAATGCCCTTTCAATCACAACTCTGTTTGAGCTGTGGAGTGTGTTATTTTTTTTGCCTTTGAAATAAGTGCCCATTATCTCTGTATGGTGTAATGAGAGATGTGCTGAGTGGGTATGCGGAGACTCCAAGCAGGTGGTTGTCACTTCTCATTACATCCTGGAGATGGCCATATACTGGGCAGTTCCGAAACACCCTAGCATTGTGCACAGACCCTGACCAATCAGTGTACACATCCAGGAACATCATCTGTGATGTACACACTGCTTGGAGTTGAATACTTGCATGTCCTTTCCTGTTTATGTAACTGTTTCTATGGAGTGTGGGTGCTGGGATGGGAATGTGTGTGCCATCGATTGCTCCAGTGACTCCAGGGAAGCCAGTTTTGTTCTGAAAGCCATTTGCCAGGTTTGCAAACTCATCCTCTCTGGACCATCAAATGTATTTATTTCTCAGTGTTCAAAGGACCTTGCAAATGTCAGAAAAATATAATGAAGGGTTCCTTTTGACATGTCAAACCGGTCTGCAACACCCCTGGCAGATTAATTGGTTTGCCAAAACCAAATAGAGCACAGCAATTTTTCGGGGTGTCCAAGGTTACGTTTACTAGGAAAGGAACAACTTTCTCACAGAGAGCCTGTAGAAAAGTATGTGCAATTTTTATAGTAGAACATCCCTATGATGCTGTAAATAAGCTGACACAAATCTTGCTATGTCTTTTGTATACACACTGATGCACATACTGCTATATACAGGGGGAATTTGATTTAATTAACGTCAAAATAATTTCACAAGAGCAAGTATATTGTTTGCACATGTTTATTTACATTAAAGGCAAAATAACTGATATAATAAGAGCACAAGTATAGATCTGGAACTTCTTTAAGTCTGTCTAAATATTTAGTATTTGCAATGTCTTCTGGTCCATTTTATTTCCTTAGAAAGGTGTGCTCCACACTGATTAATGTAACAAAAATACTATACATATTTATATATTTTGATACTGCATTGTGTAGTGACACTAAACTCAAACTTATCTATACTCAACTGAATATATAATGGTCAATATTACAATATTATAGCACAACAATAGTGATCAGCAATAATGATAAGCCTAATACTCAAAATAGAAATAATAAGGTCATATAGATCATTACACAGTCTCGGAGGTAAGAAGTGGATTATCCTTCACCTGAAATGTTTGCCTTTTTATCCTGAAATGCAAGGCAAATGTTGGATCACAATAATTAGGAACCACAGTTTCGATCGGGATGTTCTCTATTATTCTGGACGACAGCAAGGGCAGTGACTGTAACAGAGCGTATTTAACACGTATTTATACCAATTTTATCAGGTTCCAAATTTTTTTCAAAAGGAACACAAAGAATGGCCTTCTCAGCTGCTCTTGCATCATCAAAACAGCCATTTTAAAACCACAGTTAACACCAACGTTTCCATTTTTTAAAAAAAAACACACGTTTTGCAACTTTTTTTCGGGGCTGAACACGCCCCGACAAAACGTTGCAAAAGATTAATATTAATACATTTATTTATAAATTACATTAATTATTTATTGATATAATTCAAAGACATGGGTTGTACATGTTTGCAAACACAGCACATCACCTTCTGTAATGCTCATGTCTAGAAAACACTAGTGATGGGATTTATGGCTCTTTGAGGGGATCCGGATCTTCGCGATCCGTTCCTTTCAAAGAGCCGTTCAAAAGAACGGCTCTTTTGGCTCTTTTTAAATATTTAGTCAGTTTTAAGAAGCCAGCTTGGGGGCATCTCAGTTTATCCTGGAAATAATCACTGGGAGGAATGATGAGGTGAGATTTGTAGTCAAATAATTAAAACTCGGATATCACACACCAATATCTGAGTTTGAATTATTCTGAAATATTGATTATTACCTCATTTGTCATGTGTGGACTATATTCCATAGGGTTGCACAAATCCCTCTGCTTAGACAGTGACATCACTATTTTGGATTTACCTTTAGTACAAAGTGTGTGTGTGTGTGTGTAAAGCTACATTGACTTATGTTATTCATACAATACCTACTCACAAATAAACGTCAAAAACAAAGCCGGCTGCAATGAATTTCTGTGCAAAACAGCTTTTACTACAAACACTTCCACACAAGAACATTTTGATATAAAACAAAAAATATTTAAAGTAGATAAAATTAGAATAAATAAAATGGAAATGTCTACATACTACATACTATTACTACTGTAAACTTTGTCTTGTAAACTTTTTAAAAGAACAAGTTTTAAATGAACACAAAATGCAATGTAAATAAATACAAAGCAGTTCCTTACTTTATGGCTTTTTCTGCCTCTCTTTTTTGTCCTTGGGCAAATTTGCATTAAGGAAGACAAGAGCTCTGACCTTTTTGGGCTTAAGGCGACTTCTCCTCTCTGAGATTATCTGTCCAGTTTTCGAGAATATTCTCTCAGAGGGAACTGATGTCGCCACAACACAAAGCTTCTTGGCCATCAGCTTGCTAAGCCTGGGGTAAACAGGGGCTCGACTCTCCCACCACTTGAGGGGATCCTCATGTGTTGGAAGAAGAGGCTCCTCCAGGTAGGCTCGCACCTCCATGACAGCATCGGCGGTTGGATTCCTGGCTTCCACTGTTCCAGCTACCTGCTCATAGGGGTGGGAGATATAACAATGGGAGATACCATTTTTATGTGATTAGAGTAGATTAAATTATATTCAACTTTTGTCATTACACAGTGTAAGAGAACAGAGTAATGAAATGCAGTTTAGCATTTAATTAGAAGTGACAATAGTAGATTTGCATATGTACAGTATGTGCAGTATGTACAGATTAAATGCAGTGATTTACAGCTATTGGAAGTTTTAGACTGAGATATCAAATATCTAAAAAAAATGTGACTTATTGTTGCCACCCTTACTTCCTCATGGAAATAGCTCCAAACTATTGATCCAGCACCACTGCCTGCTCCTTCCAGTCCTTCCACAGCTGGTTGCTGTTGGATGGGTTTGCCACTGCTAATTCTTGCTGCTGCAGTTGACAGCCTTTGAAACGTCTCATCTGCTGTTCTGCCATCAGGGAAGGCCATCCTCTTAAAACGCGGGTCAAGTGCAGCAGCCTCTGCTAGTATGTGGTTGGCATGAATCCTGTGGAATCGCGATGACATAC
>RJVU01042598.1:331916-359390 GCA_003731715.1 Anabarilius grahami
CTTAACAATTGTAAACGTGAATGTCAATGTGGTATCCGACATAGATAATTATCAGGCCGTCACCCCAGCTCTGAACGAATCGTGGGATGCCTGTGAAACTACCACCTTACCTAAAGAAACACAACAGACTGTTGGATCCAGCGAAAATGAGGAGACTGTGGTAGAATCAGACCCTGAGGAGCTGCCTTCAAATCAGGCTTTCAGACAAGAGTCGTGCCCCAATATAGACACTCAAGTCATAACTAGACTTATACAGGACACAATCAAGGCTGAATTCAGGGCCTTTGAAGAGCGTCTTTACCAAAGATTGGCTAAGGCTTCAGAAAGACACTATACTGAGATAAAGCAACAACAACAGCAGCAGCTTGGTGTTTGGATTAAAGAACTCATAGCAGCACAGAATTTAAATGGTGATTTAATCCAACAAGTAGCCCGAGATCAAGGCCTGACGATGGAAGTGTTAAAGCAGGTTGTCATCACTCTTAAAAAGCATTATGGGCGAGTTGTAAATATGTTTGACATGTTTGTATGGCTTTTGTATACCGCGTTTCTGTTTCAAACATTAATACCAATGCTGTGTGTAAATGGACTGGTTGTTTAGGGGTTGTTTTATTTTATTTTTTCCACAGTGATTTTAACTGTACACCCTCTGTGTTTTTAAATAAAAAAAGAAAACTGATTTAAAATGGCAAAACGTTGTTGGGAGCCAGAGACCTTTGTTCATCTTCAGAACACAATTAAAGATATTTTTGATCAAATCCGATGGCTGAGTGAGGCTTCCATTGACAGCAAGATAATTAACACTTTCAGATGCCCAGAAAGCTACTAAAGATATTTAAAACAGTTCATGTGACTACAGTGGTTCAACCTTAATGTTATGAAGTGACGAGAATACTTTTGGTGCACCAAAACAAAACGACAACTTTATTCAACAATATCTTGTGATCGACTTATTTAAAGAAAAAATGTGATCGCAGAAGTTTTTTTACTTGGCTTTAAGTTAAAATTAACATTTAATTAATTGTGGGTGGATGACAGATAAATCATTAATGTGTTTGATAATGACCCGGAACTCTCATTAATTGGTGAATGCAACAAACCTGCATTACTTTTTTACTTTCCTTTTTAAACAATTAAAGGAACACTCCACTTTTTAAAAAAAAAATAGGCTCATTTCTCAACTCCCCTAGAGTTAAACAGTTTGAGTTTCAGCCGATCTCCGGGTCTGGCGGTACCACTTTTAGCATAGCTTAGCATAGTTCATTGAATCTGATTAGACCGTTAGCATCTCGCTCAAAAATGACCAAAGAGTTTCAATATTTTTCCTATTTAAAACTTGACTCTTCTGTAGTTACATCGTGTGCTAAGACCGACGGAAAATGAAAAGTTGTGATTTTCAAGGCTGATATGGCTAGGACTCTTTGGTAATTTTTGAGAAAGATTCTAAGCTATGCTAAAAGTGGTACCGCCAGACGCGAAGATCGTCTGAATGGATTCGAAAATGGTAAAACTCAACTGTTTAACTCTAGGGGAGTTGGAAAATGAGCCTATTTTCAAAAAAAGTGAAGTGTTCCTTTAAGATCATTACATGTGATGGTAATATCCCAATTTAACAGCCTTTTATTATATTAATTCATTTATAGCACACAATCTCAGATTTGAACCAAAAAAAGTGGAGTGTTCCTTTAAGGGAAAGCCAAACAAGGAAAACATACGCTTACGGCACCTCCTAGTGATCAATATATATAACACAAAGGAACCTTCATGAAATATACACGTTTAATTAACAAAAGTTATTCTGATACTTTATAAAACTCATGAGTGTAATTTGAGTTATGAAGAAATAACAGTATAAAAAGGTCCATTCTGACAGGATTTGGTCTCAAAGAAGGGGTTCTGACAGAAATTTATTTTCTGAACTAATTTTTCAACTTAATTCAAATTACATTCATTATTTTTTTTAATGTTATGAAGAAATGTCAGTATAATACTCTGTTCTACTGAAGAAAGCCATCTACATCTTGGATGGCAAGTAAATTAACAACAGCTTTATTTTTCAACCATTCCTTTAAAATGTGAATGCGAACCATTCTTTTCCACATTTTTCTTCAAAACATTGCTTTGACTTCAACTTAATGAATAATGAAAAAAGAATTAAATAAAAACAAGATTTACCAGAGTTTCACATGTACCTTTCTCTGTGTTTTCTTTTCTTCAGGATGGCAACTCCAACTTCTCTCCCAGAATTTTTACGGTGAAAGTGTGTAGCAACCCGTCTAAGCCAACATACTCAATGAAAGAACGAAAAATTGAAATCTCTAAATCAAAAGCCGAATCAATCAGTGCACTCACTGAAGGTATAACTGTATACCTTAATAAAAAAGATGGCTTTACCCCGGAATTTGAGGAAGGGGTAAGTTATGTCCTCCAAAAGTATGCCCTCTCAAATGCATTTGGCCAAATTTGTTTGTTTGTTGGCGCTGGCACCCTCAAATATAAGACTGTTCCACAAACGGTCACTGAGGAGGCAGAGACATCTGCAAGACAAGCTCTTTGTCCAACCTCACAAGTTATGAGTGGTGAGGAAGAGGACATTTTTGCAAAGGGAAGATACCTCAGCCTCCAAGGGCACATCAAAGTAGTGAGTCAATCTTTCCATCTATCAAATGAATTTTGCTGTGTTCAATTCTTTCTTTAAGCGTTTTATCATTTGTAATTTACTAACTTGACAGAAAAATGGAATGATTAAGTGATTCTATATTGCGGCATCAAGATTGAAGCTTAAGAGTTAACTGTTCAAAACTCTTACTTTAATTATTATAACTACTTTTTAGAACACTGTAAGGATCAGTTCTGTCAAAAGTTATATTTAAGTGGGTTTTGTGAGTCGAGTTGTGAGACATTGTTAAAGGATTAGTCCACTTTCAAATAAAATTTCCTGATAATTTACTCACCCCCATGTCATCCAAGATGTCCATGTCTTTCTTTCTTCAGTTGCAAAGAAATTAAGGTTTTTGATGAAAATATTCCAGGATTATTCTCCTTATAGTGGACTTCAGTGGCCTCCAAACTGTTGAAGGTCAAAATTACAGTTTCAGTGCAGCTTCAAAGGGCTTTAAACGATACCAGACGAGGAATAAGGGTCTTATCTAGAGAAACGATCGGTCATTTTCTTAAAAAAATATAAAATGTATATGCTTTATAAACACACATGATTGCCTTGCGCGTGCTTTCGCTTTCCGTATTCTTCAAAAAGCTAATGCTGAATGTCCTACACCTTCTCTATTCTACTTACAGAAAAAATAGAACTGGCGCCGCATTAGTTCTGTAAGTAGAATAGGGAAGGGTAGGACATACAGCGTAAGCTTTTTGAAGAATACGGAAAGCGGAAGCACGGGCAAGGCGATCATGTGTGTTTATAAAGCATATACCGTTGTATTTTCTTAGAAAAAGACAGATCGTTTCTCTAGATAAGACCCTTATTCCTCTTCTGGTATCGTTTAAAGCCCTTTGAAGCTACACTGAAACTGTCATTTTGACCTTCAACCGTTTGGTGCCCATTGAAGTCCACTATAAGGAGAACAATCCTGGAATGTTTTCATCAAAAACCTTAATTTCTTTTCGACTGAAGAAAGACATGAACATCTTGGATGACATGGGGGTGAGTAAATTTTCAGTAAATGTTTATTTGAAAGTGAACTAATCCTTTAATACATTACAATATGTATTATACATTACAACATGCACATGTATGTATTTATTCTGAATTAAGTTGTGTATCTAACAGGTATATAATTTATGAAAAAATGTCTACATATTTAAAGGATCTAACATACGTCAAGTTTGAGTAAGATTTGACATTGTATAAGCTTTTTCACCCCCCAAAATGTATCTATCTAATCTGACAGTCTTTATCTGTCTATCATGAATGCACTGTGGACTTCCAGAAACCATCAACATTGCATATTTTTTTTATGTCTCCCTAATTTGGAAAACTAATCATGTCAATTAACAAATTGAATGAATAAAATAATATAATATGCAATGTTGAGGAACTCCAGAAACATCACTGAGAAACACAACTGTATTATACTCACCCATGAATTTTAATATTCTAGGTGTTTGGCGAGGATGACAGGCACCCATGTGCCCATTCTGGATATCCAACTGCAATGTGGACAGAAACTCTTCAACGTGTCGTTGTGGAGGGATGAGGCGCTGACGGAACTATATGTAGGCGACAAAGTGATTCTGACCCACCTTCGTCCCTGTATGCTCAACAGTGGGCAGGGGAAATTTCACTCCTCTACATACACATCTGTGAAGGTACTTAATGCACACATTACTGCTGCTATGTCATTCGAGTAGAACATGCATTTTGGAACTGTAACCCTACAATAATGAATAAATATAATAAATATAGCACAACTGTTCTGATTCTCAGCACGACTGTAATCTGATTATAGCCTAGAGTAGGCTAAACAAGAATTTAATATCCATTAATATCCCCCACAGATCCCTGAGGGCCAGGTTGAGGATATAGAGGTGGACATTATTGCGATCTCCGAGATTAATGACACCTACCACTTCCTCAGCAGCGACTCATTCATGTATATTGTTCCTGAAGCAATCTTCTCTGGAAATCCATATGTGCTCGTTGACAAGCTGCCAATGAAACTTGTGTTAAAACACATTAACTGCAGGGTTATCGAAATAAGATCATCTGAAAAATAAGCAAATAGATTAGTCATCCCTTTTTCTTTGTTTTTTCCCCCACTTTAATATTTGATGTTAATCTTAGCCATTTGTTTTATTTGTTTAGTTTGTATATAGTTGTAAAGTTCATTCCAAACAATAAGACCTCATCAATATATAGATTAGTTAGCTCATAGTCCCTTTTTCTTTTTGTTTCTAATATTTGATATTTATCTTTTGATTGTTCACCCCCATACAGATTAGTTAGCTCCTCGGTCCTTTTCCTTTGTTTTCTTCATTTTTTTTTTTTTACATTTGATATTTATCTTTTAATTGTTCTTGTTTAGTCTGTATATAGTTTGTTTCAAACAGTAACATCTTAACAATAAAATTATAATGTTACATGTTTCAAAATGTTGTCTTCTCTTTATTCATCCTGTAACATGCATATTCAGTTGTGTCACTTCCATACCAAAGTCTTGATGTTTTGGAAAGACACAAGGGCAGGTAAATGGAGACAAAATTCTAATTTCTGAGTGAAGTATCCCTTTAAGCAACAGAGAATCACATCAACTTTCATAACCTAAAAAAACAAAAAAACTGTACATTTTGTCCNAATGTTACATGTTTCAAAATTTTGTCTTCTCTTTATTCATCCTGTAACATGCATCTTCAGTTGTGTCACTTCCATACCAAAGTCTTGATGTTTTGGAAAGACACAAGGGCAGGTAAATGGAGACAAAATTCTCATTTCTGAGTGAAGTATCCCTTTAAGCAACAGAGAATCACATCAACTTTCATAACCTAAAAAAACAAAAAAACTGTACATTTTGTCCCCTCATCATGATGTGGGCATCAACATAGACCAATACGGATTAAGACCTACATATTGTATATAAAGGGTTTACGGGGTCCACGTGGTGCTCGAGACTTTTCCATGGGGATTTAGAATGGGGTTTTTGAATTTGTGAGTAAAATTATGTAAATTACGAAAAACGTCAAATTACACACACCCATACCGAAAACACGAATTTTGAAAACGCATAAGCTGGTTTACGGGGTCCACATTTAAACAAACATTTAAATACTACACAGCAGTCATAACTTTTCTTTTAGACAGTACACTCAGGTTTGGACAAGGGGATGGTCATTGCAAACACTGTAATGCAAATTTGCTGAGGGTACAGAGGATGGCGAATTTAATGTTTAATGTACTGTTATCATAGCTGCGGGAATGTAGTTTCAGCGGCGGTAGGTCGCGTTTTGACAGAATTTAAGAGTGTGCATAGCCAAGATGCTTCAGTAAAATGTCGATAAATAAGTACATAAATAACTAGCTCTTAAGGCTTGTGCCAGTAGTTGGTGTTAAACAGTGTTTGGCTATCCACTGATTGCATTGACACATAAAAAAAAAAACCTGTGAAAAAAAGTCTTCCTTCCCCCAATCAGTATCTGTTACAGGTGAGGCTCCCTCTCCGCTTCCTCCGGATCATCAGAGGGAGCTCTCACCAGAATATTGACTGTCGCATTTGGACTCTCTAAACATACTATTTAAGCAAGACACACACACACCACCATCACGAAGTCTTTATTTGCTACGGTGGTCATTTCTGAGCGGTTCTTTGTGGATTGTTATACTGTGTTTGATCTTGGACTGTTTTCTAGTGATGGGAAACCAAGGCTTTCTGAAGCATTTGAGGCTTTCATCAAATTGTGCCGAAAAACGGTTAATTACTCGAAGCTTTTAACACAGTGCGCATTAGCGACATCTGGTGGTCAGACTTGTTTTCTCCACCATATCTAAATCATCGCGGAGCAGATCTACAGTTTGAAAAAGCACGTGACCAAAGCTTCGGAAGTCTGTGACATACGGAATCACTCTTGTCTTGAATCAGTTCTATCTAATCTGATGTAATGTCATCTAAATAAATTTGTGACAATGAGACCACCACTCGTGTCATGTGTAGCCTGGTCAACGGATTCACATACTGATCAATAATATAAAATATGTGATCATAACTGATATGAGTAGTTAAAAAAAATATTTTGGATGAGCTGTTTAACCCTAATGTTCTGTTCGGGGTCTCTGAGACCCCAGCAATAAAACATAATTAAATGCATTTTCCTTTATGCATCAGGTGAAGCGCCAATTTTTTCAAACCAACTGTTTCAACTTTTCGATACTGCATGACGTTCGAAGCTTCAAATGTCATCAATCACGTGGTATTGTTATTTCGATACTAGCATCGGTACAGTGTGTGATACAATAGTGCTTTGAAAACTACATCAGAGCATCGGAGCCCCGGTATCAACTGTCCTATCACTACTGTTTTCCCATTGCCTAATTCTTTGCTGCCCGCCGCGACTATTGCCTGTTCATTGGATTGTGATTGTACTCTGCCTGCCCTGACCTTTTCACCTGATTTCTGGATTGTGTATGTTTGCTGCCTGCCTCGACCCAAGCCTGTTCCTGTTTACAATTTTGTTTTGTCTCTGCTATTGCCATTGCTGTGTTATGACCCTGTACTGTTTGACTCTGGTTAAAATAAAGCTGCAGATGGATCCTCACTCCACTGACTCTGCATTACAGTATCCTTAGAATAGGAGAAAGGCATGTAGTTCATCATTACAACGTAGTATACATCATACACCCATAATATTGCTAAATCTACACCATTTTTTCATACCAACAGAAAAATAGACCGGGATAACCTGGCTTCTCTTGAGACTCCCCTGCTTCAGAGCGGTCATGGTTAAAGTTATGCTAAAGCCTGCCTGCACGTTGACATGATGGTTAGTTTGTGACGTCACAGACACCAGACGTTTTTGAAACTGCCATACCATCGAGATTTCACTATCAATATTTACAAAATCGGAACAAAACTTTTTAAAACCAAACTTGAGCTGAGGGGAAGTGCGAGTCATCGAGAAGCCAGCAGAGAAAAAAGCAATTTTTCATCACAAAGCAAAGGTACTCCTCTCAGAAAACTTACAAATAAAGATACTTTTAGATGTTTAATTGTTATCTGAAGCATTTGGATCATTAGATGAGGGCTTAATTTAAGTCATTTATGTGAACCTCGACCAAAATGGCATTTTTCACTTAATGTCAAATGATGTTGTATTAAAGTTTGGGAGGAGCATGTTCAGATATAGGTTGTTTGCAGTCACGTGGTTCTAGTGATGCATGAAATTCCAGTGGAGGGAAAATTAGAATGGAAGAGATGGAGAAAAGTGCATACTGTGCTGGTTTAGAACAGAAAATCACAAAATAATGTTGGACATGATCCTTATGTTATGAAGAGGAGCAACTTTTCTACTGAATTGAAAGACTTTCCTGTCATCGAGGAGGTAGATATCCATGGGTTTTCAAAGACGTCACTTCCACTATGCCCGCCGCCATATTTGTGTCCGAGATGGCAACTAACACAGCAGCGCTTCATTGTATTGATGATTATCTTTAGCTTCACCACAAGTGCTCAAACAGCAACACAAAACATTATCTACGATTGTGGCTGTCATAATAATAACATTTTAATTGTATACCCTATTGTATTCAAATATTGTGAATTCTAGTTGCTGTTTTGGCGTGTTGTTACAGGAGGAACACATCCACAACAGGAGCTATTCTGACTACGTTACTTAGTTCAAGTTCATGCGTGCGTGATTTAAAATTGGACACTTTAACAATATCAATAAACATTTTCATAAATTTATTTATTTAAAGGTGCCCTAGAATTGAGAATTGAATTTACCTCAGCATAGTTAAATAATTAGAGTTCTGTAGATGGAAATGACATACAGTGAGTCTCAAACACCATTGTTTCCTCCTCCTTATGTAAATTTGATTTGTGCAAAAGACCTCTGAAGAACAGGCGAATCTCAACATAACACCGACTGTGACGCAACAGTCGGGATCATTAATATGTACGCCCCCAATATTTGCACATGCCAGCCCAACAAACTATACACGCAAATTACATTAATGCTAATGTCAACTTCATTTGCCTACATTCTCTTTTTCCACAATATCCATGCCTTCTCTTTCACTTCCATCATCTCTGCCATTCACCAACTCCACTTCCGAAATATCTGTACATTTAAAACAATGTTTATAATATGTATTAAAGTTTTTAACAATCTGTGTATTGCATGATCTCACATTCCAACAACAAAACCTCTAACAGAATTCATAGAATCGACAAAACAAAACAAATCTCTTGGCGGCCACTTCCAAGATAATTTTCTGTCTTCTCCAAACTAGACATTTTATCTGCCAACTCATTGCGTAGATATTTTCTTTCTGCATCCAATCCAGCTACTTTCCTCATGACCTTTGTTGAAACGGATCCATTTACACTTGGCCACATAAATGCGTCTCAGCTGAACGGATATGAATCCGATCTTCTATTCCCGCGCTAAATGGCAGACGCCGTTAATTTGCTCTATTTTGGTTTGTGAATGCAGTCGAAAAGAACACAAAAACACTTGCTTATTATGTGCGCCATTTTCGCTGTTGCCAATAAACTTTAAAACACAGCGAGATACCTGGGTGAAAAACTCGGAGGGAACACTGGTGGGAAAATATAGTGTTGGCTAGTCAGTTTTCAAATGGGGCGCCTGACCTTCGATTGTGTGAGCCTGCAAAGCTTTTTAAAGAGGAGGCACACTCATCTCCATCAGGCAATACGGTCTTAAGCGCGTCAAGCATGCAGCAGTTCGTTTTTGCCTCATTACGTCACGTCCGTAAACAGAAAGGAAGGAGTCCAGGCTACACTCTAAAAAATGCTGGGTTAAAAAAACCCAAGCTGGGTAAAATATGGACAAACCCAGCAGGTTGGGTTAAAAGGCACCTATTATGCCCTCTTTCACATGATGTAATATAAGTCTCTGGTCTGGTCAAGTTTCAGCTTAAAATACCCCACAAATTTGCCCCTATTTGGGGGTGAGCAAAAGCACGCCTTTTACTATATTACTATATTGCTGGCTAAAAAATAAATCCAAAATTGGTTGAAAAAAATGGCTGGGTGAAAACAACCCAATCCCTGGTTTTGTCCATATTTAACCCAGCAGTTTTTAGAGTGTAGTCAGTTTTATCATGTGAGGATACTGCAGGTAGTGGATCATTTTTAGCCTGTTCTCACAGCAGCTGAAATAATTAAACTTATCATTTTGATGGCGGATTGTAATCCATAAAGGTCCAAATGACAATCATCAGTGACAACTGGAGATTCACCAGTAGTCAAAAGCAAAAGACTTTGGACTGTGGAGTGGCTACAGACATTGAAATCTACAGGTAACGCTAATATACACATAGTCACGCAATGCTGATGTTGTAAACATTAACAATTTGAGAACAATGTAACAGTATTAATAATTTGCATGGTTTTGGCATGATCCGAGCTAAGTGATCGTTAGATTTAATCATTAGCAGCGCGATTTATTGTAGGCCTAATGCTTTTTTCCTCAGTTGGTCAGAACAAAAGTGGCAGAAATGTTACTTACTTGTTCAGATGATATTTTCCAGTGAAAATTCTTATATTGGTCATACTTTCAAGACGTAGAATCTGTGATTCTGAAGTGCAGTATCCACACCGGTGCGGTGACAGACAGCAAGCATTAGATTCATCCGCGCTGACGAGCTGTTCCGACGCACAACGCACGTACAGATAACTATTCCGCATATGACTGCAATTGCAGGTTTCAAACAAGAGATGGCGACAAAGAGGAAAAATGGTGGACTGCAGCTTTAATTTGCCGTTTATTCCTTAATCGAGCATGATATGATTATAGGCAATAACAGAAGCCTATTTAACTTACTTTGTGGCAAACAATCCAGTCCTTTTTACCAGGTGAAATATTTTGTAACATGCAGTTTCTGCCTCAGAATGACTTGATTTCATTCATGTCAGATTATAGCTCATTCAGTCCTTTTTACCTGTTGAAATATCTTCAAATGGCCAATAAAAACCAATAAATGCAGTTTTACACTTGCCAAAAAGTGATTACAGCCTCTATTTATTGAGTGAACTGTTCTTTCTGCCTCAAAATGACTTGATTTCATTCATGGTTATATTTGACAGATTATAGCTCATTTAGTAATTTTATCTGTTGTAATACATTTAAATGGTCAATAAAACCCATAAAATGCAGTTTTACACTTGCTGAAAAGTGATTACAGCCTCTACTTATTGAGCCTCAAAATGATGTTACTGATCTGCTGCCAGTTATCCTAATCAGTTTACTTTCAGTACCACTTTTTCATCATATTTTTATAATGATTTCACTGTTCTATTGTGAATAACATGAGATGGGAAAATCATTAAATGTTTTTATTTACAGTTTTTGTATTCAGGTTTGTGTTTACTAAACATACATTTAGTTGTATAATATGTTTTAAAATAAGAAAAATGTTAAAGAAATAAAACTCAACAATTACATTAAATAAATAAAATAAAATAAATGATCACAATAAGTCAGTGTGAGTGTACACTTCAAGGTTCACAAACTGGACAGATGTAGGATTTGTTTCCTTGTTCGTTGAACACACTTACAGTGAAACCAACGTGAGCACACATCACATTGTTTGAAATGTTGAAAGCGTCCTCATAAACCATGTAATTTAAGGGGTTTTATTGGCCAATTAAAGGTATTACAAAAGGACTGAATGAGCTATAATCTGTCAAATATAACAACTGCATGTAAAACTGCATTTAATGGGTTTTATTGGCCATTTAAAGGTATTTCAACAGGTAAAAAGAACTGAATGAGCTATAATCTGTTAAATGTAACAATTATGAATGAAATCAAGTCATTTTGAGGCAGAAAGAACAGTTCACTCAATAAATAGAGGCTGTAATCACTTTTAGGTAAGTGTAAAACTGCATTTAAGGGGTTTTATTGGCCATTTAAAGGCATTACAACCGGTAAAAATGACGAAATGAGCTATAATGTCAAAAATGAATGAAATCAAGTCATTGAGGCAAAAAACTACATAGGCCTGACCTCAATCCTTTTGAGATGCTGTGGCATGACCTTAAAAAGGTGGTTTCAGCAAGCAGATGCATTTAGACCTGTTCAGTTTTGATTGGAATGCCTCCCATACCACCTCCTGAAGAGATCTGAGCGATCGGATTTATATCTGTTTCGAATGCGTTTCGGAGGGCATTTAGACCTGGTCTTTTCATGATCGGATAGCTATCCGATCAGTGAAAACGCATGAAGTGACCAGGTGTAAACAGGCCCATACTGACCGCATCCCTTGGTGATGGATAAACTACATTAGTGATTACTAAGTCAGAGTCTTGTGTGACAGGCAAGGTCATGGGTTCATACACCAAAGTGTCATCCAGATGGCATACCATAGGTTCACCTGATTATGGGCCTATGATAACGGTGTTTGATGACTGAGGTAAAGAGTCTCCTGAATCAACAGAAATTACAGGAGTGACACTTTTTTCTTGTGGTTCATGCATTTCTGCTTATTTTTCTGTATCACTCACATTAAATCGGCCAATAGGTGGTGCTACAGCGATCAAAAGTTGTAAATCACTAATAACTCCTAGACCGTTTGTCCTAGAATCAAGTGTCTTATATCATTGGCTCAAGACGGATAAAATATACATCTCAGATTACATGTGCAAATGAACTTTGTCCAAATCCTACTTTTGTGAACTAGACCTAGGTTTTTTCGCCTGATCTGAACCAAACCAGTACAGAAATGATCTCTGGAGTGGGAATATCAAAAATGATAAAAAAAAAAAAGGTATGAATTTTGATTCACGGTCGCTAAGGGGCACCAAAATGTACAATGTGGGCGGAGCCACTTTTACTAAAATGGCTATAACTCGAGAACGAAATGAGAGATTTGCACCAAACTCGGTACACATATTTTTGGTCACGAAAAATTGCGATGATTGGCCACTAGGTGGCACTATAACACAAAAAAACATGAAAACAGCTATAACTATGCGACCGTTAGGCCGATCGACTTGAAACTTAGCATGCAGTGTCTTGGTCCAAGGGGGCATGATAGTCTATGGCCCCATTTACACTACATGATTCAAGTGACCGAATTACGATTTTAAATTTTTTTTCCTCCCATGTGGCACAGATCGGATATGAGTCACGACCGTGTAAGCAGGAAAAAAGCACAAGGATTCCGATTTTCACAGATCGATTTCAGGACTCATTCATATGTGGTTATAAATCAGATATGAATCGGATACATGCGTTTTGCGCCTGCAGTGTAAGCGGACAGATCGGATATTTCCCTGTAAATGCGACTCCTGCGTCATTGAAAAGTAAGGTTTTTTTTTTTACATTTCGCGGTACAGACATACCTATAACAAACAGAACATCTCTAGTTGACTGGCAGATTATTAATTTAATTTGTTTGTGTTAAATAAAAGGCGATCTGACGTTGAAAAACGGAAATGTGTTGCTCTTGAAATCACACTGAGGGCTTCTTGCCACTGTTGTCAGTGACGACGGCTCGTGCATTGTACTCGCACTTCAGTCCCGTTGTGGAGACTCTTAACTATTTGTTCCATTGAAACCACAAAATAAAAAGCAAACAAACTTGTAGCCTACCTGCCCTTGATATACAATCACTGATGAACGCATTGGTTTTAATGACTAAAAAAACCTAGTATAGGAGAGCGGATTTGAACCCAGAAGACATGTTTAATAAATATCTGTTATTCAACTCGCACGCTTCCAGCGGAGCTGCATATGTAGGCTATACTGTCGTGAAGAATTTGTATTATTTTTATGTAGGGATATAACTATTGCATTAAAATGGTTTTCATATGAATTCATGTCAATAAATTAAGCTCAGTGTACCATTGAAATTAATTTGTGATGTTATATATGCTATTTTTGGTATGTTTCGCCAAGTGCAGTGTAAAAAGGAGACATCCGATACAGGTCACTTTTAAAAAAAATGTAAGCACATCGTCCAAAAAAAATCGGATATGGTCAAAAGATCGGATCTGTGCATTAAGACTTGCAGTGTAAATGCAGCCTATGAGGACAATCTCAAAAAACATGGCCGCCATCGGCCAATGAATTTTGAGCACCTATTAGACAAGGTTAACGGAGGCCAATCAGAACGAAACGCGGTGTGCATGATCGACTAGAGGTCTGTAAGAATTTTGAAAGAAATCGCAAGTCGACCACTAGTTGGCGCTAACGAGTTTTACGCCTCAGTAATTACGTGGTGTTTCACAAATCCACACAATATGCATATAATTTGATAGATCTCCTCATGCTGAACAATTTTGCCTCAAGAAATAATGCTGTCAATCAAACTGTTCATTAATTATTCACCAATATTTAAAAAAACCTACTTTTGCGAACTAGTCCTAGGTTTTTCTCCTGATCGGAATAAAACCAGTGCAGGACAATTCTCTGGACTCTCTAGATCAATAATTATCAAAAAAAGTTGAATTTTACCCATTGGGTCATTATAATAACATGGTCATATAGAAGGTGGGCGTAGCTAAATATACCCAAAAGCCTATAAGACCTAAACGAAAACCTTAAATGAAAACTCAGAACTAAACGAAAATAGCAACACCTGTGTGTGTTCTAGTTGGCTGTGTGTGTTCAGGTGTGTGGCTTTCCTAATCAAGTCCAATCAGTATAATCAAACACAGCTGGACTCAAATGAAGGTGTAGAACCATCTCGAGGACGATCAGAAGAAATGGACAGCACCTGAGTTAAATATATGAGTGTCACAGCAAAGGGTCTGAATACTTAGGACCATGTGATATTTCAGTTTTTCTCTTTTAATAAATCTGCAAAAATATCAACAATTTTGTGTTTTTCTGTCAATATGGGGTGCTGTGTGTACATTGAGGAAAAAAAAAAGAAGTTAAATGATTTTAGCAAATCGCTGCAATATAACAAAGAGTGAAAAATTTAAGGGGGTCTGAATACTTTCCGTACCCACTGTATATATATATTATATATATTATCCTGAAACATTATTTTTCACAATATCTTTTTATCTGGTCTCTCGATTTAGCTTATTAGAATAAAGCCTATTAGGGGCAGTTGAACTGCATTCCTAAAGTTTAAGATGAGGGCAAAAAATACTCCTGTATTTGTTTTTGTCTTATTTATATATTCATATCATATGATATAGTTTACTATATTTTTTATATAATTTGACTTATATTTTTTTTACAACAGTTCAATAAATAAAGTTAACAGTTTGCATTTTAATAGTGTTGCATTTAGCCTATGCAAATAATTCCTAACAAAGCCACAGCAGAAATGTTGTGCATGTCAGAGTACAGCAGTGTATTATTACTGAACGAATCCAGGTTTATCCAGAATCCAGAAGAGCAGAAAAAATGATGAAATGGTTTTTTGGATGTTGTGTTCATCTATGGTTGTGTTAACACGTAAAATCCCGCGTAATTAACTACCTGGTAACTACAAACCTGTAAACAAAGACGAACAATTGGCAACACTAACTTAAAGGGTTATATTGCACTCAACTAACATAGGCCTATTATTGTAGTTTAATTTAAACCTAATTTCATTGTTTCCCATCCTTTTTACAAACCGTTGTTTGCAGTTTGCATTAAAGGCTATTCAGAAACATACCTTGTCCAGCTTCATAGCTTGAACATGTTCCTCTGAAACCCTGCGATTTAAAAGAAAATTCCAAAAATCCTTGTTGAATGTATTTTTGAAAATAACAATTCACTTGTAAAATTTATTAACAGCCTGTCATAGGTGGACTAGTCAGCAGTCAGTTCCCAAATGAAAGGTTGAATTGCTACGTAGCCTACGTCGTAATGAAGGGAAAATGTTGTTTATATGACATTAAGAGAAAAGATGTTGAGAATGTCGTTTTTACGAGAAAAGATGTCGTTTTAATGACTTGAGTGAAAAAAATATGTATGTGGCAGCAATGCGCCTCTGTATTATAAGACAGAATTTCTGAGGAAATAAAATGCATTTCATAGCACTCCATTATTCTTAAATAATTGATAATGAAAATAAGTTTTTTTGAATTCAAATGATTAGACATTTTTGATTATAAAAATTAATTAGTTTGCCCCATCCCACATTTTAGTTCCTATTTACATCCATGTTGTCGGTTCATTATTGGTGCCTTTCCACTGCGTGGTACAACTCGATTCGCTTTACTTTGGCTCGGTTTGCTTTTCCATTGCAGTTTTGTACGGCTTCAAATTGGGTAGGATTATAGACTGATCGTTATAGTCGCACCACCTCTACTACCATGGATCTGCACCTCATCTACTGACCACAATACAGTCATTTCTTTTTTCAAGTTGCATGCGACAGTCGTTTATAGCAAATTGTTTAAAAGTCATGAACAAATTATACTGCATTGGCTGTTCCTGACCATTTAAATCTAGTGTCGCAAAAATCCATTGACACTGGTAGTGATGATTCTCTTTGACCAATCGGTGATCTGCAGTGTTTACACTTCACATTTTAGTATCGGCATGGCTTACTTGGAACCTCAACCAAGGTGATACTATTTAAGTGAGCCATACCATGCAGTGTATAAGCGCCATATGTGGTTGTATGTAGTTACATGCTAATCTTGTTTATTATCAAAATTCTGTTCATTCTTTAGGGTCAAGCTACATAAGCAGAGACACTTCCTAATCCAGCTCAACCAACTGTCACACAGTCACTTGCAAAAGGAATCAAGTTAGAACTTACATCCAGACAAGCCAAAGAATTGAATCATGCTATAGCTTATTTCATTACTAAATATATGATGCCCTTTAGAGTTGTGGAAAAACCTGGCTTTCTCCACCAGACGAAGAAAGCAGTCACAAGGTACAATAAAAAAAACATACTTTTCCACCAGTGGAATCCCTAGCATGTACAAAGAGGTAAGGGCCAGTGTTGAAGAACAGCTAAAGGAAGTTGTGTGTATTTGAAGAGTTTGGTTCCAAAACGCAATAACTCCATTTTGATTAATTTGAGTAAAAAGTTATTTTTCTTTAACAAGAAAGTGGCAAGATGAAAACCACTATTTTCTGCTTCAAACTTTCGCATAGCATCTTTTGGTTATAAATTCAAATCAAAATTTTGATTTTTTAAAGGTTTATTATAAAAATGGATTATTTTCCCCCCAAAATGCAATAAATCCATGACATGTTTTTTTTTTTTCATAATGCAATTAATCCATCAATATAAAAGTTATTTTTCAAATTGAAAATACACAACAAAGTAAGTTGATTCACATATATGACAGCCTCTGAACTTTGTCAATACTTATCTTATATACAGGCATTTGACTAAAAATACATTCAGTCGTCACTCCTAAAATGAATTCAACGAGTCATATTGTTAATGTTATAAATTATTTGTCATTACCGATTAAAGAGTATCTGGCGCCACCGCACGGTTAAAATAAACACATTTGCCGAGTACGTTGATATTTAAAATGGCTTTTAAAAACTGTCCATGATTCAGTTTTGTGGACTGCGACAGAAGTTTGCTGTCGTGGAACAAACAACAGCCGGCATATTAATTTTTCTGTTTTTGTTGATCACAAAGTACAAAGCAGATAAGGAAAACTAGGAAGCCGGCTGTATTTAGAGGAATGTGCGCTGTGATTGGTTGAGCAAATATATCGTGTTCTGCAGAGAAAGGAGACTGGCGTTTGTCGCGTTTTGGAAAGAAAGGTAGGAAAAATGACAGAATAACACAACGGATATCGCAGTTTGCGCAACATTAATAAATGACTTTTCAATACCGACTAGATACAATACCGATTATGGCGTAAACTCAATTTTTTTTAAAAATTGCATTTATCGTGTTTTGGAACCAAACTCTTCATTTCAGCCACCACAGACATGTGGACTGGCAGTAGTGGAGGAGGGGAACCATTTATAAGTTTTTACAGTCCAGTACTGCTCCTCAGATTGTCAGCTTAAGTGCCATTGTTTGAATGAGACTCCAATCTAATCATCAGGTAGTAGATGAAGCAAGCAATGTGAAAAGACTTGCAAGTGAAATACACAGAGCAGGTGGAATGAGTGCTACAGATCTCCAGCTTTGTGGATGCCTGATTTAAGGAAAGCTTCTGTAAAAATTTGGATCACACAGTTTAGGCATGTGTGGAAGAAGCTGTGAATTTTGCAACAGGAAAATTGGACAAGAGGAGGAAGCAGCAGTATCACCACTAAAATAAAAGAAAGTCTTTCTGGGTTGCTACAGTGAATCACATCTAGACAGGACAAGACAATATCAGGACAAGACAATATCAGGAAATGAAAATGTACATCAGCATGAACGCTGACCCTCTGGTGTGGTGGAAAATGCATGCAGACGAAATGCCTCTTCTGGCAAATGTGGCCTGAAAGTATCTCTGTATCTCTGCCACAAGCGTGCCTTAGGAAAGAATGTTTAGAACAAGTGGACACATTCTCTTACCTCAGCAGTCTAAAATGAACCCTGATAATCAACCCGCTACCTGCCTGGGGTTGATATTATTTAGGATGCACCATTTGGTTCTCAGAAATGTCAGGCTTCCATTTTAGGAAGAGGTCCTGGTTGTCATAGACAAAATCTTTCAGACGTTGTAGTGGCTGCTGCACCGAAAATCAGAGACCAAAGTTTATCTTCCACCTCTGTAAGGTAAAGAATGCCAATCATTTACCTTGGCCTTTTCTGCCTTCCACCAATTTGGAGCAGGTCCTTTCAGCACTGTGTCCAGGTTTCCTATGAGCTCCACACTGGGAAGGGGCCTGATTTCCAGGTAGTTTTCACACTGTTTGACGAAATTGAGCACATACGCAGTTTCACAGGAGACACCAAAGGTGGGATACTCTAAACCAGTGGTCTCAAACTCAATTCCTGGATGGCCACAGCTCTGCACAGTTTTGCTCCAACCCTAATCAAACACACCTGATCCAGCTAATCAAGGTCTTCAGGATTACTGGAAACGTCCAAGCAGGTGTGAGTTGGAACTGGTTGGAGCTAAACTGTGCAGAGCTGTGGCCCTCCAGGAATTGAGTTTGAGACCACTGCTCTAAACGAATAGGGGGTCTTGTGCAGAAGGAAGATTGCAAACACTGAGATGATCATGCTAAATTTCTGACACTGAGAGTAAGGACTTAAATGTGTTTGCATGTAAATACAAACATTCGCTGCTGGTTTAACTCAAAACTCAAAAATATAAAGTCTAATATTAATCTTTTATAATATGTTATGTAGCTTGATGCTAATCGTGGCTCAAATGTCACACCAGGAGCTATATTCTATTTCACAAAAGGTCCCAAGAATATGCTTTTTTGTTTGTTTGTTTGTTTGCTAGAAAGACATCAGATAATAGGTTTTAATGTAAAGAATGAATGTGGTGATGATGGGCAATCCATAATGCCAGAATATGTTATAATGGCTGAATACAAACAAAATAATAACTATAAAAGAATAATAAAGATTAAGTCTCATTTTCAGCTTATATATCTCTGTAATAATATCAGTCTGAAAAATTCTGTCTTGAACTGTAAACTCTCAAGTGTTGGCTTTCTAAATATATGTTGGTTATGTTTCTATTCAGAATGACTTATGAACAGTATATAATTTATGCCCCACTTGCCAAAATGGGGGATGGGGGGTGACAGTTAAGGGGTTAATTTACTCAGATAGCTAGCGAAACAAGTGTTAAAAGCCAGGGATCTTTCTTAAAAAAACGTGAACTTAAACTAAAAATGTTACCACACTGCGGCTTCATTTATTAGATGGTCTGAGGCAAAACTTCTAATATTTTGATTGATATTAGGGACTAAGGAGCAGACAGCTCAATATATTAAAATCAAGGGTAAAAAGGAGCATTTATTTACCGGGGCCAAAAACTCGGCCAGCATGCCTTGAAATGATGTACATTTAAAACGCTGAACTTCCAAACCTTGCACTGGCCTTTTGTAGGGAGTAATGAGGGGGACTGTGTGTCAGAGGCATGGCTACCCTCCGTCTGCTAGGATAAAGTACCCTGAAGGAGGGTACATTGTCCTGCTGTACAGTGGGATGTGGCAGAGCACTTGTGCAACATGCACTGACCCGAGCGAGCCCATGTAGGTGTCAATGTCTGGCCTAGATGGTCACAAACAACCTGCAGGATAATAGATGGAAACCATTTCCTGTTCCTGTAGCACTGACCATCAGGGACTGAGTAGAATTACGTGGTGGTGAATGGAAATGCGGTGGACAGTGGAACGAGGCATGTCAAACACTCTGTATGATGTACCACACACCAGCCAGAAAAGAAAAACTAGGGTCTCGATTGTGGCACCCCATCTGTTTTGCCATTCACTTATCAACAGATCCAGCAGCACTGTCAGAGGCTCCCTGCTCAGCCAAAAATCAGGTCATGTCAAACCCTTTAAAAAACAGTCCAGCACTGACACATTCATGTTTATCCTGCAGTACAGGGGTCTGGTCTGATCTGATATCTGCTTGGTTACAAACATTCTTCCAAATCTACTCTGGCATATCTGCATGCCCTTCCCTTGTTTTGTTTGTCATTGGGTTTAGAAAGTTTTTGCCCCTCCTGTAGGGCTACTTCCATTCTATATTTTTGTTCTAAAGCCTGCCCTTGAGTGTGTTTGATATAATTAATCTTAAGTGTTCTGGCCAATTTTTTGGTTGTTTTAGAATGTACCTTGTTTGTGCCTTGACTATACCCTTAACAGCCTGGTTTATCATGATCACTCTTATAATGCAGAAAAGCATGCACATCCGTTGGTTTGAAGTCTCCCCGTAGCTTTAAATTCAGGGCCTTTAAACACCGTGGGTGTCGAAGAAGTTAATCTTGTCCATTTGTTACTCCCATTTGACCTAAATAGAGCCATGGTGTTGATTTAAAATATTAACAAATTCCTGAAAGTCCTCCTATGAATGATCCCACACTCCCCAAATATCATCCAGGTACCAGAAACAGCTGGTTGGCAACTTTGTACATTTCTGGAAAATTGTCTCCTCCCATTCAGCCATGTAAATGTTTGCATAGGCTGGCACGAAACATTTAACCATGGCGTTACCTTTGATTTGTAGATATTTACCACCAAATTCAAAATCTTTTTTGGTGAGACTCAGCTCTAATAGTCTTAAGATAGCCACCTCCGGTCTATTTTGTTCTGGATACTTTTCAAACCACTTTTACACTGCCCTCAGCCCTTTATCATTCTCTATGTTAGTGTATAAGCTCTCAGTATCCATAGAAAAAAGTATTGCTTCATGGCTCAATTCCTAACCCCTAACCTTGACCAAAAAAATCATATTTATCTTTGATGTAACTGGTGTGTTTTGTGGAAAGGGATTAAGATAAAAATCTATAAACTCCGCTACCCCACAACTGTCTTTGCTCTACCCGGAGGCATATCTGGAAATGGCCATGAGGCTTTATCTTTATGGATCTTTGGAAGAATGTACAACCTCCTCCCTCTCAGGTACCTCTTGTGCTATTATATAATCCACCTGTGCTTTTGTAAGGAATCCTTCCTCCTGTAGTTTTTCCCATTTCTTTTTTTATTAATATTTCCACAAAGTGGAAAAGGGTGCAGTGGCTGTTCATCACTGCAGCCTTTCATGCCACAATCTAAATATAATGCCATAGATCTTATGATCACATAACCTTGAGAGCTGTAATAGTAAAAACGTGCTAAAAGAGAGAGTAATACTTGGATATTTCAAATGGAAAGATGTTAACCAATCACAGCAGTGGGTGTTTACACTGAACTCTCACAGCAGACACACCCCTTAAAACAGAGCGTTCAAATCAGAGGGCTAAAGTCGGGGGAGCAAAAATGCCTTCTATTTCTAAATTATGACAATTTGAGACGTAAAAAGCATATTAACATTATAAGTGCACCCCAGGATACATTATAAACAATAAAACAATGCAGTTCATGAAAAATTAATTTACATATATTAATAGCTTGCACAGTTTCCTTTGTCTAATGAATAAAATCCCTCTCTCAAATTTACTGTAAGGTAAATGGTTCATAGACTTTCCTCAATAACGATGTTTAGGTCCCTCAAGACACTTTTCTATTTTTGAGTTCTTTTCTGCCTTTCTGGTAGTTCTTCATTGTAGTTGATCCTAGGTATAATAATAACTGCATTAGGAAATGTAGCCTGAGCCACCCCTATCACTAATGTTGTTAGTATTAATGCCACAGCGGTATGTATTAATGTCATAGCGGTATGGCTTTGATTGTTCATGCCAAAATTGACAAGATGACTTTTGAGACTTGCAGACTCCCTGGTGACCAAATTAGGATTTGTCTTTTTGGTCTCCCAGTTTTCAAGTAGACAATTTTTCCTATTGAGGGGATGGCCTGGGTGATCCTAACCCCCCTTTGGTTTGGGCCCAAGGGGCTGTAGACCAGCATGTCCTGTAGATTCCTGCCCCTTTTGTTGGCTGCCACCATCCAATACCTTGTCCCCAAAACCTCATCATGGGACAGTCTGTCGAAGTTCCTCCTGACCCCCGTGGCCAAGCCTTTGGCCGTGCCACAGAATTTGACAATCAGCGGAAGTACCTTTTTTCAGATGTTTTGTGTTCTTCCTCTGCCCATACTTTCCCCCAATTGGTGGTTCAAGGTGTCTAAAAAATCCAGGAAGTCCCCCTCCGTGCCTTCCCAGACCCCCCACATGTCGGCTAGGTATCTCTACCCAGATGAAAAAAAAGTACATTTCAATAATGCACTTAAAGTGCTCTATTTTCACGCACTAATTTTGTACTTAGTATACTAAAAATTCTTCTTTAGTACTTCTTAAGATCATCTTAAGAATATCTAAGTGTACTCAACTGTGCTATTTTGAGACAGCATGAAATATGAACTAAAATGTGCTTTTAATATACTATCTCTGTATTTAAAAAATTTATTTAGTTACCACTTGTATTACACTATGGGTTCAAATGTACTATTAGTGGTATCTAAATACATATTTTAAATACAGAGATAGTATATTAAAAGCACATTTTAGTTCATATTTCATGCTGTCTCAAAATAGCACAGTTGAGTACACTTAGATGTTCTTAAGATGATCTTAAGAAGTACTAAAGAAGAATTTTTAGGATATTAAGTACAAAATCAGTGCACGAAAATAGAGCACTTTAAGTGCATTATTGAAATGTACTTTTTTTCACCTGGGTAATAATGGGTGGGCAGAGATTTGCACCTCGGGAACACACTCCCACTCGGCCATGTAGATGCTGGCGTACGCCAGTGCAAATCTTTTGCCCGTTGCCTCTGCAGGCTTAATTACCAAGGAATTATCCCTCCAAAGTCCCTTCAGGGCCTCCCACTCACCCTTGTAAAGGTTCCAGTTCTCCAGAACCTCTCACATACCCTTCATAATTCTCAGGTCCTCCATAATTCTCCAGACCAGCTCTGCCACCTGGCTTTTCCTAGGCTCCCATCCCGAGCTAGCCATAAAAGGGTGCTCTCTGTCCCTCCCCTTTCTCTCCTTCAAAGAAAACTGTTACTTTAAGCCACCTATGGTAGGCTGTGTCACCCACCTCTGCCTCCAACCTGTTCCAGCAGCTCCCTCCCATGGCCATAGGAATAACAGACATCTCCGCTTATTTAAAATCCTTGTTTGGGAGAGGTTCACTACAGTCCCCACTCTGGTTGACCGTGTGCCTCTCCCCTAACAGTTTAAAGGAATCGTCCAGTGGCTCCACGTCGCTTTGCCCTTGACCCGGGTCCAGTGGATTAAATCCATTGCCCTCCCAGTGTCTGTAATGTGTGTCTTGAGAGATACCTATTAAAATTAATTCTTGGGATCTAAAGCTGGGCATTGGGGGAAGTATGTTCCCTTACCACTCCCTGTGACCACTACACCATCCTTCAATTCCTGTTATGTTACAGGAGTTCCCCAAGAAAATAAAACAACTCTGGATTCTTTCACCATATTTTTTGTGTGCCCTTCACCCATTCCTGATATTGAGACCCTTAGGGAACTACGTATCAACTCTCCCAATCCAGAACATCTCCCTCTTCAGCCTGTCCCCTTGACTCTACTCTGGGTTATGCTTCAGGCCAGAGATCTTTAAACTCTGGATACCATGTCTACAGAGATGAGGTGCTATGTGTCCCTTGCACACAGTTTTTCATATTGAGGGGAATGGCCTGGGTAATCCTATACACCCCAAATTGTCCACCCCTCACCATTCTTTTGTTGACTAGGCCCAATTTGCTATGAACCAGCATATCCTGAAAGTTCCTGCCCATTTTATAGGCCGCCATCATCCTACACCGAGCCCCCAGCGTCTTGTCCTGTGCCAATCTAACCCCTGAGGCCAGGCCTTTGGCGGTGCTGCAAAATTGGACCACCATCGGGAGTACCCATTGCTCTCTCCTCTTTAGCCACTGTCCTCAGGAACTGCCAAGAGTACCCCCTACTCCTCAAGGCCCGAAAACAGCATCCTAACCGCCTCGACCCTGTCCAATTTCCTGGTGCAGATCCATCTAAATCTTAGCAGCTGTGCCTTCACAGTCCATTTAAAAACATGTGCATCATGAATACTGCCCCGGTGGAGCAAGGCATGGATGTCTGTGCTTTTAAAAGATTATTTTGAATCCATCCTCCCAGAGTCCTGGAATACCAACCCTTTAAAAATGGTTGTGTCTAACAAGTCTCTCCTGTCCTTTTTCTTCTCGACCTTGACCTGGATGGATGGGTGATGGCTGTTCAGGGTGTCCACTAGGGCTGCCCCCTAATAGTCGAATAACCGTTAGTCGACTTGAAGAGGCTTGGTCGACCAAGATTTTATTAGTGGGTTAGTTGCAGAAAAAAGAAAAAGAAAAAAAACTCCACAGGAAGTGCCAAGGTCACGCATTCCTTGAGGGAGTGATCGTTAACGGCAGGAAATCCAAACATTCGCCTATGATTCATCGACCTCAAATATGGCTTATCACTTGAAACATGTAAGTAGTAGCAACTTTACAAGTCCGTTCGCTCTAATGTTAGCCTAGTCCTAGATAAATGTGCGTTATTTTTTGGCGCATATCCAAATTTAAATGCAGTAAACACGCTCTACACACATAGCTTGCGATCACTGCATTTAAATTAAGAGTAATGTATAGATAAGAGTAATGCAAAATGTAACGGGTCTACTTTTATTTCTGTAAACTCACAATAACAGCAAAACGTTGTGCTTTTATAAAACAATGAAAGCAATCAGGATGCGATTTCTGCTCTCGGTCTCAGTGAACTTGAGCACGTAACAAACATGAACTGAGCCAAATCAAAAGGAAAATAAATATTCTCAGATTATGCAATCCATATGAAACTTGCATATATGCGCGTCCACTACTGTGGAGATGATGAGTCAGCATCGTTGACAATCTCTGCAGCCGAAAACAGAGAAAACATTATCAGTAAATTATTGAAATGTTTAGAAAGTTTCCTTGCCATTTTTTCACGACACATAATCGTTATGTTTGCCAGTGCGCTGAGGCAAGCTTTATGCGAGTTTGAGCGCTGATTAGGCTAATTACATAGAAGATTAAAGGCTCATTATTATGATTTATGGCTTATTAATATAAATGTGCGATTAGTCGACTAATGGCTTAAATGAACGACTACTGGTCGACTAGAAAAATCTTTAGTCGAGGGCAGCCCTAGTGTCCACAAACTCCAGGAAGTCCTCTGTATCCTCCCAGACCCCCACACGTCATCCAGATGCCTTAGTAGTGGGTAGGCCGGGATTTACACTTTGGAAATACGGACTCTTCCCAATCAGCCATGTATATATTGGCCTATGCCGGTGCAAATATTTTACCCATGGCTGTTCCTTTGACCTGTAGAAAGTGTCGCCTATTGAACTCAAAATCATTCCTAGCCAAACTCAACTCCAACAGTCTTAAAATGCTTTCATCCGGCCTCCCCTCCTCCGGATATCTCTGCAGGCATCTCTTGACTGCCGGCAGTCCCCTCTCTGTCTCTATATTGGTTTGTAGGCTCTGCATGTCCATGGAGAAGAGACTGGCATCGGGACTTATTCTTGTTGTTTGTACTTTCTCTAGGAAATCGTATGTGTCTCTGATATAGCTTGTATGCCTGGTGGAGAGTGTGCCCAGGTACCAAGTGATGAGTTCGGTCACCCCATAACTCTCACTCCCACAGTTAGACACAATTGGTCTCCCTGGAGGGATGTCTGGGAGCGGCCAGGTGGTCCTAGCTTTGTGCACTCTTGGAAGCAAGTAGAATCTCCTCTCCCTTGGTGTATCCCGCCCCCTAATATATTTGACTTGCTTCGAGTTTAAAATTCCTCCCTCCTGCAACTGCCCCAGCTCTTTCTTAATCAGATCAATAAACTCGGGGTAAATGGGCCTCTCTAGCTCCTCATAAAATCTCCCAATTGCCTCATCGCCTCCCTAATGTACTGCCTTTGTCTGCTGGCTTGATCACCAGGGAATTATCTACTCTCAGTCCCTTCTGGTCCTCTCAGTCCCTTCTGGGCCTCCCACTCCTTTCTAGAAAGGTTCCAGTCATCCGGGACCTCCCTCATCCCCTCCATAATTTTCCAGACCAGTTCCCTCACCTGACTTCTTTTAGGTTCCCATGCTGAGCTACCTTTAAAGGGGGCTCTCTGTCCCTCCCCCTCAAAGAAAACTGCCAGCTTTATCTCCTATGATAGGCCATGAGGCCCGCCTCTGCTTCCAATCTGTTACAAGTGCTACCCATCCCAGTGCACTTTGGAATAAAGGACAAGCCTTTTATTTAAAATTCTGGTTTGGGAGAGGTTCACCACGGTCCCCATACTTTGGTTCACAGAGTGGCTCTCCCCTAACAGTTTAAATACCCCACCCAATGTTCCACATCGCTTTTCCCGTGAAGTGGGTCCAGTGAGTCAAATCCAGTTTGGTCCTGAATTTCTCATACGGGAAGATGTCCACCATCCTGCCCGTGCTGGTGATGTGGTAGTTGATATGATTAAGCATTGTACACTGCTTCTTGGGAAGGTATCTATTAAAAGTAATTGTAGGGATTGACAGGGTCATCTTGACCAGCTTCCCCACCATCTCCGCCAAACTGTATGCCCTGTCATTAATGCCAAATGACAGGATCACTTTCATGACCCAATCTGTTGTAGGAGTCCTGTTCCTGAGGATTTTGTATGCATGGACCAATGAGCCTCTGGGTAACACTCTACTTGTACCTTCCTATCAAAGATGGCCAGCAGCCTCCTCATGTTAGAATCCCCCAAGGTCAGAATTTGTTGCCTGGGTCTAAGGACCCAGTTCTTAATTTTGTCCCCTCCATGCTCCACCTACTTCTCTTCACCCTGTCTCCTTCCATCCCTCTCTTCCTTTTTCTTCCTGCCTCTTCCTTCTCTCCCTGGACTGCTTGTGACTGGCTACTACCTCCCGCCACTTCGTCCATAGTGATCCATATAATGTCGTCCCCATCCGACTCCTCTTATATCCCCGAGATTATGATCTCCTGTTTCCTCTAAATGAAAGGTAAACGATTATCCACAGCTTACTTGAGCTAACCATCAGATGCTAAACCCCCTGGGGCTTTAATCTAATTTGTTGACTCCCTGTCGACCAAATCGTACCTCTCCTTGGGCTGTCTCCTCTCTGGTCCGTACCGTCTCCCTCTGACCCCTAAACGTGTGACGAAACTCTCATGTTGAATTTCAGGCTGTATACCACTCCACATGGGCACATAACTGTAGAACAGCCTCCAAAAAATCAATCATAAAAAAAAGTACATTTTCTAAAGCTTCCATTTGATTAAAAATTGGAGTATAT
>RJVU01042598.1:367762-401771 GCA_003731715.1 Anabarilius grahami
TTATTAGTGTTATATTGTTGTCCTAGGCCTTCCCGAACCAGTACCTGCACTTGAGCCAGCTGGAGTGCTCAGCCCGCCCTTAGAGTCATCTCGGCCGGAGGTGGCTGTGGAAAAGGGAAAGGATGGGACGGTCTGGACCATCCTTCAGTCAACTGAACGTCCAGGGAGAAGGCAGAGCCAAAATGTTCTGACTGAAGCTGCCGGTCCCACCGCGCACGCGAAGCGCAACATCGAAGATGCGCTCACTGCCTTTCTGTGTTTGTTTGACGATGGCATGTTGAAATACATCAGGGACTGCACTGTGGCTGAGGCACATCAGCACCGTGGTGACAGCTCATGGGACCTGACAGTGGCTGAACTGAAAGCCTTCATAGCTCTGTTATATGTCCGTGGAGCACAGGGTGCGAAGAACATGGATTTGGGGAGCCTTTGGTCGGAGAAATGGGGCTTCCCGTTTTTCAAAGAAAACATAGCCAGAAATCGCTTCAGGGAGATAATGAGATTCCTGCGGTTCGATAAAAAAGAAACCCGACGTGCGCGTCTGCAGGATGACAGGTTTGCCCTGGTATCGGCCACTTGGAACAAGTTTATTCAGAACAGCATAGCCTGTTACAAGCCCGGTGCCGACATAACCATAGATGAGCAGCTGTTCCCCACCAAGGCCCGGTGCAGATTTCTTCAGTACATGGCGAATAAGCCTGATAAATTTGGCTTCAAATTTTGGCTGGCTGCTGATGTCCGTTCGAAATACATGCTGAACGGGGCTCCGTTTCTGGGTAAAGAAGAGGCACAGAGCAGAGGTCAGCTCGTGGGAGAGAGTGTGGTGCTGAAACTGGCGGAGCCATTCTTGGGTAAAGGAAGAAATATTACAACGGATAATTTCTTCACTTCACTGAAACTGGCCACCGCCTTACAGGCCAAGAAGACCAGCCTGGTTGGCACTATGGGAAAAAGTAAGCGCGAGTTGCCCCCCTCCGCAAAAGAGCAAGCGGAGTTGTATAGCACAAAAGTGCTAAAATGTGCGGATGCGACACTCACAATATACCAGGGAAAGCCGAGGAAGAATATGTGCATTTTGAGCTCCGTGCACACAAGCGCGGGCATCACCGATGGGCCGAAAGCAAAGCCGGAGTCTGTGACCTATTACAACAACACCAAGTATGGCGTGGATGTCCTAGATCAGATGGCACGGGCATACTCTGTGAAAGGCGGTACGCGTAGATGGCCAGTGGCTGTATTTTACAACATCCTCGACCTCGCTGGAATCAATCCCCACATCCTCTTCAAGGAGTGCACCAGCAGCAATATTGACCCCCGCAACTGACACCAAAACGGAGACCGTGCCAGGTGCGGAGAATCTGCAAACAAAATAAAACGCACGACACCTGCTGCAAATGCCACAAACCCGTGTGTGGAAATTGTGCGAGAAGAACAGAAGTAACTTGTGTTGACTGTGAATCTTAAATAGCCGAGCATGAATTGTAGCGTAATTTTTTTATGGTTCCAAACTTCGTTCGTGACTCTTTTTAACTTTAGAGCTGCTTGTTTCCAGCTTATGTTCTGTGTTATAATGTATCATAAATGTTGTAACATTTTTTTTTCATAATAAAATTTTAAATGTTATTTTGTTGTTCTGAGTTATGTAAAATAAATACAGAGAAATACTGAATATGCAATAATTACATTTTACTATGAAATGATGTGAATATTTCTAAATTTATAATTATCATTTTTAACTAAATAAAAAATTTACAAATTGGTGTTATTTGTTTTTTTTAAAAGATATCCTAACACAGTTAATACATTAATCTCTCATTTGGGCAATTTATTTAGAGATTATAGAGTTCATAATATAGCGGTTAAAATGACCGCTCACGGCTGTTCTAGTAGTTTTGGAATTCTGGCGCTTCTACTGTTAAAGAATGATCATTAAAATTCTGCATACATTTTTTTCCACAGCTGTTTTTCGATTATATTCTTTGCTTGTGCCACCTTTTACCACTCACTCCAGTGGAAATATTGTGTAAAATGAGAAAAAATATTTGAAAATGTTTATTATTTTTTAATATAGTTATATTATGCAATGTTTTCAAATTCATATAATTATTTAAGCTAGTTAACATAGTAAAAG
Source organism: Anabarilius grahami (assembly GCA_003731715.1). Taxonomy (NCBI): domain Eukaryota; kingdom Metazoa; phylum Chordata; class Actinopteri; order Cypriniformes; family Xenocyprididae; genus Anabarilius; species Anabarilius grahami. The sequence goes on from RJVU01042598.1 coordinate 369,894, forward strand.
TCGTTTAATTGTGTTTGAAGTGATGTCACACCACAGGACATCCCGTCACACCACAGGACGAAATGAGACACTGTATGAATATTTATGGTGAAATTTATTGAATACTTTTATAACAAACAAATTTATTTTCATCTCTATTTGAACATTAATGAAAATGCAACATATCAGTACAATCTTACTACTTAGTGTATGAATTTGAACTAAAAACATAGTGAACAAGGCATACTCTATGTACTCTAGACCCAGTCATAAAGACCATTCATTTCTATTTTTAACTTAAAAGACTAAACAAATATCATGTTTCTCAGGAGAAAGTCATTAAAATCATCAAGACAGATATATATTTATGTTTAATATATATAATATAGGTATATTATGTATAATGAAGACAGATATATATTTATGTTTAATATATGTATAATTTAGGTATATTATATATAATATTTACAATATTTGTTTACTATACAGGTGCTGGTCATATAATTAGAATATCATCAAAATGTTTATTTATTTCACTAATTCCATTCAAAAAGTGAAACTTGTATTTTATATTCATTAATTACACGCAGACTGATATATTTCAAATGTTTATTTCTTTTAATTTTGATGATTATAACTGACAACTAAGGAAAATCCCAAAATCAGTATCCCAGAAAATTAGAACATTACTTAAGACCAATACAAAGAAAGGATTTTTAGAGATCTTGGCCAACTGAAAAGTATGAACATGAAAAGTATGAGCATGTACAGCAATCAATACTTAGTTGTGGCTCCTTTTGCCTGAATTACTGCAGCAATGCGGCGTGGCATGGAGTCGATCAGTCTGTGGCACTGCTCAGGTGTTATGAGAGCCCAGGTTGCTCTGATAGTGGCCCTCAGCTCTTCTGCATTGTTGGGTCTGGCATATCGCATCTTCCTCTTCACAATACCCCATAGATTTTCTATGGGGTTAAGGTCAGGCGAGTTTGCTGGTCAATTAAGAACAGGGATACCATGGTCCTTAAACCAGGTACTGGTAGTTTTGGCACTATGTGCAGGTGCCAAGTCCTGTTGGAAAATGAAATCTGCATCTCCATAAAGTTGGTCAGCAGCAGGAAGCATGAAGTGCTCTAAAACTTCCTGGTATACGGCTGTGTTGACCTTGGACCTCAGAAAACACCAGCAGATGACATGGCACCCCAAACCATCACTGAGTGTGGAAACTTTACACTGGACCTCAAGCAACGTGGATTGTGTGTCTCTCCTCTCTTCCTCCAGACTCTGGGACCCTGATTTCCAAAGGAAATGCAAAATATACTTTCATCAGAGAACTTGGACCACTCAGCAGCTGTCCAGTCCTTTTTGTCTTTAGCCCCAGGCGAGATGCTTCTGACGTAGTCTGTTTTTCAAGAGTGGCTTGACACAAGGAATGCGACAGCTGAAACCCATGTCTTGAATACTTCTGTGCGTAGTGGTTCTTGAAGCACTGACTCCAGCTGCAGTCCACTCTTTGTGAATCTCCCCCACATTTTTGAATGGGTTTTGTTTCACAATCCTCTCCAGGGTGCGGTTATCTCTATTGCTTGTACACTTTTTTTCTACCACCTCTTTTCCTTTCCTTTGCCTCTCTATTAATGTGCTTTGACACAGAGCTCTGTGAACAGCCAGCCTCTATTGCAATGACCTTTTGTGTCTTGCCCTCCTTGTGCAAGGTGTCAATGGTCGTCTTTTGGACAACTGTCAAGTCAGCAGTCTTCCCCATGATTGTGTAGCCTACAGAACTAGACTGAGAGACCATTTAAAGGCCTTTGCAGGAGTTTTGAGTTAATTAGCTGATTAGAGTGTGGCACCAGGTGTCTTCAATATTGAACCTTTTCACAATATTCTAATTTTCTGAGATACTGAATTAGTTTTTTTCCTTAGTTTTCTGTTATAATCATCAAAATAGGTTGTTTGCACATGACGTCACAGCAGCAGCGCGAATGAGTCTGGAGGGCAGGGACTGATTTTTCTATATAGGAATCCTATCAAAAACTCAAAATTCGTATGTTTTGCGTCGTTTATGGTTGCTTAAATCAATAAAATCGAGAACCCAGAAGGGGTTTATATCGTTTACATAACTTATACCGTTTTTTATTAACTTGTATTGTTTTTTAACTTTAAAAGTTGTCGCCTTTAATAGCGTTTTGCATCTGCTGATACTGAAATGAATATGGATACCAGCTTACCTCATTTCTTTTTGACTCGGTTAAATATTCACATTCTTCATGGTATCGTTTCCAGGGAAGATAAGCTATTTTATCCCATTGAATGATAATTTGATGTTTTCACTTCAATTTTGTAGTATTCCGTTCACAATGTTGATCTGGTTACCATGAGAACAGTGTCACACGCTGCTGCTTCAGCCATCATATGGTAGAAAATGCCCAAATAAATAAATGTTTAAAAAGCTGACAGACGTCGATTAAACAACAAAGACAACACTTTCAAAAACACTCAGCTATGTGATTATTTTATTGAGTGATAGGGAGTGGTTAAATCAGTGACATTATTAGATTTGATATATGGCGTCTTCCCGTCACCTACTCAACCTGCTTCCCTTAGTGTGTTTTTACACGTATAAAAGGCAACAATTGTTATTCCGTCCAGTTTTTTCCCTGAACGATGATGTGAACTCCTGTTGCAATTCTCGATTCAGCATAAATGACCTACAATGGCGTCATTTTTCACAATCGCGACAGAAAATCAAAAATACTGCCCTAACTTCACTAATAGAAAGGCAGCGTGATATAAACAAATCCAGACTAGAACTGAACACGGCATGACGGCAGCTTCACATTCTCTATCTATCTCCTCGATGGCAGGACAGTCTTTCAATTCAGTGGAAAAGTCGCTCATCTTCATAACATAAAGATCACGTCCAACATATGTTGTGATTTTCTGTTTATACCTTTGTAAATCAGCACAGAAAGGACTTTTCTCCATCTCTTCCATTCTAATTTTCACTGTTTGCCCTCCACCGGTATTTTGCGTGTCACCAGAACCACGTGATTGCAAACAACATATTAAAAGAAATAAACATTTGAAATATATCAGTCTGTGTGTAATGAATGAATACAATATACAAGTTTCACTTTTTGAATGGAATAAGTGAAATAAATCAACTTTTTGAAGATATTCTAATTATATGACCAGCACCTGTATATATAGAGACAGAGACAGAGATATATTTATATTTATGTTTAATATTGCAAACATAACAGACGAGAATCTAGCTAGACATCTGACTTAATTATGCCACACTACAGGACGGGCTGTCACATCACAGGACTCTTTCACCTTTGCAGCCATTTTGAGTCATTGCTATACAAGACTGACCTTGGGCCTTACAGTAACTGAATAAGTTCATTGTTTTAAACCTGAATATGATTCTTTTTTTAAAATATTTTTATTTTTTCTCGAACTAGATCAGTCACACCACAGGACTATCAAAAATGGACACGTTCATGGTCTGACAGAAATGATGAAATTTATCAAATTAATAAGAGATTAACACTCACATTTTAACCTCCTTAGCACATCCAAACATCTGGGGGATTTCCTGGTAGGGGGCTTGACTAACGGACCCCTATGGCTGTCCATGTAACTGCCAGTAAAAAAATCTAATATCATATGTCACACTGCAGGACAGCATTTGTGTTTCAAAACTAAATGTACTGTAAATATTATTTTAGTACTTTTTAGCATTTTGAAAACTTAATTTAATTAAGTAAATACATACAAAATAATGCCAAGACATTTATTAGCTGCTCAAAACATATCTGCTTTATTTTACTAATATTTACATTTGATGAGTCATCAATGTTACAGTCACACCGCAGGACATTTTGCTATTCACCTTGAAATATGAACAACACCAAATACATTTTACGTCCCAAAATCATGATATTGAAATAAAATGATGTTCTATGCCCCACTGGCATGTGTTGTTTTAGTTGAGAAATGCAGTTCATTAAACATTTACACTTAATTACAGAAAAAACATGCGTCATCTGCCCATATGTTAATTCAACATTTGCTTTGTAAAATAGATAATAGTATTTACCCCAGAAAGTCTCAATCTATGCAGGAAGGTCATGCACTAAAATATTGTCTTCAATGACTAAATTAAGAAACAGTAAAAGATGTTGGTTGAGTTATTAAACAATGTTCAGAATACAAAAAAACAAAACAAAACAAAACATTTTGGAAGTACCTCAACTCTTACTGATACTATTAGATATCTTCATTAATTAAAAATGAACGTTGTTATAACCTCTGACCAACTTAAAAATGCCTTTAACATGATAACTTTAGAAAAAAGTTCAGTAGAAAAAAATCTCAAAATCCTGATTAAAACAGAATAAGCATGTCTGCATGTGCCACTCATACAGATCTAACCCTAAGTACATTAAAATAGATACAGAAAACTATTTACAAAATGAAAATAAATGATGAATGTGTTTGCAGTTTTGTAGTTCACCCAGTGAGATCTGATGAACAAACATAGATTGCATTGAAAAAAATTTTAATATCTAGATGGATTCAATCAAAGATATCATTTAACTTCACTAAATCAACCTAAAAAAAAAAGAAAAAAAAGGAAAGTTAAACCAACAATGGTAATTTTTATGGATTAAATCAGATTTTAAAAAAAGCTCCTAAAGGTAACAATATCAGGCTATCACTTTTTACAGTGTAAAACAATGATAAACAATGTTAAGTCCACAGAATGAATTTTCTGCATAACCTAGTTTATCATAATTATATGTGCTCTTAATACAGAGGATGCAGGGATCCAGAAAAAATGCTACCTAGAACCAATAGAATTTGATTGTATGTAGTCACTTTGGAACATCTGCCAAATACCAAAAGTTAGATTAGTTGATTAATCAAGTACTTACTACTATAAACCCATTCACTTCAAAAGTTCATGAATTTCCTAAAAATCTTGTTTGTTTTTGAGGCTACTAAAAGTCTGATGTGGAGAAATACAAGTCACCTTTATAAGTATGTGGAATTGCTCTCATCTTCAATCTGATATTCTTCTACACTGCTCTGCTCTAGGATTTTAATGAGCATTGACAGTGTGCTATTTGGATCCAGCAGAGTCACTAGAGGGACATTCACACCTCTTTCACTGAAGAGAATATTCTGTAGAGTCATGGCTAACATTGAGTCAATGCCTAAATCGAAAAGATGAACATCATCATTTAGCTCGTCCATCTCAACACCAGCTATTTCACTAATCATGAGCTTCAGATAATCACGTGGTGAGGATGATGTCATGGCTTGCTTAGGTCTAGACATAGTCACTTCAGCTTTAATGATGGCTTCCTGTGCTATTTTAAACAAGCGTACACTCAGCGATTTGTTCTGACTAAGGATGTTATTCCAGCTGTTTTTAAAATTGAACCTGCATACAACCTGTTGAGGTTTGTTGATCAAGAGGCACTGTTCAAGACTTTCATAGATTTCTGGAATCTCCAAAAGCATGATTCCCTTTGCCTCCAGAAATTTCTGGAAATGGAATTTGTTCAGAAGAAGGCCAAGATTCAAAGCTCCCCAGTTAATGGACTGTCCAGAAAGCCCAATATTTCTGCGGTAGTGACAAAAAGTGTCCATAAATGTATTAGCCGCACCATAATTAGTTTGTGAGGCATTGCCAATGAAGGCAGAGATGGAGGAATAGCACACAAAGTAATCCAGATTGCACTGTATGGTAGCACGGTGAAGGTTAATCACTCCATTTACTTTTGGCCTCATGACTTTCTCATAAAGAGTTTTGTCAAGACGATCAATCAGCCCATCATGCAGGACAACTGCACTGTGAAATACCCCTTTGATGGGACTGGATGGGAAAAGTTTTCCAATATTAATGATTGTCATGTCCACTTGCTCAGATACAGAAATATCACACGGCAGACACTTAATGACAGAACCCCAGCGGCTACTGACTTGACTTAACTCTTGTTGCATCTGAGGGTCTGGATTTCTTCTAGACAGAATTACAATGTTCCCTCCTCCTTTCTGAGCAATGAACTTTACTGTCTCAAAGCCCAACCCCGTTAGACCACCTGTGACAATATAGACAGAATTTTTCTGGAATAGACTCTGTTTGGGCATCACTGGAATGTCAGACAGCTGGTTCTTCTCTTCACTGTTCAGGATGATGATGGGTAGGATCTGGCATGTGAAGTATGATTCAGATTCTTTTACAGACAAAAGATCGATGTCTTGAGATTTTACTCTTTGAACAGCTGTTGCGTCCAAAGACAAGGACTTTCTGTCCAAATGCATGGATTTCAGCCAACGGTAGATGTGTGGCATTTGCATTTGCAGAGACCCTTTTTGCATTATGTGGGACATGAGGAGGACATGGAAGTGGGCTTCCTCATTTGTACCACGGAATGTTGTAGTATTCAATGGAAAATCTGTCTGGTTGTCATAGACAAGAACAATGTCTTTGATGCCTCTAACACTGCTAGCTATTTTAGCGGTTTCCACATTATAAGGAGGTAGAAGAACAGCCCCTAGAACCTCACTAAAATCACAAGACAGCTGATCAGCCTGCGTGCTCACTCTGACATTCCAACCTGATCTATTTGCAACAGCAATTAACACATTCATCAAAGCTGAGTCAGGAACAGTGGAGAAAATACCCAGTGTCATTTGCTGCTTAGCTTTGGGTAAAGCCTCATGGAAGATCTTCCAAGCCAGTACCATATAAGAGACACAAGGGATTTCATTCAGGAATGAAAGCCTTTTAGCTTTGCAGCAAACAGCTGCTGGGAGAACTACTTTAGAGGTGGCAGCCACAGGGTAACAAGACACAACACAATCTCCAACTTTAAATTTGCTGACATCTTTGCCCACAGCTGTGACAGTGCCACTGAAGTCAAGGGCTAAGAGCTTATGGTTTTCAGTTGTGTGCTTGTTCCAGTACAATGTCTGGCCATAATTGAGGTCAGAAATGCTGACTGGAAAGTAGTCTGATGAATGAACACAGATTTTACTGAGGCGAAGTTCAATGTTTTTTCCTTGATTCGGTTCAATGGAATTATCCATTTGAGTTGCTGACAGATTTGTCATTATATATGGGTCAGATGTTTGCAAGACGAAGACTTCATCATGCAACATATGGACATTTCTTGAAGAGATTGCCATAGTTGGCAAAAGCGTGTGGGTGATTTCAGGTTTGAGAATTTGGCCTTCCTTCACTACTAGCTCTGGATATTTGTGACAGGGGTAAGACCTGAGGACCTGAACCAAAGCTTTGATGTCTTCAATAGTGGGAGAGCCCATGTCAATCAGCTGGAAGGAAAGTTCTGACAATTCAGCTGCACATGCTCTTGTCATGCCTGACAGAACAAATCCAGGATTGATTAAGTCCACTAAGCTCTCAGAGCACCTATAGGTTATTACTCTGATAGCACCTGGGAAATGAATTGCCATGAGATATCTGACAATCTTTCGGAAGATCTCACAACACCCCGCCATGCTGTCCAAGATATTCTCTGATTCGAGAGAGGTTAAGTCTGAATCACCCCACATGAATAAAATGTCCTGGAAGTTTTTCTTTACACTTGAAATTTTCAGTTTTGACAAAAGAAGTTCGACTCCACTTTCTAACAGTATGTTACTCTTTGAGGAGGACACGCATATAGATGTTGGGTCCAAGTACTGCTGCAAAGCTTCAGAAATTCCTACCCTGTCAGAAAAGACAAGTGCCTTAATCTGAGTATCAAACGTGGCAACTTCAGAGATGAGACTGAAATTGTTATGGAAGAAGTACTCTTTGAGTACTTGGGAACGGCTCCCTAGTATGCGAATCTTCACATCCCTGAGCTCAACCAACACCCTACCCTGTCTGTTGGCTAAGCAACCACAAATGTCAAAATCATCTTCTCCCACATGTACTGCTCTCAGATATACAACCATCTCCTCTTGCAATGGTTCAAATACAGTCAGGCTTCCTATTTGTGCAGGAAATTGGGGTCTTGCTGTTTGGTCATGCCCTATAGTTATAGGAACAAGTTGCATGAGATAATCCAAGATCACAGGGTGAAGGTGATACTCATGTAATTGAGGCAGCAATTCCTTTGGGACCTTCACAACAGATATAGCCTCTCTAAATTCTTCCCCACAGTAAACATCTGCCTTATTTCTGAAGACAGACCCATATTCAAATCCTGTTTGACTTAGATGTTTGTAGAGCTCTTCAGACATCATGTAGAATTTGCATCTTTTGGAAATACAGTCTAATGAAATGAACTGTTCTTCAGGTGTTCTACCTTGTTTTGCTTCCACTGTGCCAAATGCATAGACTGCAGAAGCAGACTGTATTTTGAAGTTACATGTGTTATCTGCCAAATGGTCAGATGGATTGAGCTCTACTTTTATTTCTGGGGCATTCTGTGTGAAAACAAATGGACTCTGGAATGTTATGCTGAGCTGCAGAGAACTTAGTGGAACCTTAGGTTTTGCATATACCATGTAAGTTGCTAAACCCAGCTCTGCATAAAATGCACCAGGAATGATGGCAACCCCATTGTGCTTGTGGTCCTGCAGGAAGGCCACTGATTCAGAGAAGGATAAATCACAGCTGAACACTGTACTGTCTGTACCCATTTGTGTAACTACTGGATGGTTGCCGGTGGGACCGATTGACTGCAAACGTGAAGTGAAGACATCTTTCTTCACGTCATCAAACTGGTATCGTGGGTAGGGAATTGGTTCAGCCTCAAATCCTTTGAAGAACATTTTCCAGTCCACTTTGACCCCAAGCTCAAACAGTTTGGAAACAGCTGCAAGCATTGTCTCGTGATCTTTATCAGGCTGCAGTGAGGGAATCACAGTGAATTCATTTCCCAGAGTCTCATTTATGTACCTCTGCAAAGATCTTCTTGGGCCAATTTCAACAAATACCACATTCCTTTTATTTTTAACTGCAGACTTTACAGCTTGTTCGAATTCAACTGGCTCTCTTATATTCCTTGCCCAATATTCACCAGTAGTAAAATCTGAGGAACACACACTAACACCTGTCACTGTTGAGAACAGTTCTGCCTCCAAATTATGTGCCTGCAATGAGCCTATACTCTGTTTCACTTTGGATAAAATGGGATCCATCTTGTGACTGTGGTATGCTGCAGGTACATCCAAAATGCGAAGGAACAAATCTTTTCCACTGGCTGAGTTGCTCAAATTCTTTTGAAACCTGTCAATGTCATCTGCATCTCCTGAGAGGGTGCATGACTGAGGGCTGTTATAAGCAGCCAAACAAACCCTTCCTGAAAAAGATGGGAGAATTTTTAAGACTTCAGAAACAGCCATATTACTGACTACCAGCATCTTTCCTCCTGTCACAGTACATTGCAAAGAACTGCGATAGTGGATGACTTTTACTGCATCTTCAAGTGACAGCAAGCCAGAACAATGAGCTGCAGCGACTTCTCCAATAGAGTGCCCAAAAACAGCATCAGGACTGATGCCCCAGTGTTTCAGAAGTTTGACGACAGCAACCTGAATAGCAAACAGAAGAGGCTGGACAATCTTTGGATCAGACAGCTCTGTACTTTTCTCAGATTCACTCTCCAGCATCTCTATCAGATTCAAACTTCTATAGCTTTGCAACAGAGTTTCAATCTTCAAGATTTCCTCTCTGAAAACTGACTCTTGTTTTAGGAGCTGCTTGCACATACCGTGATATGTAACACCATTGCCACAAAACACAAAAACTAGCTTGGAGTCTGTCTTTGATGGTAAAAGCTTTTTCTCCACAGCAACAGTTAGTTTTTCTTGCAGATCTGCCAATGATGATGTTTGAAATACTTTTCTGTATTTGTGTTTCAAGTGACTTCTTCTACATGCGGATGTGTACAGTAAAGACTGTAGATCTGATATTTTCCCTGCACTGATCTGTTCTGCTGTATCTACGATAATATTTTTCATGGATTTTTCTGAGGCTGCAGAGAGCACAAAATACTGATGGGATTTGCTTATCAGCTTTGCTTTTGGCATTTTTGACTGCACATATTGTCTGACAATCGCATGTGCATTTGTTCCACCAAACCCAAAGTTATTGATTCCTGCAGACCTCCCTGCTCTGCAGTCACTGATCCATTTTTCTGTTCTGGTGGGGATTTTCATATTGAGAGATTCAGTGTCTATGCTGGAGTTTTCCATGGAGTAGAACAAGGATGGCACAATAGTTTCATGCTTCATCATCAAGAGAACCTTTATGAGCCCTGCAGCACCTGCGGCAGATTCTGTGTGTCCAATATTGCTCTTAACTGAACCAATTATAAGTGGCCCTGACTTTTGAGGTCTTGCTTTGGCAATGACTTTTGAGATGCTACCTGCCTCTATTGGATCTCCAACTGGAGTCCCAGTCCCATGAGCCTCAATGTACTGGACACTAGTCAGGTCAGTCTCTGTTGAGTAGATTTTTCTAAGCAGCTCCTCCTGCTGTACCATGGATGGTTTGGTGATTGGACTAACGCTGTGGCCATCCTGATTTACTGCAGTTTTGCTGATGATGCCCCAAATGTGATCCTGGTCCTCAAGAGCCTGTCAAAATACAGACAACTTATGTTTCTTGGTTATAGTACTTTATCATAAGGTGCATTGTTGTGATGATGATATGTTTATGTGAGGCAATATTTTTGTTTACTTTTTTCAGAGGCTTTAGGAGAACAATACCACAGCCTTCACCTCTTCCATATCCATCTGCTTGGCTGCTGAAAGGTTTACTGGTGCCATCAGGGGAGATCATTTTTGCCTTGGAGAGAGCCACAAAAACGTGTGGCTCCAAAATACAGCTCACGCCCCCACACACGGCCATTTCACAATCTCCTGTTGATTTAAAAAAAAAAAAAAAAAACAGCCCAGCAGATATTACAGAAGATATAGATATTAGTGTACTCAAAAGGTGATGTTAAAAACACAAATCAGATAAGTGCTTTAATAGGCAAATCATGCTTAATTTCAGATTACAATAATACCGCTACAATAACACAAACATTTTTTTGCTGTCTTACATTATGTAGTTACAGTTACAGATTGTTTACTGTATTTTTAATGTATTTTTCAACAGCACCCAATTGCTTTAATTAGGGATGCTCCAACCAGTGGTGGACAAAGTACACAAATCAAGTATGTGAGTAAAAGTACAGATACATATTTTAAAATATTACTCAAGTGAAAGTATTTAGTGCTCCTTTTCAATTTTACTTGAGTGAAAGTACAAGTGTACTTGATTTTGTAATGTACTTAAGTAAAAAAGTACTGATTGATGAATGTTTATTTTGTAATTTTATATAGGCCACTTATATAATTTAATTTTATATTATATATTTTATATAATCCTATTGCTCAAAATAATTATCTCAAATAGCAGCACTAGTCAGTACAGATGGAAGACTAGTGGATGCAGATACATAATATGTAATGTGTGTTGACAAACAATACAAAATATATAGGGCTAAAGAAATTGCTAAAGCAGCTGGGAAGATGAACGTGCATGTGTTATTTTAATTTGTGTAAGAGTTGCACGATTCTGGATAAAATGAGAATCAAGATTTTTTGTTTGTTTGTTTCAAATAGAGGTCATAATTCTCCCACGATTCTGAACAGACAACTAAACAAAATAACATAATTATTTACTAGAGGACCAAATATGAATTGCTGCAGTCTATTTAAAAAGATTTACTTTTTAATTTCAATTATTTAAAAAATGGCTTTGAATGAATGATTTAATGACTCACTCATATCTACTTCACTTGTTTCATTACTGGATGAATCAATGTTTTTGAACAAATCTTTTGAATGAATCATTCAATGTCAAATACATTTTAAGTCACTTGTTGCCTCCTAATGCCATAATGATGTAATCGATACAACCATTATTTGAAGCACTAAGTTAGTTTTAAAATGTGATTTTATCTGATTGAATCGAGATCGAGATCTGTAGACACATTGATGTGGACGTGTCCGCATTAAAGCATTTCAGTGGGCTTAAACACATCGCCAATTTGTGACCTAAACATGATTTTCAGTTACAATAATTAATACTAAAATTCAACATTAGTAGGCTGACTTACTTTTCACCAGTCGTGCACGCACTAAGAGGATCCCCCAGTTCTTGGCTAATTTTCAGTCAGACAATGAAATTCAGTTCACTGGAGAGTTGCTCTGAATGGATCATTGAATCGCTGATTTGTTGACTCGAGAACAGTTGCAATACAATCAGTCCAATTCGTGAATGAAATTGTTGATGTGATTTGTGAACCGATTTAACAGGATGATTGAAAAGAATCAGTTTGTGCACGAATCGGACACTGCTTTTGCATCTCTGAGCATGCGACGATTTATTCATTTTAAAATAAGGAGTAACGATATGTTTTATGAAATGTAGTGGAGTAAAAAGTACCATTTTATGCTTTGAAATGAGGTGAAGTAAAAGTAAAAGTTGCTCAAAATAAAAATGACTTGAGTGAAGTACAGATACTTGAAAAATTTACTTAAGTACAGTAACAAATTAAAAATACTTCGTTACTGTCCACCACTGGCTCCAACTGATCAGCCATTGATTACTGGCTGGTATTCATCTTAATCCTATGATCAACAAATGGCCTATCCTACTTGAATGTAGGACCAAAATGTTGTACACACTAAATGCACTGGACATGCTTTTCCTGGCCCAGAGTCCTAATTAATGTTGGAATAAAAAGGTTTGAACAAATTATTTCACTGTACTGATGCATTTCCAAGTGAGCAGGCTATCTTATAAGAAAACAACATAGGGGAGAATTTGATTTTAGCCATCGGTTGTTGATTGGATTATAAAACATGATTGTTTTATACTTAAGTGGAGGCAGATCTGAATGCAACTGGCTTAAAGGGGACATCGGATGCAAAAGTTGCTTTTACATGGTATTTGGACATAAATGTGTGTTGGCAGTGTGTGTACACAACCACCCTACAATGATAAAAATCCACTCAGTGTTTTTTTTAAAATCCCAATAAATCATAAGCACTTTCTCAGATCAAGCCATTCTCAGATTCTTGGCAAAGTGACGTAATTTTGCACAGGCCCCTCCCACGACTCTTGACGGACACTGCCGTTTTAGCATAGACCCACCCTGAGTAAGCTGTAAACAGTCCCCCATTGTTTTAACACGTAGACAAGAATGTTTCCAAAGCGCTTGCCACAGCACAAGTTCCCTTGAAAGGGAACAGCTTTGATCACAGTGACCCGTTTCAGTGCATGGCACTTTAAATGATAATGAGCTACTGTTCACCCCACCCCTCTTTTCCGTGGGGCGTGCTGCTGCAGGCTGTAAACAACTATTTGGCAGGTATTGCGTTAAAGTCACCATTCTTATTTATTCAGTTATAACTGTTCAAAAACCATTTAAAATACATTTGTAAATGTCTTATTAGTTATTAACCAACACCTTTATAAACCCTCTACAAAGGTAACCTTAATGTACTGTTACCATGTTATCTTTACATAAAATGTACACAGTTTGTAAAAAGACTATCACCTTAATGCACTGTTCATTATAAACGACCAGTTATGAATTACAATGAGAAGATTCTAAATAGAAATGACCACATAACAATGTTCTCTGAGACTGTTAACTCAGCTTAACTCTTAACTTAATGACTAGCCAAAACATTCTAAGACTAAACTCGACACACAAAGACTGTTTCCTTTGACTTGACCCATTTTAAATACAAACCCGATTCCAAAAAAGTTGGGACACTGTACAAATTGTGAATAAAAACAGAATGCAATGATGAGGAAGTTTCAAATTTCAATATTTTATTCAGAATACAACATAGATGAAATATCAAATGTTTAAACTGAGAAAATGTATAATTTTAAGGGAAAAATAAGTTAATTTTAAATTTCATGGCATCAACACATCTCGAAAAAATTTGGGACAAGGCCATGTTTACCACTGTGTGGCATCCCCTCTTCTTTTTATAACAGTCTGCAATCGTCTGGGGACTGAGGAGACAAGTTGCTCAAGTTTAGGAATAGGAATGTTGTCCCATTCTTGTCTAATACAGGCTTCTAGTTGCTCAATTGTCTTAGGTCTTCTTTGTCGCATCTTCCTCTTTATGATGCGCCAAATGTTTTCTATGGGTGAAAGATCTGGACTGCAGGCTGGCCATTTCAGTACCCGGATCCTTCTTCTATGCAGCCATGATGTTGTAATTGATGCAGTATGTGGTCTGGCATTGTCATGTTGGAAAATGCAAGGTCTTCCCTGAAAGAAATGACGTCTGGATGGGAGCATATGTTGATCTAGAACTTGGATATACCTTTCAGCATTGATGGTGCCTTTCCAGATGTGTAAGCTGCCCATGCCACACGCACTCATGCAACCCCATACCATCAGAGATGCAGGTTTCTGAACTGAGCACTGATAACAACTTGGGTTGTCCTTGTCCTCTTTAGTCCGGATGACATGGCGTCCCAGTTTTCCAAAAAGAACTTCAAATTTTGATTCGTCTGATCACAGAACAGTTTTCCACTTTGCCACAGTCCATTTTAAAGGAGCTTTGGCCCAGAGAAAACGCCTGCGCTTCTGGATCATGTTTAGATATGGCTTCTTTTTTGACCTATAGAGTTTTAGCCGGCAACGGCGAATGGCACGGTGGATTGTGTTCACCGATATTGTTTTCTGGAAGTATTCCTGAGCCCATGTTGTGATTTCCATTACAGTAGCATTCCTGTATGTGATTCAGTGCCGTCTAAGGGCCCGAAGATCACAGGCATCCAGTATGGTTTTCCGGCCTTGACCCTTACGCACAGAGATTGTTCCAGATTCTCTGAATCTTTGGATGATATTATGCAATGTAGATAATGATAACTTCAAACTCTTTGCAATTTTTCTCTGAGAAACTCCTTTCTGATATTGCTCCACTATTTTTCGCCACAGCACTGGGGGAATTGGTGATCCTCTGCCCATCTTGACTTCTGAGAGACACTGCCACTCTAAGAGGCTCTTTTTATACCCAATCATGTTGCCAATTGACCTAATAAGTTGCAAATTGGTCCTCCAGCTGTTCTTTGTATGTACATTTAGCTTTTCCGGCCTCTTATTGCTACCTGTCCCAACTTTTTTGGAATGTGTAGCTCTCATGAAATCCAAAATGAGCCAATATTTGGCATGACATTTCAAAATGTCTCACTTTCAACATTTGATATGTTATCTATATTCTATTGTGAATAAAATACAAGTTTGAGATTTGTAAATTATTGCATTCTTTTTTATTCACAATTTGTACAGTGTCCCAACTTTTTTGGAATCGGGTTTGTAATTACACATGGAATTTAAACACCGACTGTAATCGCTGAACGCAACTGGCTCTGACTCGCCGTGTTTTGAGCATGAGCAGTTCAAAATAAATAAATAAAAATTATACTCTCTTCTAGAGGTGAAGCTGGATCGCAAACAGTACTGATCCCTTTTTCAGGAAAAACTTTTTAGCAATGCCTGCCTTGTACTGTCCCTCGTTCAGAAAGCAGTCTGATGTAAAGTGATTCGCGCAAACATAAACACATTTAGGTAGATCGGGGGCGTGTTCCCTCCAAAAACTAAATTAATCTACTGCGTCTTCAGCGGCTCAGATGTCGGGAGTAAATGATGACTGCTATGTTCATTCTTACAGCCAAAAACAAAACACCTTAAAACATTTTCAACTTAAAGCTGCAGTCCGTAACTTTTTTTGGTTAAAAATGATCTAAAATCAAATTTTAAGCAAGTACAAAACCAGCCATTGTACAAAACTATCTCATTATATATTAATAATGTTTTATAATAAGAGCGACCTGGTGTATTTCCGTGGGAAATTCGAGCATGCAGCAGTTCGTCTGTGCGTCATTACGTCACGTCCATAAACAGAAAGGAAGGAGTCCAGGCTAGTCGGTTTTATCATGTGAGGACGCTGCTGGTAGCAGATCATTTATAGCCTGTTCTCACAGCAGCGGAAATAATTAAACTTCTCATTTTGAGATCCAAATGACAATCATCCGTGACAACTGGAGATTCACTCGTAGTCAAAAAGCAAAAGACTTTGGACTGTGGAGTGGCTACAGAAATTGAAATCTACAGGTAACGCTAATATACACTAAATACACAGTCACGCAATGCTGATGTTGTTAACATTAACGATTTGAGAACAAAGTATAACAGTAATAATAATTTGCACGGTTTGACGTGATCCGAGCTAAGCAATCGTTAGATTTAATCATCATTGGCAGAGCGATTTATTGTAATGCTTTTTTCCTCAGTTGGTCAGAACAAAAGTGGCAGACGTTACTTACTTGTTCAGATGATATTTTCCAGTGAAAATTCTTATATTGGTCATACTTTCAAGACGTAGAATCTGTGATTCTGAAGTACAGTATACACACCGGTGCGGTGACTGACAGCAAGCATTAGATTCATCCGCACTGATGAGCTGTGCCGAGGCACAACGCATGTACAGATAACTATTCCGCATATGACTGCAATTACAAGTTTCAAACAGAGATGGCGACAAAGAGAAAAAATGGCGGACTGCAGATTTAAGATAAATTGAAATATAACACAAAGTAACTGTTTGAATATAATAACATTTATGCCGGTTTCACAGACAGGGCTTAGCCTAAGCCAGGATTAGGCATTTGTTCAATTAGGGTAATTAAGTAGCTTTTATAAACATACCCTAGAAAAAAAACATAACTGGTGTACATCTTGAGACAAAACAATGACACTGACATATTTTAAGATATGTGACCCGTCACGGAAACGAGTGACACAAGTCAGCAGCACAACTCTCGAGCAAAATGAGAAAGAAGCGTTTTTTTTTCAAAATTGGTGATTTTCGTTTTTTTGCAGAATCTGTTAGTTGAGATCATGAAGAAGCCTTTCCATGTTTGAGATAGCAGTATTGGTATATATAGCGTACATTTTGAGGTTGAAATCGGCTTGTTTTTCAGAGATTCTAGCACGCAGTAGGGGCGTGTCATTGTCTGTGTGTATTTCCATACTGGGTAACGCGCCGGCGCGTTTTGCAGGATTTTTTTCACATTGCAGCAAAACAGACTTAAAATACTCCGTCATTTTTTGTCATAGAGACATAAGTAATATGTCAATTGAAACTATAGAATGTCTTCTTTTATTTGTGTACACTCAGAGTAAAAACACAATGTTGTGCTTTTTGAAAAATAAAGAAAACTAACATGAAGCGTGATCTCTCGTCTCCCTCTGAACAAACTCCAATCTGATAGTTCTCAGAAAATTAACTGTAACTTAGTGAATACTAATCACAAAAAAAATAGACTTATGTCTAAAAAAACGTTGAAATGTCAGGTTTTAAATCGTGTAAGTCAAATCGAAAACAAATATTTTCTGTTTATGTAATCTGTATGAAAAGAGAGCCATGTCAGAAGTCTGTGATTCAGCTCATTATCCGCTAATGCGGCCACGCCCACGGAGCGAACGCTATTCAGACACAAATTCAGTCAATACATGCAGACATCGTCTCAATCGTGTATTTATTGTCTTGAAAAGTGTTTTGAATAGCCTAGGGCTGCCCCCGACTAAAGATATTCCTAGTCGACTAACACTCCTGCATTTTAGCGATTAGTCGAATAATCGTTCATTTATGATATTAATATAAAAACGTGCGTATATACAAGGAAAGGTATAGTCCAAGTTGAAGTTTAACACTTCCATATGACAGAAAATGCTAAAGCATGATATTAGCGAGTTCAAAATGAAAATGAAGCGCTTAAAACAGAATAGTAAAGCGTTTAAAGTATACAGCGCTTACGGACACAAAAATCAGTGGCCGGAACGTTATAGGCTAATTATAACATAAAAACAGCAATCAGACTGCCTGTGCATTTTAATAATTTATTATCAAAAATACAAACTGTAACAGTTACATGTCAAAAAAAACAAAAACAAAAAACAGTTTTGAATAAAATAAACAAAAATTCGTTCTTTAAAATAAATTAAATAAACTTATTAGTAACTTAGGCCTAGTACAAAACAAGGCAAAAAAAAAACAAATAAATACTGTAGCAAAAACGCTGTTTGGTATAAAAATAGTAAAATACAGTGGAAAATTAATAATTTTTATATTGTTCAAAAGGAAAATTAACAAAAACGAACAATTTAATAAATGCACATGGCACATCGCACAACGGCAAAACTTAGAATAAAAAAGAAGGCGGCAAACAAATCAACAGCCTAAGTATTTGATTAAATTGTTCAGAACAACTATATAACAAATAATTTAAAGAACACTAATACAAATCCAAAATATCAGAGCAAAGCCGCAAACTGCCATTAAGACGACGGATGAGTCTTGACCTGAAACAACAAATTGCAAACATCAGACCAATTTCTCTTACAGAAGAAAAAACAACTTCTGCATTATATAAAAACGAATAAATAAAAATAATATGTATTTATTTATTTGTATAGCCTACCCGTTATAAAAATACCCGTTTTTTTTTAATATAGCCTAACAGATAGCAAACAGAAACACCAGTGCCGGCCCGAGCCTCTTGGGGGCCCTAAGCAGCATTTGATTTGGGGGCCCCCCTCCCACCACGTGAAGTCACCTGTGGTTGAAGATTATTGACACAAATGTCACACTATAATGTTACATTATAAATGAATACAGTGATGTTATGTATTAATACAAAATAAATAATAAAAAAATCAATACTTAAAATACTTTATTCTTAAACTTCTGACAGAAGAAACATGTTTTTCACTTTAAAATAATGGTCCTGATCACTAGTAGTTCTTGAAGAAAATGACTAGGTACTTGATTAATTAGCGATGCATTTTATGACGATGTTGAGATTAACTACTAGTGGTCTGCACCATTATATAAAACATGTTTTTCACTTTAAAAAAATGGTCCTGATCACTAGTAGTTCCTGCATAGTGACTAGTAAAAAAAAAAATAAAAAAAACACGATTGGGGGGCCCCCTGAGAAACACTACACAGGGCCGGCCCGAGGCATAAGCGAACTAAGCGGCCCCCAGCACGACTAAATCGTGTTTTTTTTAAATTTTTTTTTACAATTAAATAACTTAAACAAGTGATATAAATGAAGGAATGAATGAATACGAATGAATAAATAAATAATTCGAGACAAGAAAATTCTGATTTGCCGACAACTGCTGCTGTGTCTGCTAGCGTTTGAGTCATGCGCAATTGCGCATAGACACCTCGTGTGCATTGACAATTCGCGCCGGCGCGCAAGTGCACGTCACTGTAATAAATGTTATAAATGATAAGCCATGTCACAAAAAAGGATGTATCCCCCTGGTGCCGAAAAAAGAAAGAAGAAAAAGACAGAGGAGGAGAAAAAAGAGCAAGATAAAGGTATGTTTGCATAATTATTTACAGAATGTTTTGTGCAGCAGCACAAATTGTGCTCATGTCACTTGAGGTAGCAGCTAGTCATGACTCATGATCTTATATAAGCCATCACCAGAGCTAACGTTAAATCGCATTATTAATATACATTTATCTAGGTGTATTTCACGTATTGATTATAGATATCAGTTTAAGTTGAAAGGGATGCCATATTTCTTTATTTCTTTATTATTTATGTATGAATATGGTGGCGAGTGATGTAGCAGTGCTATCCTCGGTAACACTTTAGAATAATGGTCCGTCATTAATAAGTAACTATGCAGGAAGTAATGAAGGACTAATGAGTAGATCTACATTAACACTTGAGCTACTACTATTAACTAATATAGAAACAAGCTTAACTAATCAGTAAGTAATATCAAATTTAGGACAAAGATAGTTCCTTATTAGCTAATCAATAATTAGAGAATTACATTGGCATCAATAATAACTAATAGGTAACTATGAGAAATTATAAAGAATTACTAATTAATTACTAATCACAACATTAAAGTGTTTGAGATGTGAGCAATTGTCTTTTTTTACTCTCAGTGTGGTCATAAAATGCATCATTAATTACTCAAGTGTTACCTAGTCACTATGCAGGAACTACTAGTGATCAGGACCATTTTTTTAAAGTGAAAAACATGTTTTATATAATGGTGCAGACCACTAGTAGTTAATCTCAACATCGTCATAAAATGCATCGCTAATTAATCAAGTACCTAGTCATTTTCTTCAAGAACTACTAGTGATCAGGACCATTATTTTAAAGTGAAAAACATGTTTCTTCTGTCAGAAGTTTAAGAATAAAGTATTTTAAGTATTGATTTTTTTATTATTTATTTTGTATTAATACATAACCTCACTGTATTAATTTATAATGTAACATTATAGTGTGACATTTGTGTCAATCTTCAACCACAGGTGACTTCACGTGGTGGGAGGGGGGCCCCCAAATCAAATGCTGCTTAGGGCCCCCAAGAGGCTCGGGCCGGCACTGACACTACAAAAAGGAAATTAAGCATTCTTACCTAAGCTTTCAATTCGATTTTATTTTTTTCATATTATGTGAGAGGAACACCAGCTTGTCCACATTGTTGGGAAGAAGGGAGCTTCTCGACTTCACAATGAAGCCGGCCTTTAAAAAGATGCGCTCTGATGGAGTGGATGTGGAAGGGATACAGTGGAGGCTTTTAGCTGCTTTAGCGAGCTTTGGATATCGATGTTCATTTTTTTGCCACCATGCCAATGGTCCCGAATCAACCTTTGTTTTATCTGCCAAGTACATTTTTAGTTCATCCTTCTCTTCTGCATGGTCCTCCTCATCAATGGCCATCAGCATGGATATCTCGGCCTGCTTTTCCTTTTTCGGTTCGGGCTCACCCTCCTCTGCAGGGCTAATGCTGTCATGATCACTTTCTGGCGCACCTTCTGTAGATAAACTTTCTTCCAGATCCGACACTGTGGAGTACGCATCTTCTCGTTCGTGTTAGTCAAAGAATGACAAGCTCTTAAAACGTGGGTCTAAGACAGCAGCTTGAATATAAATGCTGGTCGCGATATTTTCCGTCAGTTGCCATCTCGTGTCAATTTCTTTTGCTAGTTCTGTCTTTAGTGCTTTTGTGGTGGGACTGTCTTCGTTGCGCAGCACCAAATGGCGTCTCTTCATGTTTATTAACATGGGCAGTGTGGTAGATAGGGATGCGTTTAAATCCTGAGAAAGCAGCTCAGTGAGAGTGATCATAGGCTTTAGCACTGCGACCGTGTCCTCCGCTGTCAGCCAATGTGTTGTTGTGAGATCTAGACCTCGTTCAGACCGTTTGGTAATTTCAGGGTCTGACAGCACAGCTGTAACCGGCCATCTCTGTTCCAAGAGTCTCTCCAGCATGAAGTACGTGGAGTTCCATCTTGTGGAGACATCTTGGATAAGTTTGTGTTCTGCAACATTCTGCTGCTTCTGTTTATGAGTCAGAGCTGTTGTAGCCTTGGTACTTTTCTTGAAATGCCCCACAAGGCGTCTAGCAGCAGCGATGCATCGACATATGGGGTCAGTTTTAAGAGCTGCATTTATGCATAACTGTAACGTGTGCCCCGCACAACGGGCGCCCTTCGCATTACCCCAGGATGGATCATTAGAAATCAGTTCTGTGCACAACACCATATTAGCGGCATTGTCATGTACGACTGCTACCCTCTTTTCTGCAGGTATTTTAAATTCTTCCATCACTTCACTGAGTCGCTCTTTTATGTTGGTAGCTGTGTGGCTCTCCTCCAGCACTTTTGTTTCCAACACAAAAGATTGTAGTTGCCAATCTTCAGCCATGAAGTGTGCAGTAACGGTCATGTAACCCTCACTCTTGATAGAGGTCCATGTGTCTGTTGTAAAGCTGACTGCTGTACAACTTTGAATTTTCTTAACAAGAATTTCTTTAGTCGTGCTGAACTTGCTTGTTAAGCCATGCATTATTGTGTCGCGTTTGGGAATGGTGTAGCCTGGTTCGAGGAATTCAAACATTTCTTTGAACCCGTCACCACGGACAACGTTGATTGGTCTCATATCAAGCGCAATGAAATCGACAATTTTCTCTGTGATTTCTCGCTTTCTTTTCTCACTTAGAGGGGGTCTCAAAACTAATCTCTGCTGCATCATTGTTGACTGTGAAGTCGACGCGCACGACGCCACATCATCGCTGCTATATTGTGGATGAGCCTAGAGACAAATGCATGTCAAAAACCATGAATATGATTTAACTTAACAGCGCAAATGTTTTTATATCCTTATTGTTAAAACGAGCGGCCATGTGGTGGTTAACGTTACTACTTACATGTTTTAAATGATAAGACATATTCGATGTTGACGAGTGATAGGCCAATGTTTGCCTGCAGAGTTTGCAAACAGCCTTTTTAGGGTCGTCCTTCGACTTTTCAAAATGATCCCACACTTTGGACTTTTTTCCTGACATAATTATTAGCATCAGCCAGACACCTCTCCCACAAGTGCGCTTTGGTATACCACGAGGCACGAGATCTCGTTGATCTCTCGTTGCTTTGATGTCATGTCATACACTGAGTGCGCAGCTCCTGATTGCGTAATTTTTTCACGTGATTTTTTTTGCGACTAACCACCTAATGAAAATGTATTCGACCAAGCCCTCTTCAAATCGACTAACGTTTAGTCGACTATTTGGGGGCAGCCCTAGAATAGCCATAGTTAGCGTTCTCTGTCTCTGTTAGTTCAGTTAGTTCCTGGATTGCCTATTCTTCATTAGCAGGCATTTGTGGACTAAAGGTGCACAGAGCTCCCTCCGGCTGCAAGTATGAATTGAAAACACAGAATCCAGCACTCATAGTAATGACAATAAATATTGAATAAATATTACTCCTCTGTATAGAAAATTGACATAAACATATGAGAATTCATCAATATTTCTCCAAATGTACATGCTTTTAAGCTAAAAGCCTATATGAAATGCCATAGAGGTAACATAATTGTTCAGACACTTTGCATCACAGAAATACATTATATTTTAAAGTATATAATACCATTATTTTAAATTGTAATAATATTTCACAGTATTGCTGTTTTTTCTGTATGTTTGATATGCACCATGATGAGCTTGAGACATGATCACATCACAGAGGGTTTTTCACAGCCTACCTGACTGAAAGGCCTCATTATTATGCAAGTCATTTCAGGTCATTATTATGTGATTCTTTTGTCTTCTCAGGTGAGAAAATTTCATTTCATGATTATAGTGACCAAAATGATCACGGTTATCACAGAATCCTGTTCAAAAAGTCCCAATGCTACACAGTGAAATCAATTCACCAAGTTTTATGTAGAAAACCAGCAAATAACAAACAAAAGTAGCCTCAATATGTACTTTTTCTTTACATAAACATTAAAATAATAACATTAAAAATGATGGCCAGATTTTAAAGGAGTGTCTTGCAACATGTTATCTCCAAATCATTTTCAGCCTCTAAATCATTTTTATAAAAGTCAAAAAAGATAAATTACTGACATTTACAATGCACATTATCCTTTATTATTAATAGTATGCGGTCCATGCAGCTTTACAGAGGGATGCTTTACAGGGGGTATGGCTTATCTAAATGAGATGTAAATGAGCCCTATTGTCACTCCCAGCAGGTGAGAATAGGCGAGAACTGCAGGGTTTTTCTCCCTCTTGAGCATTTTTGAGTGCCTACCTTCAAATGGCCACGACTTCTCCAAATATTATCAGATTTCCATGTGTTACACATCGTTGGAAAGCTTGGAGACTACACTTTCAGAATCTTCAATAACCCAAAATGCCCCAGAACCAACTTGTGTCCCTACTTTCCATGACTAGTCACATATGTCAGTACAAGTTGCTTTCAGTTAAAACAGCTCAAACATGCATTTTAGTCTAGGACTAGCTTAAGCCTTATCTGTGAAACCAGGGGTTAGTGTCAGTACCACTGATCTAGTACATACATTAATCAACAATAGTACAGGTGTTGTACTATTCCTGATTTACACATTGCTTTGGATAAATGCATCTGCAATATGAAAAGATGTTTATTTTGTCCTGAGAGTGGAAAGTGTGTATATGTACAGTTTATATGTAAACAAAAAGCAAAAATGCAACCCCAAGTTTTACATACAGTACATTTGTGAAGATTACCTTGTTTTATGGCTTGACAAGCGAAATGAAGGGCGACAAGGGATGAGGAGCAGGCACAGTCAATGGACAGTGAGGGGCCAGTGAAGTTGAATACGTATGAGATGCGGTTGGCAGCTATACTCATAGCGGAACCAGTGCCAGCTGTGTGGTCTATGTGTTTTGGATTGATCCTCACACTTGCCAGCTCAAAGTCCCTGTTCATTAGGCCTATAAAATCAAGCAAACAAAAGCAGAGCACATTAACCACAGACTGCTCCTAGGCATTTACTATCCAATTATAAATGCGTGCATCCATTAATACTCAGGGAATAATAACTGTATACACACATAGACTTTCTCCCAGACTTTAGCAGTAAGATTATATGAATTATTTGACTTGTGTTACCCAAAAATACTCCTGTTCTCGTTCCACTGGCCTTTTCCATTGGTATTCCAGCATCCTCTAGGGCCCTGTAGGCACATTGCAGCAACAGTTTGTGCTGAGGGTCCATACTGATCGATTCAGCATCAGTGATGCCAAAGAACTTGTTGTCGAACTCATTTAAACTACAAAGAAGAAAAGGTAAATGACGGGGTTATTGCTTTTGGACAAACAGATGGGGCTCAGCATTCATCCCCCAAATGGAGTGTTTCAGACACTGACCTTTACTGTTTTATTAAATATGGTTACATTTTTAACTTGATAAACATAAGTGAACGTTAAGGAGTGAAATGATTAAAAACTAGTGCTGTCAAAATTAATGTGTGTTTGATGTGCGCAACACTCTAGTCCCGAGTAGTGATGTTTGATTCTTGAACGAATCATTCTTTTGAGCCAGTTCTCAGGAAGTAGTCGGTCAAGCTGGTTCACTAATCGAACTGAATTGAACTTTAGTTCCGGGTTGATGACGCAAGATGCACAGCCAAAGTAGCATGTATGCTTATTATGACTACTCGTTTTAAATAACAGTTTATTAAAACCTGCAAAAACATTTCTGTTGAGAGATGTAAATGAATTTTACTATGGTTTATTGTACATGCAGATTATATTTTAAGTTGTTAAGTGAAATCAATGAGTTTATAAGACAAGACTTTATAAGAGAGGTTTATTATTTCTATATAGGCTACAACTTTAGACATGTAGAACATATTCAGGTTTGCATCAAATGTTTGCTATAGTTGCGAATCTTATCCGAGATGTAGGCTACTCAATATTGGTCAATTGTGTCCGACATAAAGGATCTGCATATGAACTTAAGTTAATGAAAGGCAATAATCAGCAATATGCATTCACACAAATAACTTTTTATTTGAATGTTTCAGTATACACAAATGACTTTATTTGAATGTTTCCTTGATATAACATGACACTGAGTTGTTAGAAAAGAAATGCATATTAGTGATTTATGATTCTATACATTTATGATGTCAGGAACCTATGAATCTGTTTTTTGAACCAGTTCGTTGAGCCAAACTGTCCGAAAAGAAACGATTCGCGGAAATTAATTGAACTTTGCATCACTAGTGCCGAGTTCAGCCGAACTGAATCATCCTGACTAAAGATGGGGGACAGTCTTTAGTCAGGTGTGTTGTATAAAAGAGAAAATTTGTGTTCCAAATGAAAAAAATAAAATAAAATAATAATAAACAATAGTATTTGTATTTAAATATTGTTTCTTTGTGTTGATTTTACATTAATTTATTTTACTTGTAAATATCCAAGCTTCAGTTTTTCAATTGCGATTAATCTGCAATTAATAGCAAAAAAACTGTATGATAAATTTTTTAATCGATTGACAGCACTATTAAAAACAGAAGACATGACTCATTTGATTTCTTTTATAAGGGCAAATGAACTGAAGTCTTACCCATCAATAAGTGCTGCCTTTGCTGTGTATGTCTTTCCTGCCTTACTCTCATTTTGATCGTACCATTGAGAGAGATTAAACCTGTCATTTGGTATCTGAACTGCACAGTTCTCTCCATGAAGGAGGACTCGCCAGAAGTTTTCAAGTCCTTCACCTAAAATAGATGAGAACATACAATGTAAATACAATTTAGGTCAAAATCATAACATGAACAAATAATGAAACACTGTAAATGATTAACAATTACCTCCAGGAAAATGGCATCCAATGCCAACAACAGCGATTTCTACATCATCATCCATCATATTTCACAAGGTTTGTGTGCAGATACATTTGGTTTTACGATCTGTAGACAGCAAAAGCAAACACTGAGGCATTGAGGAAACCGTATTAGTAAGAAACAAGAGCCACACTCTTAAATGGACTTATAATGTTTGTACTCTCACTCTAAATAAGAGGATACTTGAATTTTAATGCAAAAAAAATGTTGTATTCAGATAATTTTCTGTTTGTAATTGCAGATAAATATTCACTTTTAGCATTTTGTCCATAATTACATACATATAGAAATAGTTTTTGTGGGACCAAAATTTTCTTTGCATACAGATGACAACACTGTTAAAAGGATCCCTATTCATATGCATCCACAAAAATAAATAAAAATGCTGTATTATGCTTGCAGGCTAGTAGTTGGCAATGTCACTTTGTAAGTGACTTTCACGCAAATAGACTGAATATGTAATATACATTTGTGATTTTATAGTTTAAACAGAGCTGATAACAGTAGTGCTTTCAAAAACTTGCACTTTGAAACCTGTTTTCAGCCCCCCAAAACAAATGGCCAAAACACAAAGTTTTTGGTTTTTAGTTGAAAATGGCGTCATGTTAACAGGCCCTCGGATAAAATCATAGCAAGTGTTCATTTAATTCTGGTGCTCCTGCTGTTTATGTACACACTTGTATTATGTATATTTTTATTAGAATATTTCTTAATCTATTTTATACTTGTTATTTTATAAGCATATTAAATACATATTTTAATAAGCTGTCTATAACTTCTATTAAACTGTTTTTCTTTTGTATTATATTTTGTATTGTGCTCAGAAAAATGTTTCTGTAATGGTAATGGAAGGGGTTGAGTTTTATTATTGTTGACCGTCTCAAAGCTGTGACAAATAAAGAGAGATATAGTGAAGTCAGTGCTGTTGCATAAATAGAAATAAATCTGTAAAAAAGAAAAAAAATTAAGGTCATCTGTAATGTCTGCAAGAGTGTTAGTGTGTAAAGAATAGATTATAATTTTAAAAAAAAAGTAAAAAAAAAAAGAAGTGCATTGCAAAAAAATTATTCTCTTCCTTAGTATTTTTTTTCTTGTTTTCCAGAAGAAAAAAAAATCTAAACATCTCTAAATCAACATACATTTACTTGATAAGCAAAATGGCATAAGAAGTTTTGTTTTCTGCAGTTGTTGCCAGATAAATATTAAAAAATCTAAACATCTCTAAATCAACATACATTTACTTGATAAGCAAAATGGCATAAGAAGTTTTGTTTTCTGCAGTTGTTGCCAGATAAATATTCTTTTTTCCCTTTTTGATTAACTTTAATTTTTTAACCCATTGACAGATATTTTTTCCTTGTTTTGAAACATGCAAAAACATAATTAATTTGAGTAAATCTTTTGGAAAACAACACTTAAGTAATTTAGCTTTTTGCTTATTTGCAAATAAATGTAATTTGATTTAAGAATGTTTAGATATTTGTGCTGGAAAACAAGATAAAAATAGAATAGAAAATAGAAAAATAAAAAAGCAAGTGAAATATTCTGACTTACCTGGATACTCATGTAGAGTCTTGTCTTCTTAAAAATGTTTATATGAGACCAAGTCTGCCCAATATTTATACAGCTAGTTTAAGGAGGGGTAAATGTAAGAATTAGCCAATGATTGACAAGTACAACAGTTAATTCATCTGGTAACCATTGCTAGTACCTTTTGTAAACAACTCTTGTAAATTCCCGTTAGCTCATGGCATAATATCGTTTACATCCTCTTTAAAAAAAAAAATCACCCTGACGGTATCATAAACATGAATGCAAAGTCAATATACCCTGGACCACTGGGATAAAGGTTTATTTCATGAAAAAGATTTATATCTAAGCAGCTCAAGGTTATTTAAAAAAACAATGGGGAAAAAAAACTTAGAAGCCTTTATTGCATCAAGGCTAACTAAATATACGTACAAACACAGTACGGCGGATCCCTCTGATTGTAATCAAGCTGTAATTGAACAAAAACTCTAAAACCTGGGTGTTTGATAGTGATCTGTCCTTTGACTAAATTTTTTCCAGAGTTTGCAGAACAGCCTTTTTCCAGACTAGTCCTCAAGATTAGACTTCTGTAATACAGGGGCATCATTAGGCCCTTCAGCCCAGCTAAATTCCTTTGTGATTGCCTTAGTCCCCTTTAAAACTTTTAAAATGGCAGAAAACTTTGGCTCCTCCGAATCTTTTAGACAGGCATATGACACCATGGCGACGACAGGAGGCGATGGCGACCTTGGAGGTGGAGCCCACTGCATAGCTGGAGATCCAATGGAGTGAAGCTACACCAATGACCTTGGCGACTGCAACGGAGCTGCAACGATGAACCCCCGAGGTGGATGCAGGGATCCGGAGAGGAGAGGTTGATCTGAAATAATGAGGGCAGAGGTGGAGCCTGAAGGGGGTTGCACACCGGCCGAGAAGCTCAGCGCCGCACCACTTCTTTAAAATTCAAATGCATTGTTTGCTATGAGTGTACGCACACCGGCGGCACCATTCGGCATCTGTCCGGGGCTCCCAGCTACGACTCAGGAAGTTTTTCAAAATCCTGCCGCGCTACAGAGCGCCATTTACATAGTTTTTATATTAAGTTTATATTATATTTTTCTTAAATTTTCGGTAATGTACTTACTGACTTCACCCTGTGCTGCAAGATACATTATTCAAGCTGTCAAACTAAGAATGTAAAACTAAAGTCTAAACATATTTGAAAAAATTTATAATAAATATAGCCCTTCCTTTCACTCCTACTTGCTATTTTCACATTTTCACTAGGGTTAGCTAGTTAACGCTAGTTAAATAAATACTATTGCTACTATGTAACATAGTTGCCTGTATAACCGGTACAACAAAACAATAACAGACTTCAAGTAGTATAAATACTTTTTATTGATTAACATTCAAAAGTCAGCTATTATTCAATAAAAATAAAAACCAAAATAATAGTTAAAGCTCACCTATTGTGCAGCTCTTCTATCAATAGTCGATTTCAAATTGAGCTTGCATGTCATGTGTGCGATTACCTGTGAGTTTCCCGAGACGTGGTGTGGTGCTGACCTTCTCGTCTGGTGTGCGACCCCCTTGAGGGAAGGCGAAGCTAGCCGCAGCAGAAGGGGTGTAGGGCCAGAGTGCAGCGAACGGCCCGCAAGTCCGTGGTGCGATATCCGACCCAGGTGGAGCCGACTTACCGAGGGAGCCCGGCAAGGCCGAATGCCGAATGGTCACTGTTGACATCAAGAGTGAAAGGAGCATAAGCATAGGAGTCGGGCGTCAGGTTGAGGTGGAATGAAGGCTCCCAGCACTCCAGCGGTGTAACTGCACCACTGAGAGGAGACTGAGGTGGAACTGGGGGACTGATGGGAGGGTGGCAGAAATGATTGGGGACTTGGGAGGAGCTTGAAGGGCAAAACAAAACCAACCAAAAATAAGGCAGTCTCAATAGTAATTTGGAAAGGTGGTGGGAGAAGGAGATTGGGCGGGACCAGAGAATTTGGGACATAACCGACAGATTCGGATGATGATAAAAGGGGCAAAAAAATCAACTTCTCTGAAATCAAAACATTTCTCTTGTGCAGAGACCAAAAACTCACTCTATAAAGTGCCATGTTAATCACTTTTGGGTCAAGTCTTCTGTCACACTGCTGTGTTGTAGAACACTCACGAACATGATAATGGCAACAGTAAGACACAGAAGACTTAAATATACATACAAACAAGTCTAATTCAACACGCCTGAAATAAATGACAACTAATCAGAAACCATGGCAACTAACTACAGTGGAAAGTGGGGCAAACTGAAAACAAAGTTTAAACTAAGTGTGAATGTGACACTATGAAAGTGATAAAAGTTAATCAATAATACAGATGAAAGGCAAGGTGTGAATAAGGGAAAGCTTTGAATTTTCCTTCTGGGAAAATATTGTACTTTGATAAAAAAATATGACTCCATAAACAACACTGATTAACCACATGGTTTCTTGAGAAAAATGTGACTATGCACGTTTCTTCTTCTTCTTCTTCTTCAAAAAAAATGCAATCATGTGAAATAGTAAGGACACGCTATTTTATTACATGGTTTTCCGTATCAGGACATAATAAAAAATCATCTGGTCCTTGGCAGGTCTTAAAATTTGGAAAATATGACCTTAGATGAACATCAACACATGACATATCACATTGTGTCTTTATTTATTTAACAAAAGCCATGGGTGACAAACTAAGGACACCCTTACTGTTAACATAGGAATTAAAAGGGTACGGCCTTGGACACACTAGACGATTTTCCAATCTTAACCAATTTTAAAACTGTGGGAGACCACAAACATAATGACAGCAACTGATTTTTAGCTTTGTAATCCTCTGAACGTACACACTAGATCAGTGGTCGGCAACAGGCAGCCTGCAGGCCAAAACTGGCCCGCTAGCAATAATATCTGGCCCGCGCCCTCAGACAGATTATTTTGATAGCAGCTGGTTCTGAAATAGATCTTCGTCTTGTGGTGCCGTCTAATATTATCACAGTGTCCACACCACGCCGCAACAGCTAAAAGCTGTCTACACTGAACGTGACAAACCGACCGTTGCAAAGCACTTGGACTATGTCAGTAACAAAACAGGGAATTCCTTTATTGTCAGGAACTGTTGTGTCACGTCGCACCCAATGTAGACAATATCACTGATTATAATGGGTTCTATTATCTTTTGATGCATCGCATCACGACACTCGCGTCCGGTGTAGACTCGGCGTTAGACTCTTTGATAGTGCCATTTTCTTACATGACGTAAGTGTGTACCTCCAGCATGCAAACAATTAAAAAAATGCAGTTTAGTGCGTGAGGATGCCAAGGAATAATTCTGAGTGTAAAAGTAGGCTATGTCAAATAATTATTAAAATAAGTTAGGATCCATTGTGTAACAAGCAAATTAAAATGTTACACATTTATTATTCACAAAATAAGAATAGAGGAAATAAAACATAGTTCGTTAAGAGCATGACTCAAACATGCCATTAATGGGCTTATTCCTCTTTTATTTTTTGAGTTATTTTTATCCATTCCGCATCTCCCACATATGTGTGTTTTAGCAAGGCGGGTTGTGATGCAAGTTGGTGAATGAAGATACTTGCCAGGTTACGTGTCACAGCAGGAGCATCAGAATTAAATGAACACTTGCTATGATTTTATCCGAGGGCCTGTTAACATGACACCATTTTCAACTAAAGACCGAAAACTTTGTGTTTTGGCCATTTGTTTTGGGGGGCTGAAAACGTCTCAGGTTACGTATGTAACCATAGTTCCCTGAGAACAGGGAACGAGACTCAGCGTTCGAAAACGCTTTGGGGAACGCCATGTGACCCAGGTGTCTGAAAGCACTATCCAAAAACTCCAATTCCTATTGGCCGGCGACAGCCTATGACGTCATACGGCGCGACCCGGAAGTATAAAGGAGCGCCTGGAGAGACAGCCAGCATCTATCGTCTTGAGGGACTGTTCTGCAGGCAGGCAACCCGAAGCATGGCAAGGAAACGCAGAGTCTCGTTCCCTGTTCTCAGGGAACTATGGTTACATACGTA
>RJVU01042598.1:408115-435163 GCA_003731715.1 Anabarilius grahami
TAGTTTAATTAGTGACACTTAGCCTACATTTTAAAACCTTTATGGCAACAATATGGCAACATTTTATTTTGACTATGGCAACATTTTTATTAAAAAATATTTATTTGAATAGGGCAACATTTGTATTTTAAAACCTTTATTTTAAAGTGGAAACATGACACCTCATTCTACAATATTTCTATGATTAAATCGCTGACTCCTCCCCCATCAGCCAATCACTGTGTGTCTATTCCATAGCAACGAGGTCAACCCCGCCCTTACTCTTAGCTTAAGACTTCAGTCAATTCCTTTGTAAAAGTTTGTCTCAGCAGCTTTGTGAATAGGTTTTAAGAGAAAACTCTTAGCTAAGAACTTTTACTGCTATTTAGGAGAACTCTTAGTGGTAAGATAAAATGTTTTGTGAATACGGCCCCTGATCTTTTGCTCACATCTGACACAGATCGGAATTAGTTGCACATGTGTAAACACAAAAATCCACACAAGATCCGATTTTTTCGCATCCGATCTGAGCCACTTCCAAATGTGGTTTTAAATCCGATACATATCCGATCTCTGGACATGCGACCTACGTCTAAACATGCATATTCGATTCCCATTGGAATTCCAAGCCATCACACGGCGAGGGCGACACATATGCTCACTAAAAGGTAGCTTTAATGTTGTATTATGAAGCAGACGTGCCTGCATGCACTCGCACTAAAAATTAGTAGCTTTATTATTGAGGTGGGAACTTTATATGTTTAACGTTATCTATTTTTCTTGAAAGAAATTGCGTGCGCACACATGCATTTAGCAGCTGAATTTCAACCTTTGCCCGGTTAATTGAAAAGAAACCGCGTTGTTGTTGTTTTTCTTATAAGCCAAAAGCTTCACTGTAGCTTCTCTCTCTCTCGCGCGCGCGCTCACATGCGCGCTCTCTCCATATAGCTTGCTCGAATTAACTCATTTAAAAAAATGGAATTCTAAAACTGATAACTGTACATAAAATTTCAAACGCAAATTACCTTTATTTTCCAGTCTATATCCGTTCAGTCAGAATATGCGCTGCAATAGGCTACATCCATGACACTGACAGCTGTTAACTTATCCATTCTGACAGGTAGGCTAATCATGACCACCCCATGTGAAATATATAAATAATTTTAATAGCACGGCCATTCAAAACCCGAGGGTCTGCTATGTGCATGTAAAACAATCAATGCCAATAATTTCGGGCAGGAAGTAATGTAAACACAGATATCGGATACCAGTCGCGTCTAAAGTGAATGTAAACACGCTGGCCAAAAAATCGGATATGGTCAAAAGATCGGATCTGTGCATTAAGACTTGCAGTGTAAATGCAGCCACAGACACGACATTCACAGACAGGATGTTCTCGTTTGTCTTGTGGTGCTTGAATAGTTTAAAAGCATTTGCGTGAATAAGAGCATGGTCATATAATGTAAGGCTAGCCAAATTATGACGGGAAAAAAAACGGATGCTGCATTAATTGCGTTAAATATTTTTAGCGCGATTAAACTGAAAGAATTAATCACATGCTTTTGACAGCACTATTTATAAAGTTTTAAATATGGATATTTTTCTTACAAAAACCCATCGCTTCAGAAGGCCTTTATTATCCCCCTGGAGCTGTATGGATTACTTTTATGATGGATAGATGTGCTTTTTTGGGCTTCAAAATCTTGAGCCTCATTCACTCCCATTATGAAGCTTGGAAGAGCAAGGATATTTTTAAATATAACTCCAATTGTGTTTGGCTGAAAGAAAAAAGTCATATACACCTAGGATGGCTTGAGGGTGAGTAAATTATGGGATACTTTTCATTTATGGGTGAACTAAACCTATAAGTACACTTTAGTGGCCTTTTATTTTATTAATAATATAATATCTAAAAGTACAGTTTTTTTTTAGTTTTTTTATATGCTTTTAGGATTTACAATACACTACAAGTGCACATTCAATACAACTAGGTGCAATTTTTTTTTTTAGAAGGGAAGTCATTTTCTGTCGGCTTCAATGTTTATAAAGATGCAATTTGGTGCTCAAGGAGCATGGAGAGAGACGTGTTTGTTTTGTGTCTGTCTGTTGTTTGTAAGCATGAGGTCAGTGGATGGACCCCAATTCATTCATTCTACTTTTATTACTCTGCTGTCAGGGAAGGTGATTGTCTTATGAGTGTCCCAAGACTTTTTGATTCAAAGTAATCAAGGACTGATCCCATGACACTGAAGTGGAAAGCATTGATCACAAAGTTGCCCTTGCTTGTTGGTTGCAATCACCGTGATTTTCTGCTTTGTGTGTGTATGTGTGTGTGTGTGTTTAGGAGGCCTTGGGGTTGGAGAGCGGCTTAGGACCAGACAGATTCCAAACTGCACCAATGTCTGAAATGAAGGAAGGTTTGATGATGAAATATCAATTGTATTAGATGTTTAATTATAAAATTGTATCCCTTAACTTTTACTGTTATTGTGGTGCTTATGCCTTTTTATTACTGTGGTGTTTTACATTTGAGCTCTATAAATAATCAATTCCTTAAGTGTTAATCAAGGTATTATTAATTACAGGTGTAAATTGAATCAAAATCTCTACCGAAAACATTAGAATTATATTTTATCAGCATTTAAGGAGTAGTTTCTTTCACCCCAATACAATTCTTTCTTAAAGTGATCAGCAAAATTGATCTATTCTTCCTAAGCAGGGGCACCAAATTCCTTTTGTAAAAGAAAGAGATTATTCTCCGCATGCTAACTTGTAGATATATTAAGATAAACTGCCTCACATTTGTAAACAAACAGCTCACTTTTAGAGATCAAAAAACATATATGCCACACTTTCATACGGGAAAATCAATATTTAATCATTTGAAATATTCTTATAGCTTTATGTATGTTCATATTTATGCTTACCTCATCTGAAATGATAGTGTCTATGAGATGTTAAGAGGTCATAAGGAGCATGGTTTTAGGATCAAGTAGATGTACATGGCACAAACAGAGGTTGGTACCTTCATCTGTGTAGAAGCCTCATCTGCTGAACGTGTCCATTTGTGCCTTGTCATTGTGTATTAATGTTGTAAGATGGCAACATATTCTTAATTTGGTTAGTATTCACAATACTATATTCCTAGAAGTATACTCATTTGGGGCGCATGTTTCATCGCTGCTAATAGCTGACAGCCAGTTTTATATTTGACTGTGAACTGAAAGTCACTTTAATCTGAATAAATGTATTTTTACATTAGTGACTGCCCACTGATTCTTTACAATGGATTTTCATGACATTTCTGTAACAAGTGGATGGGCTGTGTGTCCCAATTTCTCTAGGCAATTTCCAAACACCCATCATCTTTTCATTTCTTCAGTAAATAGTCTACAGCAGGTGACCTGTGACACTGAAGAATCTTTAATAGGATCACGTTAAATGAAAGGATACAAAAGAGCTTCTCTGCTGAAATGAAAGTAAACACTGTGATTCAGCATAAATCTGCATTGTGCACCATACCAGGTATATTTTCTGTTTTCTGTCAGTTCCTTTCCTGTATTGAAATTTTGGTAACTTTATAATAAGTATGCCGTAATAAAGTACTTACAAATCATTAACAAACTATTATTTTATAGTTATTTCATACTTAATATGTTGTAGTCTCTACATTGTTAATTTAGTAATAGGCTATATACAAATAGTGAGTTCTTTCTTCTAACAACTGATGGGTGACTAGAACTAAGACAATGACAATGGAAACTAAGACTAAACTGAACAGAACAATACATGAATGTGACAGAATATTATTAGAATGCTTTCTGAAGGATCATGTGACACTGAAGACTGGAGTAATGATGCAGCTTTGCCATCACAGGATTTAAATGTATTCTAAAATGTATTTAAATAGAATACAGTTATTTTAATATTTCACAGTAATATTTGTAATACTGTTTTTACTGTATTATTGGTTAAATAAATGCAGTATATTCAGTATGGTCAGTATATGAGACTTGTTTCAAAAACATTAAAAAAAATCTTACTGACCCCAAACTTTCGAACAACAGTTGAGTCAGGGTTAAACTAACAAATTCATGAATCCATTAATCACCAGTTTTGAACTCTCAATTGAAATGGTTCAGGATACTTTGAGATAGATACAGAGAGTGAAACAAAACAAAACAAAAAGTCTTCAGTAAGTTACGATTTTATGACTCCAGGATCTGCTGTTGCTGTTCAAAGACAAAGGAAGTGCAAACAGGCCTCTATTCAATATCCACCCATAAATGTGCAGGCTGCTGGCTAAATATCCTGCACCACAGTAGCCTTTAGAATGTCATATTTTTCATAATTTTAGCTTTCTCTCTCTCTCGCACACTGACGCACACACACACACCGTAGGCGACTCACACATATACAGCGGTTTTTATAGCTCTAAGCATTTTTCAAAGTTTGTGCGGTTGCATTTGAAGATTAAAGTTCAGTAACATGGACAAAAGAGCACTCTGCATGAAACAAAGTTAGCTTTATCTATTCTAGGGAGCCCTAGTGGTCATGTTTATGTGACAAGGGAGAGAAGGGTAGGATGAGAGTTTGAGTGATTTTATGGTGAAGCACGAAGAGCTTTGCCTCCAAGGACTGTACCGCCTCCCTTAGAATCTAATTTTCCATTATGATTAAATGTACAGCAAAGTAAATAGTCAGATGACTCGCTGCACACTCGACGCTTAGTGTTTTGTATTTTGTTGTGATGGGCCTACTTTAAATTCAGCCAATATTCACATGTGACCGTCATAATTGCAAGTTAATGAGACAGTACACAAATTGTAAAACTACATGTCCCATGACGCGGTACTTCACATTATTGTGCAAACTTGTTTTGCAATGTTTGATTAAAAATTCCCCACTCTGCACAACTTCATTTTGAGTTTTGCCAATTTTATTTTACCTATTTGTGCATTTATGGATATGTAAATAGCTACAAAAAAAAATTAATGAGCGATTATTATACTATATTGTCAGCCAGAAAATGTTGCTATAAACTTCAGGTTTCAGACTTTCTGCAGTTAATGCATTTCAACTTCCGTATAACTTTAAGTTTTGGAAAAAGACAGACAGCTGTCACGTTATAAAGTCTGAAAAATGAATCTGTGTCGGAGTGATTGAGCTTCGGCTGTCAGCTCATGAATCTGTGTGTGTGTGTGAGTATTTCTTGTGTGCACTTCCTGTAGCTGACGGACTGTTTAGGTTTCAACCTTTCCTGCCAGACTCATCACTGCCGTGTGTAAAAAAGATTTAACATTTTCC
Source organism: Anabarilius grahami (assembly GCA_003731715.1). Taxonomy (NCBI): domain Eukaryota; kingdom Metazoa; phylum Chordata; class Actinopteri; order Cypriniformes; family Xenocyprididae; genus Anabarilius; species Anabarilius grahami. Next base: position 413,402 of record RJVU01042598.1, read on the forward strand.
AAAGGTCATCCTGAGCTTTCAGAGATGGAGAAACATTGATAAAGTCAGAGGGATTATTTAATGTCTGATGAATTATTAAAAAGGCCTGTTTTGGTTTGAGTACTTCCATCTCCTCCGTCTGTCATTACTTACGGAGTTCACCTCACACATGACACATTCATCAAGCCTGTTTCACTTCAGTGCCATTCTGACTGGCGCAATTGTTAGAAAAAGAATCATGTTCATTTTTTATGCACAATCATTATTCATGACCTTTATTAAAAAAAAAATGCAATGAAATGAGATGTTGTCACAGAGTTGTCAAAACATATCATTAGAGCAGCAGGAGACTTTGACTTTTATATATATATATATATATAGCATACTAGGCATTAATATTTAAAAATAAATGTATTACTTATGCCAAAAATAACTGCCAGGTTTCAAATTTGGATGCCAGCTCACCTCCCAACTGGATAAAATCCAAGCGAGAGACTGATATCGGAAATATCCTTTTCCATGGTGACCTTCCAATAGTCAGACTTTATGAAATGCCATTCTGTTTTATGTGCTTCATTAAAGGATATTAAATGAGATGGTTGCCCTTAGTGATATCAAACTAATGATTATGCTTATATTTGCAAGAACCTCCTCTCCCCTCAGACTTTACAGAATGACATTTTTTTTGTTCTTTGCTAATGTGACTGTGTTTCACATTTATTGCATGTTAATCTGTGTATCTAGAGAGCTGCTGTGTAATTCCATATTCTTATGAAATTCATATCCTAATATTTACTACTAGGTAACTGGGGGAAGCGTCAAGATTCCAAAGTAATGTCCGTTTTTAATGGACAATGAAGTGACATTTGACATTTTTGCATAATATGTGGTTGAATCCCTAAGAGATTTTACTGCAAGGTTAAGAGTGATTCTGGAGTATGTAAGTGGTCAGAAAATATTTGAAGAGTTTTGTTTACGTCGATTTTGTGAATAAAAGAGTGGTGCTTGTGACATGTCACCACATTGCCTGGGAGACTTGGGTGGTTGCTAGGGTGTTCTGGTTGGTTGCTAGGGTGTTGCTATGCAGGTACTACTGTGTTTTGGGTGGTTGCTATGATTATTTCCCTGGTTTAAAACATTTTAATGAGAACAAAATTAAGTGTGTCTTCAATTAGTGAAAATATGTGCAAACACTTTCACACAGAACTCTACACCTGAGATCATTTCATTTGCATCATCTTCCTTTTAATTTACACTTGTATATAATCCCTGTGTGTTTAGAGATTTGCTTGATTCTCATCTGGAATTGATAATGGAGAGAGAGATTAAAAATATTTACTTCCGATACTAAGAGATGCCACAATGTGTGCAAACAACCTGTAATTCAGCTTCAGTTCCCTGTGTGCAGTGTGTATTTGATATTCATGCTGTACAGGTTTGATCTCCCATTCACTGTGTATCAGTGTTGTAAATAATAAAGTATATACTGTGATTGTATTTGCCATCATTGTAAATTATGCATTGAATTATGCATTGTGTTTGAACATGATCGCCAGTTTTCATCATTCATCAGATGACACCTGACATTGTAACACCTTAGCAACAAAGTTCTCCTCAGCAAGCCACAATTTGATGATTTGAGGTATTGTTCACGTCCATAGCACAAAGGCTATTTCTATTACAAAGTTTCATACTAGGGATGGGCCGATACCATTTTGGCTTCGGTACGGTACCACAATCTAATACCGGTATATCGGTATTAAATCGATACCATACAGGGTCTAAATTTTGGCTTGAGTATTGCGCATAAGTTTACTCATTCTCGCAGGTTTCGCGTTAAGTGGGAAATTACCGCAAATGTTTATTAGCAAATTAATTAACACAGATTATCACATCAAATCAGTAATTGATTACCACTTATAGCACACTTGAACCCATAGTGTAGCCTACTACAAGTGGTAACTAAATACATTTTAATATACAGAGATAGTATTTTAAAAGTTGTGTTTCAAAATAGCACAGTTGAGTAAACTTACATGTTCTAAGATTATCTTAAGAAGTACTAAAGAAGAATCTTTAGTAGGCTATATTAAATACAAAATTAGTGCGTGAAAATAGTGCACTTTAAGTACACTATTATTGTACTGTGATATAACACTCTCGTGCGCGTTTCGGACAACTGACGGAAATCACTTGCCCACGTCTTTTTAAACCTTACCAATTTGAACATCCAAGTGATTTTTTCATTCAGTAGTAACGTTCTTGGGAGCGCTTTGAGGGATGGTTTCTTTGCGCTTATACAACAAACAACACACACTCAAGCCGCCTGTATAGAGCTTGCGCATTCCGAATTGAGTTTTACCTTAAACGGTCAAATACACAAAAAAATTGTCAAAAAATTTCCGTCTTAGTATTCACATAAACACAGTCGGTTATGTCTGGGAATTTAAAAAGTTTAATAGTATCATCGCATGTGTAGTAGCCTATTATAGAATCTGTGAAGCCAAAAATACATGCTGCTGTCTGTCTAAATAACGTTTGTAACTTTAAATTGATCGTATGGATTTACCTATTTAATGTATTAACAGTGACTATTCAGTGTTATTTTACATTTGATTACTTTATTTAATTTCTTAAACTAGCATCTCTGTACCTGAATACTACTGTTAGAACTACCTAAACCAGTGGTTCCCAACCACATTCCTGGAGGCCCACCAACACTGCACATTTTGCATGTCTCCTCAATCAAACACACCTGATTAAGGTTATCAGCTCATTAGTAGTGACTCAGAGATCTAAAATGGGTGTGTCAGACAAAGAAGACATGCAAAATGTGCAGTGTTGGTGGGCCTCCAGGAATGTGGTTGGGAACCACTGACCTAAACTTAAGTAAAAATATTATGAGATCTAAACATCATTGGTTCAAACGCACGCCGGGGCTTTCATGTTATCTTAACGATATGATCTTATGTAACTTACGTGCGTTGATATAAATGTCTAAATTTGATCGTTTGAATGACGCACTGACCTGTCGATCTTGTCTTGTAAGTCAGGATGAGCAAGTGACAGGTGCTTGGCAAAGTTTGATGTTTCTTCATCATTTTTATAAGCAAAGTAATTCCAAATTATGCTCTCATTATTAATTAGTTTTGGGCGTGTTGAGTGAGGCCCCGTTTACACGTACATGGTTATTTTGAAAAACTGAGACATTTCCCTTCGTTTACACGCAAACTGAGAATTTGCCTCTGAAAACGAGTCTTTCTAAAAACTCCGGCCAGAGTGGAGATTTTGAAAATCTTCGTTTGCACGTTTGTATGTAAACTGAGACAAACGGGTGTTTAGGCAACCAACGTCACAGTATGCGCCATAGCTCGCACCTACGTCAAAAGTGCGACCTATGTTTACATGTGATCATGGAAGCGTTAAGAGTAGCAGTCGCATTTATGTTGGTGCAAACTCTTCTCGTGTGTTATTCGGAAAATTGACATGTGTGCACGATGTTATTTTTGAAACCGGAGAGGTTGAAATGTCCGTTTATGAAAATTGCCGCCCACGTGTAAACTGCTTTATCCATTTTATTCCTCTATGTTGTCACATTTGCCGGTTTCGCGTCAGTTTGGGTAGCTCACTGCCACCTAGCGGTGAACTTCAGAACAGCAGCATATACGGAAATGAGCAAAATCATGATATCGTACCTTTTAAAAAAAAATACCGGTATTTTTCTAGTACCGGTATACCGCGCATCCCTATTTCATACTAATGGTTATAGACTGAAGCAAAAACAGTGATGATTTCCTAAGCAAGCACTACTAATGATGTCAAGTGTCTCTGTGTTTACTGACCTGAAAACAGCTTAAAGACATAACTAAGAACTTCTGAGTCCAGGTGCTTCAGAACGATCAGGGACAACCAGGAACCTTGGGAAATAAACAGCCGCCCTTCGTGCTCTTTTATCATCATTTCCATTACATCAAGAAGCTCGTTATCGACAATGTTTTTATTAAGTTTGCGGTTAATGTTGAGTGTCCGCTAAGTGAAAAGGCTCAGTGATTAATGCAGTGAAGCACTGTTCTCAGATCTGTGGACTAACTAAGCTCATAGACACACTAACAAAAGTGCAGCACAGAGGGATGAATCCATCCTCGCCATAGTGCAGAATTTCTCTACCGACTCCCCAGTGTGTCACTGCTGGGGAAGAGTCCAGTCTGACTAATGACTGTCTCCAATGTCCTATACTGGGACTGGTTACACACACACACACACTCGAATCGTCACTGCGGACACATATCCTCACGCACGTGTTTTAACTCCTACTCTGTGACTAATGATGGTGTCTTATGGCCCATACAAGGGTCAGTAAATCAATTACACATTCTAATAAAGAAGCAGACACATCTCTCTCAGCCTGTCACCACTGATATATTACACATACTATGAGCGTGTGTGTGTGTGTGTGTGTGTGTGCGTATGTGTGTCTTAACACTCTGCTGAGGCCTTTCAGACTCCCACACCACAGTACGGACTGTGATGGAATTATACTGAATAATAATGACAACTAACTACCAACCTAAATCACTTCAGTGCCATCAAACTGTAAAACTAACATCTGCTCATTTTTTATTCTACCGCTATAAATCATCTTTAATTAGTGCTGAGAAATGATGTACATTTCATGTGTTCATTTAGACAAATTTTATCTACGCAAGCGTGAAATCAAACTGCTTCTCTTTTTCTTACCACATAATTATTTGTTATTGCACCATGATAGTTTCAATAGTATAAAAAGGCAGCTGATGATCCATCCGACCAGGATTCTCTCTACTTTATAAATGCCTACAAAAAGAAATCACATATCATATTTGTTTGGATTTAGAAGCAATTGTCTAGTTTGCTTTACAGACCAATCCAATGCACTGACCCATTGAAAAAACAATTAACTGGAAAATATCAGCGTCTATGAAGAAGGGGGACAGATTGCAAATACTTTTACAAAGGAGGCTGTACTTGATATTTCAAGATTTGTTTTTCTGAAATGAATTTCTTGAATTTGACTTTTATATCCATTTATTATTATTATTATTATTTCATTTAAAATAATTGCTGAAAATTGAATTTTCAGCTTTTTATTCCTGTCTTCAGTGTCATATGATCCTTCAGAAATTCTGATTTGCTGCTCAAGAAACATTTCGCTCACACTTTAGATTAGGGTCTAATTCTCACTATTAACTATTACCTGTGACTTTTGCTTCAGGAAACTCCTAATTACTGCATATTAATTGTTAGTAAGGTATTTGTTAAGTTTAGGTATTGGGAAGGATTATGGGATGTAGAATATGGTCATGCAGAATAAGGCATTATGTGCTTTATAAGGACTAATAAACAGCCAACTGAGAGGGAGAATTGGACCCTAAACTAAAGTGTTACCAACATTTNTTCCTGTCTTCAGTGTCATATGATCCTTCAGGGTCTAATTCTCACTATTAACTATTACATGTGACTTTTGCTTCAGGAAACTCCTAATTACTGCATATTAATTGTTAGTAAGGTATTTGTTAAGTTTAGGTATTGGGAAGGATTATGGGATGTAGAATATGGTCATGCAGAATAAGGCATTATGTGCTTTATAAGGACTAATAAACAGCCAATTGAGAGGGAGAATTGGACCCTAAACTAAAGTGTTACCAACATTTCTTATATTATCAATGTTGAAAACAGTTGTGCTGCTTAATATTTTTGTGGAAATGGTGATATATTTTTTCAGGATTCTTTAATGAGCACAATTGTCTTTTCTAGCACTATAAATGTCTTTTCTGTCTTTTTTTTTATCAATTTAATGCATCATAACAGTATTTTACTGAGCCCAAACTTTTGAAAGGTAATATACTTGAATAGGTACTTTGCCTTTGTCGACCTCAAATTAAAAAAAATAATAATAATAATTTTATTAAGATTTCATTAGTATATTATCAGTCTGACACTCTTTGAATGGTTAAATGCATTAGTGTGCCAGCTTGTATTTTTTAACTTTTTTAAATGTATTTTTTCATGGCAAGCTAAAATGAAAAGTGCTTTTAAAATTTGTTTAGGCCTATCAGAAAATGTGTCTTGTGTGGAAGTATAATTTTTCAATTCCTGGAGTTGTCAAATGCTTCTTGCCATTGTTGTCCAGAAGCAAGAGCTTGTATTTTCTAATGGATTTTAATAGAGTTGATCAGCATATGTACAACTTAATCTCATTTAATTATGTTTGACTGAGTCCTATCAAACTTGGGGTATTGAATGAACACGCAGCGACATCTAGTGACACCAACAGCAGTAGGCCTATATCCTGATGTCTTTAAAGTGACACGAGTCAGGAGTATGTAGTACTGTGTCGAATTAAAACCAAGTAAACATTATACCTACATACATTAAAAATGACTTATATTCCCCAACAGTCATAGTTCAAATTCAATAAAGCCAGAAACAGAACTGTGACTAAATGCACTGATTTAAAGCTGCCAGCCTTGTTAACAGTTCTCATTCTCTGTTTGTATATTCACAATCATAGCCATTGGTGAGGTCATTAACCTCTTCTGGTGTCAAACGATAATAGCGGCATGGTATCGGCACGCATGTTGTCAGCAACAACACTATTTACTCAATACATCGCTTTAGGGAACCCCCCCCCATTCTGAACTGCTGCAATTCGTATATGACTAATACGCTATGGGTCATGACTGCAATGTGAAGTAATGAGCTGCCAGCCCCTGTAGACTGTGTTATCCATAAACACTCACAAGCAAAAACATGTTAGTTTACAGGCAGAGAAGCTGAGGGCAGTGGATATAGTGAGCAGGAATGAGAAATTGTGGTTTTCTAGGGAACGAGAATTACAGTAAGGTCATGGAAGTCGTAATGTGCCCAGAGCTCGAATAAACTACTAACCTATTTAAATCTGAACACTTGATGTATTACAACAAAGTAAGGCTGCAGACAGCAGGCTTGTCCAGACAACAAGCAAAACATATGCTGTAGTTTAAAAACACCCCTTTTAGTGTAAATGTTGAGTTATTAACATCTAAAACTATAATTTAATGCATCATTTAATATTTATGTTGTTTCGCTGCTTAAATGTGCACAGGTTAATTATGCCACCTTTCAGATGAAGTCCTGAGACGAAATTTCGAACTGCAATGTGTACCCATCACTCACATGCAGGTAGATTACTTACAAATTGTAGTCGGTTACTGATTCCAAATTACATGAACAAAAATTGAAATTAGTAACATAATCCATTACATTAAACATTTAATAGCTACTTTTTGATTACTTTTAGATTAGGCTACTTTTGACCTAACTTGTTTATCACATTGATTTGAATAGGATTATGTTGTACCATATTGAAATAAAAATACAAAGTAAAAAAATATAATCAATTCTTTGTTATCAAGAACATGTAGTGCATTAAATATTACATTACGTCAAGGTTTCCCAGACTGGGGTTCGTGAGTTTAATGAAAAAGCTATTACGTAATTAAAATTAAAATAAATAATTGTAAAATAAAAACAATCAAAATAAAACGCTTACTACAAAATAGTTTTATTTGTTTATCATGTGGCCATTAACCAACATCAGAGAATCATGCACTTAATTTTATTATTTAGCATTATTTTATTATTGGCTTTTAGGGTCTCAGTTTTTATTGATAGACTCATGACTGGCTGGTCTGTGTGTGTAATTTCACAAACCTGGAAGACCTTCTGAATCTATATAAGCAGTAGGTTTTTAGAAAGGAACATTCAAAAGATAAAAAGTAGTAGTAGGGAGAGTCAAAGAATTAGGGTATGAATAATTTACTGCCATTGTGAGGATAACATGTAATCATGTAATCAATAAAAAAGTATAACTGTAGTCTGATTACTTTAAAATGTAAAATTAGTATTTTAAAATGTAATATAATCAATTAGAAGTACTCAATTTTTGGAATCTGATTACATTATCCAGATTACATGTAATCAGTTACCCAGCACTGATCATGCATCACAGACGTTGCAGCACAAGTTGGCGCCATGATTCAACAAGAACATATTGTGTTCTTATTCAAAATATGGCAAAAACAAGTCATTAACACAAAATGCTCGCATTCACTTTAAAAAGAGCTGTCGAAAAGCAAAAAAGCTAAAAAAAAAAGAAGGTATATATTACTTATGCTGCATTCATGCCGTCGTAGTTACCATAATTAATAGATGTCAACCCACAATGTTCTATTCTGAGCTGTTCACTTGTTCAGATTTAGAATTATGCGTTTCTATGGCAACTTTATTAACACCAAAATGAATCTGTAATCTGAGTAATCAACAGACAAAACTACAATACAAGTAACAGTTGTTATGCATTTGCCTAATTAAAAGGAACCTATTATGCTTTTTACCTCTAGTGCTGTTTGTGCATGTAAACTATCTGTAAAGTTACAAAGCACAAAGTCCAGCATGATAATAATAACAATAATATCGTTCCTCTGTGTTGTTTGTTACCGTTATAGCTGTGGTGTGGACTTCTATCATAGAATTAGAATAATTTTTAAAACTATGTATAGCTATAGTTATTATTCTTGGTGTGAACTGGCTTTCCAGTCATTATTTTCAAGTTGGAGATGGGAAAATTCCTTGTTCCGAACGTTTATGGAACACAGCATTATAACTGACGTGAGTAGCCGATTAGCCATCATTTATCGTAAAGAAAAGCTGAGGTGGATAGGTCTACGAATCCCAAGCCTTGACTTCTGACCCCTCTCTATTTAATTGTATGTGTCAAAGTATCATAGGCAAGCGAAACACATTTTTACTTAGAGTTGGAGTTGAAAAGGAGGGTGTAAATAATCTGCTCCAAACAATCTGAGGGCATCTGTCACATCAATCTGTACGGGAATCGGGTGAGATGGAATAGATGGCTTTGGATGGAGGATGTTTTATTCTTTTTGTTCTTGTGTTGCAGAACGGCCTTGAATTATTATGAGATATGAGCACAGACACACAAATACATGCTTAAAAGTACACACACACACACACACACACTGCATTTGATACAAAATATAGTAATGTGAATATGATTGTGTGTGTTGTGGGTGATCTGGTTCTGACTACATTCTGGGCACCAAATATAACCACAAGGATGGGAAAATCTGCATTATGCTAAATAATGACTTAATCAATGTGTAAATATGTTAAATGGTATCTGTAAATGGAATGGAAAACAGCTTATAAATCATACTAAATTATGTTTTTTGAAAATGTAAAAATGCAAAATGTTTTCTGTAATGGGTAGGTTTAGGGTTAGGGGATAGAATATACAGTTTGTCCAGTATAAAAATCATTGTCTATGGAAAGTCCCCATAAAACATAGAAACCCAACATGTGTGTGAGAGCAATAAAGACAAAGGTGTCATAAATATTTTCTGCTATAACTAATTTTATTCTGGTAACTCACAACAGGACACAAAGAGCAAGAGCGGGAGAGATTGATTTGATGCCCCGGGTGGTGTCCTCCTTTCATTTGTTGGTTTCAGGGTTCAGATGACTAAAAGCAGGCCAGCGGCTGCTGGGGCTTGAGGTAATTGAACAAGTTGAACTCTCACACCTCTCTAAGTGATTATCTTTAAACCTTTACACATCTAATTCATCCCTGGTTTTAGGTTTTAACATTGAAATGGTAATAATATGACATAAAAAAAAACTGCTTATATATTAATGAGCATCCATTCAGACTAGTTTAATTAATAGATAGTGTTCATTAGTGAAGATTTTGTTACACTCGAGTGATAACGGCCTCATTAAAGCAAGCACTTTAATTAAATTTAAAGATTGATTAAATCTCTACTGCCATCTAATGTCTGAAATATGAGTTACATGCATATACCTTCTGTTCATGTAAAAATAGGGTATTTTTACATGGTATAATACTTTTTTTTTGTCTATGAACCTACCAACTTTCTTATTAAATCAATTCAAATTTCTTATTAAATCTCTACTGCCATCTAATGTCTGAAATATGAGTTACATGCATAATACGTTCTGTTCATGTAAAAATAGGGTATTTTTACATGGTATAATACTTTTTTGGATTGTCTGTGAACCTACCAAATTTCTACTATTGATTATCTTAGACATAATGTTTCAACCTTTACAGACACAGAAACCACTACTCGAACTCTCAGGCAACTCAAGAATTTCCAATAAAAAACCTAGATTTTCTCTTAATAATAACTTAGAGTAAAATATCAACATTATACAGTATATACTCTTGAGACCAAAGCATAGACTTTTTTCCTCTGTAAAGGACATTCTCTGAGACCATATGTCACAGTTTTAGTTCTGGATGTCCTGTAAAGACATTCAGGGCTTTTCAGAGATGCCAAATGTTTGGAGGTTTCACCATGACAACTCCCTCTCCTTGGCAAATTTAACATTCTAATGGAAATATGATAATATTTTGTGATTATCATTTAAATCTGACTAATTTTCAAATTGTTTGTCCTAAATAAACTTCTCAGGAAAACGTTATGGGGTTTCAAATCAGAATATGACTTTCTGTTACGAAACAGGGCATCGATTTCATACGTGACCGCTGTAGAAAATAAATAAATTGTATATCAATATTCATATTAAATATGAGATATTCTTATGAAAATGTTGCCAAGTTATTACTACTGTTATTACACTTCTTTTTTCATTACATGTTGCCCCAAGAACACATTAATATGCCAATTAGATACAATATATATACACTGTATAGAATGGGATGAGCCATTTGTGTCCATTTTACACACATTGCATATAACAAACAGGACTTGCTGTTTTCATAAAGTATATCAAATCATTCTGTTATATCTTTCATAACATAGTTGTGAATCATCTTTATACAAAGTTTGGTTAAAATAGCCTGAAACCTAAAAATGGATTGGTAAATGAAAAAGAAAAACATTGTTTTTGCCTATGCATGTCATATCATGCCATTTTCTTTTTTTAATAACTGAGTCCTTGTGTCCTCTACAGAGGACATAGCATAAAATATGAATAAAATATGTTTTTTTGTTTGTTTGTTTTTTAAATTTCCATTTGTTTCTTATGCTCCAAACAATGTAATGACATAAAAAAAAATCACAAAAAAAATCTGTTCTCAGGAAGATATAATGCTTATGAGATCATTAGTTATTTTTTACAATAAGGTTTAATTTATAAACAATAGTTAGTGCATGGGGCATTTATTATATCTTGGTTAATTATATATTTTTTAAATATACTATCGTTCATTGTTGATTCCATAGAGGTTGATTAATTTTCGTTCATAATGTATGTTAGCTAATGTTAGTCTAGAAATTTGAAATTTGTATAGGAACTTAAAATTAAGATTAATGTATAAATAAATAAAAAAAATTTTTTTATTGTTTATTAGCTCATGATGCCTAAAATGTACTGAATTTTTTTTTCTCTTGTGTTATCGAATTTTTACCCCTAGCAGTACCATTGCAGACCCATAGGGGTCCACAGACTCCTAGTAAACCCTGGATTAGTGTTTATCCAGGAATTGTGGATCTGGAAAGACTGGTATTTTTGGAGACAAAAAAAAATAAATTAAAAGAAGATTTTTGTGTACAAACAATGATTGATTGATTGATTGATTGATTGATTGATTGATTGATTGATTGATTGATTGATTGATTGATTGATTGATTCCTCAGAAAGTCATGCAGGTTTGGAAACACATGTAAATGATGAAGACAATTCACGTTTTTTGGTGAAATACCCTTTTAAGTTTGTCAAATAGCTGTAAGTCTTAAAAGGATAGTTCACCCAAAAATGAAGATTATCCCATAATTTACTCACCCTTAAACCATCCTAGGTGTAAATTACTTAAATGACACCTGAACACAATCAGAGTTATATTAAAAATATACTGCCTCTTCCCAGCTCTGTAATGGGATTGAATGATGGATGGATGTGCTTTTTGGAACTTCAAAAACTCAGGCGCCATTCAATCCCATTACAAAGCTGGGAAGAGCCAGAATATTTGTTTATATAACTCTGATTGTGTTCGGCTGAAAGAAGAAAGTTATATACACCTATAGGATGGCTTGAGGGTGAGTAAATTATGGGATAATTTTTATTTTTGCGTGAACTATCCCTTTAAGATATCAACATTCTCTTATTTCTCTGTAGTTCAACAATCATCCACCAGAGAACAGCATGACTCCATGCTGAAAGAAGGTCCTGTTTTATGTTCCAATAAAAACAATTCAGGAAGCATTGGGAGCTGATCTCAGGTCAGCATTTTTACATGTGAATTTTTAATGAAAAAGACAATTACTTGACTTGGAGCAATAAAGAAACAAAATAAGAGAGCGAGAACAAAGCATTTTTTTTATTACTTTTTCTTACTCGCATGCAAACATACAGAGATTAATACATACATTTTTCTCTTTCTAATTTTCTCTCCCTTGTTTTGTCTCTCAGATACATGAGCAGTGAGTCAGGCTGTATGAAGTGAGTGTAGGCGGAGGTGAGAGTGGTTTGTAAAGGGAAAGATGCTGCAGAAGCTCACTGTATTGTATGCAGCATGCACACACAATATTCAGTAGCAATACAGCGTGGTTACTACGCAACCATTACAACAGCATTGCCGAAGCTTCAAAGATGCATGCTGAAACTTGAGTTTATGTTTGGACCAAAAGCCACAATATTTTACAGTTCTTAAACAGTTAGGGTTTGGTTGATTGATTGATTGATTGATTGATTCCTCAGAAAGTCATGCAGGTTTGGAAACACATGTAAATGATGAAGACAATTTAAATTTTTTGGTGAAATACCCCTTTAAGTTTGTCCAATAGCTTTAAGTCTTAAAAGGATAGTTCACCCAAAAATGAAAATTATCCCATATTTTACTCTTAAGCCATCCTAGGTGTAAATGACTTTCTTCTTTCACCCGAACACAATCAGAGTTATATTAAAAATATACTGCATGCTGAAACTCGAGTTTATATTTGGACCAAAAGCCACAATATTTTACAGGGTCTTAAACAGTTAGTTCACCCAAAAATGAAAACTCTGTCATCATTTACTCACACTCATGCCATTCCAAACCTGTATGACTTCAGATACAGGTTTGGAATGGCATGAGTGTGAGTAAATGATGACAGAGTTTTCATTATCTTCAGAAAATAAATGAAGATATTTTTAATAAAATCTGAGCCAGTTCTGTACTCTCCATTGACAGCCACGCAACTACCAATTTGATGCTTCAAAAAGTTCAAAAAGAGATTGTAAAACGAATGAATATGAATTGAGCGGATTCATATGGAATAGTTTTATGTTCTCTTTATAAACCTTTTTAAGCGTCAAAGTTGTAATTGCTTTGCTGTCAATGGAGGGACAGAAATCTCTCATATTTCGTTAAAAAGATCTTCATTTGTGTTCCCAAGATGAACGAAAGTCTTACGGGTTTGGAACAATGAAGGTGAGTAATTAATGACAGAATTTTCATTTTTGGGTGAACTAACCCTTTAAGTGTGTTACAGACTGCTCATGTGCACAGAATCACACACACAAAAAGACATTTTGAAACACCACAACCCACCTAAATGACTAAAAACAACTGATTATGATGTCACCAATAAAAAGAACCTCTAAAATGGCAGCAATCACTTTGCCTGCCAAAACAGCAAATAAAACACCACAGACTAAAATGCAAAGATTTGTAATGCTTGAGACTTGAATTATTCGACTACAGCAAAAAACTTTATAGTGTCATTTTTAGTTCAAACAGAGCTAATTACAGTCATGAGATGTCATGATGATATTAAAACCATCTCCAGAAGAGATCATCTGAATTTCAGATGAAAAACAGAGCTTGTGTGTGTGTGTGTGTGTATGTGAGTGAGTGTATGTCTCAAGAATAAACAGCCCAGTGGTTATGCAAGATCCTCATGGGAAACTGTCCAGATGTGCCTAACTTGAGACATGAGACTTTTTACTCTCTTTTCGGTCTTTTCAATGTACGCTTCGGTTATTTACTGTCCTGTGACATCTGTAAACTGAAAGAGAAGCAGTCACCCTCCTCCAGAGCTATTTAACAAATATTAAACACTTAGTATATGGACCTGCATCTAATCCTGTCTTGATGACAAGAGTTCAGGACAGAGGTCATGAGTGTAATGGAGCACAAAATAGTTATGCCTAAATTGTATTTGCCATTTTCATAAGGTAGAGGTGGAACAATGTGCTCATCGAAGTCTTTCTTTCCAACTCCATCATCCTAAAGGGGTTGTTGTAAGCAAAAAAAACTATTATAAAAATTATATATATATATATATATATTATGTAAAAGATGGCGCCGCGCATGGCAGCCACAGTGCTTAGCTCTTCAGTGTTTGTTCTGTTTTTGTTAGTTTTTCCTGTTTTTTGTTTTTCAAACACCATCAGTTTTACCAGGGATGAACTGCTGAACATTCGGCAGTACACACCACAAAATCTTTTACCGGATTTCGATTATTCAGACGTTTTGTTGAATGTTGTAGTCGGCGGAGCGGCAGCGCTGTTTAGACGCTTCAGGACGCGCAGACGGGGAAAGCGCGCCGGTGCCCTCGTGAAGCTCAGACAGCGCGGATTAAGAATGCCGCTGCCTAGCATCAATCTGGCGAATCTCCGCTCTCTGCCCAACAAAACGGACGAACTCCTTCTGCTCTCCCGGACAAATAATGATTTTTCGAACTCGGCTGCTCTGTGCTTCACGGTGTAGTGTTCCTTCTAGTGTGGTGTATTTAACAAACTACACACGGAGGTGTACATCTCAGGACACATGTACCGAACACGAACTAACAACTTGAGCTGCTCACCAGCCTGTGGATGACTCTAGGATCACTCACTTACTCACTCATGGTAACCCCCCAGCAGTAAAACCAAGTGGAGTCAATATGCAATTACACCATAAATGTGTATAACTACACCACACACGGAAACCTGGCTGAACGACGCCATTCCGGACAGCGTGTTAAGTCTGCCGGGCTTTCAGCTGTTTAGATCAGATCGCGACGCAGAATCAACGGGGAAATCACGTGGCGGCGGGACGTGCTTTTACATCAACGAAAGGTGGTGTTCAGATGTAACTGTGTTAAAGAAGATGTGCTGTCCAGATCTTGAAACACTCTTCATTAACTGCAAGCCGCTCTATTCGCCGCGGGAGTTTTGCTCGTTCATTCTGGTGAGCGTCTACATTCCTAGCTCGGCTTTACAGATACTCGCTGATATGATCACAGAGAGTGAGCAACAACACCCGGACTCTGTTCTAATCATTCTCGGGGACTTTAATAAAGCGGTTCTCTCACGTGAACTTCCAAAATACAGACAGCATGTTACTTGTCCCACCAGAGACAGTAATACACTGGATCACTGTTACACAGCAATAAAGGATGCATATCACCATGTCCCACGGGCAGCTTTGGGGCTCTCTGATCACTGTTTAGTTCATCTCATACCGACCTACAGGCAGAAACTGAAATCAGCTAAACCTGTAGCAAAGACTGTGAAGAGATGGACCACCGAAACAGAGCGGGCTTTACAAGCCTGTTTCGAATGGACTGATTGGAGTGTTTTTGAAGCTGCTGCCACCGATCTGGACGAGCTCACAGAGACTGTTACATCATATATCAGTTTCTGTGAGGATTTGTGCATTCCTACAAAGACTCATTTCACTTACAACAATGACAAACCCTGGTTCACTGCAAAACTCAGCCAGCTCCATCAGGCCAAAGAAGATGCTTGCAGAAAAGGGGACAGAGTCTTGTACAAACAGGCCAAATACACACTGGAAAAAGAGATCAGAGTGGCAAAGAGGAATTATTCCGACAAACTTCGGAATCAGTTCTCTTCTAATGACACAGCTTCAGTGTGGAAAGGTCTGAAAGTTATCACCAACTACAAGACACCATCCCCCAGCTCTGTGGCGAATCAACGACTGGCAGACGATCTGAACGAGTTTTATTGCAGGTTTGAGAAATTACCATTAACACCTACAACAACCCCCCTCTCCCCCACTCCTCCACTTCAGTTCAGTGAAAATGATGTGTGCCAGGTCTTCAGAAAGAACAAGAGAAGAAAGGCATCAGGCCCAGACAGCGTTTCACCAGCCTGTCTGAAAACTTGCGCCGACCAGCTGGCCCCCATCTTCACACAGATCTTCAACAGATCACTGGAGCTGTGCGAAGTCCCCTCATGCTTCAAACGCTCCACCATCATCCCCGTCCCAAAGAAACCCAAAATTACTGGACTAAATGACTACAGACCTGTGGCTCTAACGTCTGTGGCCATGAAGTCATTTGAAAGACTGGTTCTGGCTTATCTGAAGGACATCACTGGACCCTTACTGGACCCCCTGCAGTTTGCTTACCGAGCAAACAGGTCTGTGGATGATGCAGTCAATATGGGACTGCATTATGTTCTCCAGCATCTGGACAGACCAGGGACTTATGTGAGGATCCTGTTTGTGGACTTCAGCTCTGCTTTTAACACCATCATCCCATCACTCCTCCAGCCCAAACTAACTCAGCTCTCCGTGCCCACCTCTGTCTGTCAGTGGATCACCAGCTCCTGACAGACAGGCCGCAGCTAGTGAGGCTGGAAAAATTCTCATCCAGCACCCGCACCATCAGCACCGGCGCCCCTCAGGGCTGTGTCCTCTCCCCACTGCTCTTCTCCCTGTACACCAACGACTGCACCTCTAAAGACCCCTCTGTCAAGCTCCTGAAGTTTGCGGATGACACCACAGTCATCGGCCTCATCCGGGATGGTGACGAGTCTGCTTACAGACTGGAGGTTGAACAGCTGGCTGTCTGGTGCAGTCTTAACAACCTGGAGCTGAACACGCTCAAGACAGTGGAGAAGATCGTGGACTTCAGGAGAAACCCCCCTGCTCTCCCCCCACTCACCATCATGAACAGCACTGTGACTGCAGCGGAGTCATTCAGGTTCCTGGGCACCACCATCTCCCAGGACCTGAAGTGGGACATTCACATTGACTCCACTGTGAAAAAGGCCCAGCAGAGGTTGTACTTCCTTCGCCAGCTGAGGAAGTTCAACCTGCCACAGGAGCTGCTGAAACAGTTCTACTCTGCCATCATTGAATCCATCCTCTGCACTTCAATTACCGTCTGGTTCAGCTCAGCTACCAAATCTGACCTCAGAAGACTACAGAGGGTAGTCCGGTCTGCTGAGCGAATCATTGGCACAACCCTCCCCACTCTCCAAGAACTGTACTTATCCAGAGTGAGAAAAAGGGCAAAGAAGATCACTCTGGACCCCTCACATCCAGCACACTCCCTCTTTGAACTGTTGCCATCTGGTCGACGCTACAGAGCCCTGAGCACCAGAACGACCAGACACAGGAACAGTTTCTTCCCTCAGGCAATCCATCTCATGAACACTTGACAAACACGGAACACACAACACTATTACACATTATTTACTTAAAACACATTATTTATATTTCAAATTTGCACACATAACTGTACATACAATTGTCTATATTATATATTGTTTTTTGCTTTTTTTTGCACTTTGTCTATCTTGTAAATTTGTATATTATTATTTTATTATTTTTATTATGTGTCTTGTCTTGTCTTGTCGCTGTCACTCTTTTGCACTGTGGAGCTTCTGTCACTAAAACAAATTCCTAGTATGTGTAAACAACATACCTGGCAATAAAGCTCTTTCTGATTCTGATATATATATATATATACTGTATATATTATATATGGAATAATTCATTTTAAAACTAATACAAAGACAATTGGGAATCACATATCAGGGGTTCTCAACCTTTACAGACCCAAGGACCATCACCCAGACACTCATCTAATCCATAGGGCCCAGAATAAAAAAGAAATGACATTAAAAATGAATTTATATGTTTTTCTATGTATTTTCTCCACTGACCCCTTGGAGTATCTTCAGGGGACCCTTGACATTTATACAAATACAAAATTCTAATTTAATATGGAGGAAATTCTCATGGGACATATCAGCCAAACAAAAGCAGGTGTTCATGTGTGAGATAATGTGAAGAATAATGAATCATTGTTAGTCATTTGTTAACTCAGGTACTGATGTAATTAGGGTAATTATCCACATTCAAACACAAAAAGCTGGCAGGATGGTCACAGAGTGCTGGCGTGTCCAGGGTTAAATGATTTACTGAAGCAGACAGACTGGCTAAACCGACCGTCTGCTAGCTGCCTCACATTACAGAAGTCAGATAATTCCCAACACATAGAAACTCTCGCACCTAGATATTATCACATAGAGACTGTGTCTGTACCCCGAATTAGTAAAAACAAAAAACTTCCAAACCCATTTAATGGTAAAACTTTAATTGATGTTAAACAAATAAAAAATAGAGATAATAATGATAAACAAATGATAAAGCTTGGGTTGTTAAATATTAGATCACTTTCTTCAAAAGCACTTATTGTAAACGATATTATCACAGACAATAATCTAGATGTGCTGTGTTTGACAGAAACCTGGCTAAAACCGGACGATTACATTACTTTAAATGAGTCTAGCCCTCAAGGTTATGATTATTGACACAATCCTCGACAGAAAGGCAAAGGGGGAGGTGTTGCTGTAATTTATAGTAATATTTACAGTATCAGCCAGAAGTCTTTCAAATATAATTCCTTCGAAGTGATGGTGCTTTACGTAACATTATGTAAGTTGACATTTGTGCTGGCTACTGTATACAGGCCACCAGGACACCATACAGACTTTATCAAAGAAATTGCCGATTTTCTATCAGAATTAGTACTAGCTGCAGATAAAGTCCTTGTTGTTGGTGATTTTAATATCCATGTAGATAATAAAAAAGACTCATTGGGATTGGCATTTACAGACATTCTAAACTCTATTGGTGTTAGACAACACGTGTCAGGACCCACTCATTGTTGTAATCATACTTTAGATCTAATATTGACAGCTTAGAAGACCTCGATGTTGCAACAGAAACTATTGCCTCTGTCTTTTCCAGCACATTAGACTCAGTTGCTCCTTTGCATTTAAAATAGATTAAGGAAATTAATCCAACGCCATGGTACAATGAGCACACTCGGGCCCTAAAAACAGCAGCTAGAAAAATGGAGCGCAGCTGGAAGAAAAGAGAATGGAGAGAGAGAATGATTGAGTACAGAAAGGCCTTAAAAACTGCTAGATCTGCCTATTTGTCAAAACTTTTAGAAGAAAATAAACACAACCCTAGGTATTTATTTGATACAGTGGCTAAATTAACAAGAAATAAAGCTTTAACTTCTGATGTTTCCAAAGAGCACAGCAGTAATGACTTTATGAACTTCTTTACTTGCAAGATTGATAATATTAGAGAAAAAATTATAACCATGCAACCGTCTACTACAGTATTGTGTCAGACAGTGCTTTGTAGTGTCCCTGAAGAAAAATTCAATTCATTTACGGCTTTAGGAGAGGGAAGAATTGTCTAAACTTGTTAAATCATCAAAATCATCCACATGTATGTTAGACCCTATACCGACTAAGCTATTGAAAGAGATGCTTCCAGAGGTCATAGATCCTCTTCTTAATATTGTTAATTCATCTTTATCACTAGGATACGTACCAAAAACTTTTAAGCTGGCTGTTATTAAACCTCTTATTAAAAAGCCACAACTTGATCCTAGAGAATTAGTCAATTACAGGCCGATTTCAAATCTCACTTTTCTGTCAAAAATACTAGAAAAGGCAGTTTCATCACAACTATGTTCCTTTTTAGAAAGAAATGGTATCTGTGAGGATTTCCAGTCAGGATTTAGACCGTACCATAGTACTGAGACTGCTCTCATTAGAGTTACTAATGATTTGCTCTTATCATCAGATCGTGGTTGTATCTCTCTATTAGTGTTACTGGATCTTAGTGCTGCATTTGACACTATTGATCACAATATTCTTCTAAATAGACTCGAAAACTATGTTGGCATTAGTGGAATTGCATTGGCATGGTTCAAATCATACTTATCTGACCGTTATCAGTTTGTAGTAGTAAACGATGAGATGTCATATCAATCACAAGTTAAATATGGAGTACCGCAAGGCTCAGTACTTGGACCGTTGCTTTTCACTCTGTACATGCTACCCTTGGGAGATATCATTAGGAAGCATGGTGTTAGTTTTCATTGTTACGCTGATGATACTCAGCTCTATATCTCTTTGCGCCCTGCCGAAACTTACCAATTCGCTAAATTAACAGAATGTATAGCTGATAATAAAAACTGGATGACCAGTAATTTCCTACTACTAAATTCAGAAAAAACAGAGATTCTAATTTTTGGACCGAAAACTTCTTCACGCAATAACCTAGAATACTGTCTAACACTTGATGGCTGCTCTGTTAAGTCTTCGTCGTCAGTTAGGAACCTGGGTGTGCTCTTTGATACCAATCTTTCATTTGAAGGCCATGTTACTAGCATCTGTAAAACCGCATTCTTCCATCTTAAAAATATATCTAAACTACGACATATGCTCTCAATGAAAAATGCAGAACAGTTAGTTCATGCGTTCATGACCTCAAGGCTAGATTACTGTAACGCTCTACTGGGTGGTTGTTCCTCCCGCAGCTAGAGTTCTTACTAGAACTAGGAAGTATGACCATATTAGCTACATGTCATCACTAGGATCTGTCATTCAAGATCATGGTTTCTCCTATCACTGTTATGCTGATGACACACAACTCTACCTCTCATTCCAACCAGATGATCCGACGGTTGCTGGTCGCATCGCAGCCTGCCTGACAGCCATCTCTGCCTGGATGAAGGACCACCACCTTCAACTCAACCTTGCAAAAACGGAACTGCTTGTGGTCGGTGCCAACCCAACACTTCATCATAACCTTTCAATTCAACTTGGGTCGTCAACCATTATTCCTTCCAGGACAGCCAGGAACCTTGGAGTGGTGATGGATGATTGTTTAAGCTTCACAGATCACGTTGCAACAACAGCCCGGTCCTGCAGATTTGCCTTGTACAACATCAGGAAGATTAGACCCTTCCTATCGGAGCATTCTACACAAATTCTTGTCCAAGCTCTTGTTCTATCCAGACTGGACTACTGTAATGCTCTCTTGGCTGGCCTTCGAGCATGCACTGTCAAGCCTCTACAACTGATCCAGAATGCTGCAGCAAGACTGGTCTTCAACGAACCGAAGAGAGCGCACGTCACTCCTCTCTTCATCAGTCTGCATTGGCTGCCAGTAGCTGCTCGCATCCAATTCAAGGCTCTGATGTTTGCCTACAGAACGACCGCTGGCTCTGCTCCGCTATACCTTAACTCACTACTTCAGACTTATGCGCCCTCCAGAAACTTGCGTTCTGCAAGTGAACTGCGCCTTGTGGTGCCATCACAAAGGGGCACAAACCCATTCCAGTTTGCATATCGGTCCAACCGGTCGACCGATGATGCCATCTCATCTACCCTCCACTCAGCACTCACGCATATAGAAAAAAAGACTCATACGTCAGAATGCTGTTCATTGACTTCAGTTCAGCATTCAACACAATCATCCCTCAACAGCTCATTCACAAACTGATCGAGCTGGGGCTCAACACTTCGCTGTGCAACTGGCTGTTGGACTTTCTGACTGGAAGACCTCAGGCAGTACGGGTCGGCAGCAACACATCCAGCACCACCACACTGAACACTGGGGCCCCCCAAGGATGTGTGCTGAGCCCCCTCCTCTTCACTCTGCTGACCCAC
>RJVU01042598.1:436434-455246 GCA_003731715.1 Anabarilius grahami
CGCCTTGTGGTGCCATCACAAAGGGGCACAAAATCGCTCTCACGGACCTTCTCCGGGTCTGTTCCTGGCTGGTGGAATGACCTGCCACGTTCTATCCGAGCAGCTGAGTCTCTAGCCATTTTCAAAAAAATGCTAAAGACATATCTTTTTCGTCAGCACTTGACCCAGTAATAGTAGCACTTTGATTTCTATTCTTCTTCCATCTATGTGTGTATTTATAAAAAAAAAAAAAAAAAATGTCCTTGCTACGAGCACTTTACTGACATAACTGTGACTTCACACAGCACTTACATACTGTTGTTCTCATGTTGACTTGACTTGATTCTACTATTCTCATTTGTAAGTCGCTTTGGATAAAAGCGTCTGCTAAATGACTAAATGTAAATGTAAATGTAGCCTAGTTCTGTCATCACTGCATTGGCTTCCTGTTAAACATCGTATAGATTTTAAAATCTTGCTAATTACTTACAAAGCACTAAATGGTTTAGCTCCCCAGTACCTAAGCGAGCTCTTAATGCATTATAGTCCTTCACGTTTATTGCGATCTCTGAATTCAGGCCAGCTGATAATACCTAGAATATCAAAATCAACCGCAGGCGGTAGATCCTTCTCCTATTTAGCACCTAAACTCTGGAACAATCTTCCTAGCATTGTTCGGGATGCAGACACACTCTGTCAGTTTAAATCTAGACTTAAAACGTATCTCTTTAACCTGGCATACACATAACACATTATCAATTTATATTTTCAAATCCATTAAAGGATTATTAGGCTGCATAAAATAGGTCAGCCGGAACCGGGAACACTTTCTATAACACCAGATGTACTCGTTACATCAGAAAAAGAATGGCATCTACGCTAATATTAGTCTTTCTGTTTATCCCGAGGTTTACCGTAGTCAACCGGATCCGGGCCGTGTCCTGCTGAGACTAAGGACCGGACCCATGACACAACCACAACGCAGCCCTAGAGTATCAGCAGAGATCGAGTCGACTATATCATCCATTGTGAAGACATCATCAACATGACAGCCAGTAGCACAGTTCCTCAACAAACCGTCCATACCGGCGTGATGAATACGATCCTCAACTGGATGGAACTGAAATAAACACTTTGATTGTTGCGATCCTATCAGACTTATGATAGCAACCTGATTCGTAACAAAGCACTGTTTGCCAGAGGAACTGTTTGCCAGAACTGGCCCCCTGACTAAGCCTGGTTTCTCCCAAGGTTTTTTTCTCCATTTTAACACCTATTTGCCACTTGTTTGCCACCTGATGTCACCTGTTGGAGTTTGGGTTCCTTGCCGCTGTCGCCTTTGGCTTGCTTAGTTGGGGACACTTGACATTTGACTTGACATTTGATATTCAACAGTATTCTTGACATTTAATCAACAGTGCTTCTGATCTGCCTGCATTGACACTATTCTTTAAGAGCTGCTGTGCAGCCAAAATTATGTACCAGTTATCAATGTAAAGCTGCTTTGACACAATCTGCATTGTAAAAAGCACTATATAAATAAAGGTGACTTGACTTGACTTGACTTGGAGGGTGAAAAAGAACAGAACCAGTCATAAGAGATGTCAGGTCCAGAAGGCTAAATTCAAGTCCACAGCAGTTATGACATAGATATGGTTTGTTATGTGATATAAACTATGCACTTGGGTTAAGCTGAAGGTGTAAAAAAGAGCAATATCATGAAAAAGAGACAACTACAATGTCACTTGTTTTCTTATTCTGTTCTTGGGATCAGCGTGCTTGCTGAGAGTTTGGAGCTAAACCAACTAGTTCAGAACAATGTGTCCTAGTGCTTTTTTATGAGATGTATATATATATATAAAGTCAAATAAATCCAGATAAACCTGTGTAGATCATTCAATAGTTGAATGATGTCAACATTTATTAAAAGCTTTAGTATTATTTTTACTCGCACTCAAACAGATGCAAACAGGCCAAGGTCAGTTTAAATGTGCAACATATAAAATAGGCTTGTTGTGAGCAATATGAAATATAGGCCTTTTACACATGTTCGTTATTTATAGATGTTTGAAACTGCTATAGAGTGGCCAAACATCCCAGCATCAGCAGTGTTTGTATTAATGTGTGTTTGATGTCTAACATCTGGCTCCTATCTTCACGTTTGTATAGACTCTCTGTGTGTATTTGAAAGATAAGACTCGGGGAGGTCGTGGTGGTCCTGCCAAGGCGCGAGCATTAGTGGGCGGACAGGACTAGTCACGTGATCCTCTCACCAAGTTCCCACGCAAAACACTCCTCACACATCCACGCGCGCTCGCGCTTTCGCTGCGCGCTCACGGCCCTGATCGCAACAGAGTCCTACGGTTCTAGTGAGAAGAAACTGAGACTTGAGGGGAAAATAGACTTGGATGCATCTGATGTATTGTTGTTAGTTATCCTGGCTGAAGCTGATTTATAGAGTTAGTATGTTTCCTGCTGCAGCTCTGGGAATAAACTTAAGCTGAGACCGAGAAAAGTGAGTATATACTCCTTTGTACTATTAATGGACTTGTTTAGATTTGGAAAGAAGCTAAATGTTTGATAAAGTGAGTCTGCACAGCAGCAATTTAGTCATCTTAAAATACAACATGAGTGTTCGATCTTAAATAATTCTTATCTTTAAGTTAGTGTCAGTTAAATTTCATGTTTAGTTATATAACACAGCAGCTACACAATGTTAGTGCATCAAAACCTGGTGAACTGCCTACCAAGGCAGCATTTCGGAGCATTACATTCGTGCGCAGTTCTTTTGCAATCTGATTCAGAACGCGCATATAATGCCCGAAAATTATTCGTGCGCCCCTGATGCCAAAAAAATCTGTGTATAAAAAAAATGCTGCACGCATCAATGATGCCATTAAGTGGTGTATAGGTAGGCAGCTCACTAAGTTTTGAAACAAATTGCTTTAACGTGCGCAGGCTGCGCGTCAATGATGGTGGAGATTGAGGAGCGACTTTTTTGCGAAAAAGACTTTTCTCGACTTAGATGGGAGGGTTCAATTAGTTTTTGTTTTTTTTAATGCTTACGTCATAGATATTAATGCTCAAAATAATTGTACATATCTTAAGAGATATAAATTTAATGAAATTCAAACAAAATACATTCAAATGCAAAAAACTTGTGTTGGGGGTGCTGGGGTGATTTCGGGCTATCAGGGTGGGGAGGGGCATTAAAGGTGTGAATTGTTCTCTGTAGGGTGCGTGCAGATATGCATGACTTGTATAGGATGTCAGCTGGAGAGCAGACATACAGGTGTTATTTCCATGTGTGTGTTTAGACAATTCATTTGTAATCCAAAATGCCCTGGCATTTTTGTATTTAAGCAGCAATTGTGAACAAAACTTCAAGTTGATCAGGAAAAACAATTTGCCTACCCATATTTTTCTCTCTCTCTCTGAAGCAGAAGGTTGTGTGTTGTGGTAAACGTGTTGAGATGAGTGCGGGCGATGAAGAGGGCGGTTTACACATCCGTCCCCCATCCAGTCTAAATGTGAAGAAGGTGTACAGCAAGAGCACAGAAGAACTCCAGTCCCCAGAGGCTCTGAGGAGCAGCGCTATGTCACCTGACCTGAGGCAGGACTTCAACATGATGGAGCAGAGGAAGAGAGTCACACAGATTCTGCAGAGTCCAGTAAGACGTCACTCCCACACACACTCACACCAAAGTGCGAATTCGCATGCTCTCTCTCTCTCTCCCTTCCTGTGCATTTTAAAAGGAGCCCACGCTTGTGTTTGATTGCATAACAACCAACAAGTGCAGACCTGTTACCATTAGTAACCATGCACAGATCACCAGAAATGCTGGGGATGAGTGAATTAAATAAAGAACCTGAAGTGATTTCTGTGTATCATGTTTTTGCTGTACTTTCAGGGCAGTAACTCTAGACGCACATTTCTGATGTCTTAGATGAAGCTCAGTCTCTTATGTGATTATAGCTTCATCTTTTTTTCACTTAATATGCAAAATTTGGAACAGTATAATCAACAACACTGCATGACATTCATGCCCTAAATACACAACAAAATCTCAATGTAAAGTATGTCCATGATTTTTTTTTTTAAATCAACATCATGATTTTAAGTTTAAAGGTATGTATAAGGTTCATGTGGCAAATTAATTTGTTATTAAATTATAAAGTACAGATATTCCATGCAGTCTCTCAATTAATATGAGGCCATAAAAGCTGCATGCATGCTAATTATAAAAAGCATAAAATGCTATTTAAAATAGTATTTAATAAAATATAGCATGTCTCACCGCAGAGTATGTCAACTTCCCACAACTATTTCACAGTAAAAGCACTTATGACTGGACCTTCTGTTTACTGAACCTTCTCTTAAAGCCTGTTTTGTTGTCAGTGATTATTCATTACCATGAAATAATAAGCTATGAACAAATCAGAAATGTCCTATTTTCACACTTAAGCCACGCTTAAAAATAAATCAATTTTATTGGATACACATTACCATACAAAGGTTTGGGCTTGGTAATATTTTTCTTAAATGCCCACCCAAGCTGCATTTATTTAATCAAAATACAGTAAAAACTGTAACATTGTGAAATATTATTGCAATTTAAAATAACTTCTTAATATATTTTACAATGTAATTTATTCCTGTGATGCAAAAGCTAAATTTTCAGCATCATTACTCCAGTCTTCAGTGTCACATGATCCTCCAGAAATCATTCTAATATGCTGATTTGGTGCTCAAGAAACATTTATTATTATTATCAATGTTGATTTTGATTGCTCAAAAATCTTTTTGACCCCAAACTAAACAAAATAAAAAAGCACAAAAATATTGATTAGATCTGCAAGCAATGTATGCAAAACCTTTTCTTAAGAGTTCTGTCATGAAACTCTAGATGGCACAGACTGATCCTTAAAGTCCCCCCTTGTAGTCAATAATTGTATCCCTTAAAACTCATCTTTGATTACTAAAATGACATATTTAAAAGTTTTTTTTTCCAGTGAAAAAAAAGTAACAAAGTAACATAACCCTTGCCTCATTTAATATACACGGATCAATGAATATGCAAATTAGCTCCGCCTCCACTTGCTCATGCCAGCTCAGACATCCTCTCCTACTGAGGTAAATGCTGCACAATGATATCGCTCTTTACAGCATTGGTCACATAACAGTAATTAATATGATTAGCCTTTTCCTTTCGCTGTTAATGATATGCTAAAGCCCGCCGGCAAGTTGACTTGATTGGTTACAAGGTAGTTTGTGACGTCACAGAAACCAGCAATTTCAAACCGCGGGTTTGAGACTGTATTTTTTTCACTGCAGTTTTAAGGAGAAAATACTCAGCAATGGTGTTGACATATGAATTTGAACATTGTCTTAAAGCATATTAAAAACACCACATAGACATATAAACCACATTAAAAACTGGACACAGCTGATTGGTTCCTGCTGTATCAGTAGGCTGTGAGCTCGTTGCTCAACCTTCAAATAATTGGTCAGCATTGCTGTAGCAGTTGCAGTATGCTTTCACAAACAGTGCACCTTCCCCAGCTCCACCTAGATCTGCTATGAGTAATTCATGTATTCTATTTTGTACAGCAGCAGCATGTCTTTCTTGCTCACAGCAGCTTGTCATGTATGTATTGGCAGTAGCAAGTCCTGTACTTGCTCTGCAGTGGCAGCAGCAATAACAGCAGTAGTGTATCAGATCTATTCCTCCTAGACCAAACATATCAACACTGTCATATCCATTACGATGCCAAACACTCTGAGAGTTGTCATGACAGAACTAACTTTTTTAAATTTCTTGCAATTACATTTAACCAACTGGTCATTTTAGTCACTATATAAAGTCAGTTTATGTATGAAATGGACAGTATATCAATGATTTTAGAAAATGTGTTGCTTGAAAAACAAGAATTACTTTAAAATAAGTGCCACTTAGTTTGATATTTTGTTATCTAATGCAATGACATTCTTAAGTGTGGCTTAAATGTCCAAATATTATTTTGTAATTACATTTTAGTTCAAAGTTTGTGTGTGTGTGCGCGCATGTGCGTGCGTTTTTGTGACATATCAGGACACAAATTTGTATAATGACATGGGT
Source organism: Anabarilius grahami (assembly GCA_003731715.1). Classification (NCBI taxonomy): domain Eukaryota; kingdom Metazoa; phylum Chordata; class Actinopteri; order Cypriniformes; family Xenocyprididae; genus Anabarilius; species Anabarilius grahami. Next base: position 442,533 of record RJVU01042598.1, read on the forward strand.
ATTACAAGGAGAGGGTGACTTATGAGGACATTACCCCATGTCCCCATTTTTCAAAAGGCTTATAAATCATACAGAATGAGTTTTTTTTTGAGAACGTAAAAATGTGCACAGTTTTCTTTGGGGGATAGAAAATACGGTTTGTACAGTATAAAAACCATTACGCCTATGGAATGTCCCCACAATTCACAAAAACAAACCTGTGTGCATTTGTGTGTTGCAGGACTTTAAGGAGGAGTTGGAGAGTTTGGTAAAGGAGCAGTGTTCTAAAGGCAGTAACTCCGGTGGTTTACTCAGTCACATTGCACACCTCATCATCAGCAACACACTTAACAACACTGGAGTGTACAGTCCCAGCAGTGAGTTTTACTCTATATACGAGTATTTATACTTTATACGTTCCTGTTGAAGATTATTTGTTGTCAAGGTCAACAGATGGTAGGCATATAATTCTGAAAGGTTGTCAGCTTGAAGCACAGATAAAGACAGATATTTATTTTTGTTGTGATGCTGTGTCTTTGTGTTTCCAGGTGCAGGGTCAATCAGTCCAGTGAATGATCTGTGTGGTGTAGAGTGGTTTAATTGTTCTAAAGCTGAGAGGCAGGGCCGCTGTAAACTCGCCTGCTTGTACCGTTTACTGGACCTGTACGGACACACCCATTTCCCAAATACGTATATAACTGTAAGTACTCACACAGCACACAAACTGTTTTCCAAATAGTGACTGACTATGCTTACTGTCATTTAGCATGCAATAAAATTGGATGCTTTTGTTCAGACAACATTGGTTGTCATAGTAATGGCTTAAGTGTCAGAACAATGCAGAGATACAAGAGAATAGCTGCCATTGTGGAAAAAAAACAGAAAACTGTTCATTCTGCTTCTGCTCTATCATGACATGTCACCATGATGCTAAAGTCATTGAACAACAAAAGCATCAGATGGATTAGTGTGCTTTCCACTTTCCTGCATATGCACTGTCTCATAATTGCGAGTGCAAATGAGTGAATTGAGATAGTTTTAGTCACTAGTGCACTTTCATTTTGCACCCTGAATGATATAAAATTGAAATTTTATCTACCATTCAGAATTCAATCTTCAAGATTCACAATTAATGTTTTTTTTTTTCCTTTTTTCTTTCTTTCTTTTTTTTTTTTTTTTTGCTGTTTAGACTATAAGCAACTAAACAGATCTGAGTCAGATATGTCTGAACATAGTCCAGTTATTCTGGCCAAATACCGCCCACTTAAAAAGAAAGAGGCCACCTGCCCGGCATTTTTCCGTGCTGTTTAATTGTGGATTTATCTGAAATAGATTATACCACAATACTAGACCAGCTTTAAAAAATTAATTCAAAAGTGGTGTGGAAGGTTTTGTGAACAAAAAAACACAATGTGCAGTGCCCTTTGATTTATCCAAAATAAATATATACTATTATTTATTTCACAGGCATAACTCAGAAAACAAACTGAAATATACAGTTCTGCTGATAGATTTACTTGCTACTAATCCCTCAATCCAGTTGCACAAAAGCAGCCAATAAAATTAGAATTGGTGATTTCCAATGCATCTGAAGATCTTGTCTTTTTCTCTGTCTAATTTTAAGGCTTTGGACCATTTTGAGCATAAATGCATTTGATACCAGAATTTATTATAATGTACTCTCTCTCTCTCTTTCACTCTCTTTTACTATTTCTCTGTCATTTTCTTCTTCAGCTGCGCATTAACAAAGAGCAAGATCATATTCTTATTCTTCCTAAAGGACTGTCATTTTCCGAGGCCACAGCAGCTAGTCTGGTACATACACCCCCACATATTCTGAACATGAATTATAAAGTGGGCAACCATGAACATTAGCAATTTAATATGAATACACTATTATATATAATATATGGAAGAAGCCGATAAATAATGTTCATCTTTTTCTTGCGCTCTTGTGTTGTTCACAGGTGAAGGTCAATCTGATTGGTGAGGTGGTTGATCAAGGAGCAACCACACCTGTGGATGTTTTGGGATTCAAACCACATTCTGCAGTGTATTCTGCCCGACCAGATGCCAAATGTGTTATACATACATACACACCAAATACAGCTGCAGTGAGTGTATACACACACACTTGCATTTCTGGTCTCACAGATAAGCATGCATTTGAATGCAAGTCAGTGGAACGAAAAGTGGGGTGTGACCACCCCTTTAACTCTATCTCGGCCATTGACAAAATTTTCCGTCATTTATGAGACAATGCTTCCCTGCCATTGACGGAATTTTATGGCTTTCCGGGTATTTTCTGTTTTACAGTAGGGGGCGCTATTACACATCTTCTGAAAGAAGAATCTCCAGATTTTTTTATTAAACTTACCCACATTCACATGTTGATAAAAAAAGAATGCATGAAGCTAGAATAAAACAGTTTGTTTGTTTGTTTGTTTTGTTTGATATATATTGCATGTTCAGATATTCATACAACAAAATTTTCTGGGGGCCGTGAAATTTAGTGCCACCTAGTTAATCAACTACTATTCCTTTTTTTTATTCCATAAATTTATGTTCTTCATTAAAAAACAATAGTTTCATTTTCCTTTGTTTAATCAGCTTAAAAACTCATTGAGATGTTTATGTTAATAAATTTTGAACCGTAAGGTGTAGAAAATCCTCTGATTCCTTGGGTCAAGATGAATCGATTGCACCCTATGACGTCATTTTCCGTCATGAAATGTTTTTTGAATTTTCTGAAAAACCTACTTTTTCGAACTCCTCCTAGGCCTTTACTTCAATTTTCACGAAAATTGAACCAGATCATCTTCAGACCATGCCGACAAAAAGTTATGGAAATCAAGTCGATTCCGCAAACCGTTTTCGAAAAACTCGCGAACGAATTGTACATAGTGCTTGCGACAATAGATGTAAGGCTGTATCTCCGCAACGCTTTATCGAATTCAGACCAAACTTGGTACATGTCATCACAAGCATGACCTGAGGCAACATGCAGCGTTTTGGCACAGCGCCACCTACTGGTCCGAGAGATACGAAAAATGGCTATTTTTGCTTATAACTTCTGATGGATTTGTCCAAAAATCATAACTTAGGTCTCGTTGGATTCGGGGCATCATGCCGAGTCAAATGATATCCAATTTTCCCATATCGGCAGTTTTGGCCGTCAGCTATTTTGAATCTTGTGCTAAAATGCTGTATTTTACGAACGCATTAGCGTATCGTTTCTAAACTCGGTATGGGTCATCAGCACAATGCCCTGAAGGAGCCTAAGAAGTTTTGGACCAGCGCTACCTAGTGGAGAATTTCTTTTTTCATATGCTTATAACTTTTGATCTGGTTGGCTTATTTTCACGGGAGTCACATCCTTAGACTCCTGAATCCTTGCCGAGTCCAATGATACCAAACATGTTAGGTTTCGACTTACAGTTTGTCCGGCGTGGTGATTGCGAATATCTTCGAAATCGTTAGTCCGATCGAGAAGAAACCAGCATAGGAAACACGGAACCTAAGCTGGTTAACTATATTTTTTAACCCAAATGTCAAAATTTTGATAGGAAGTGGCAAAAAAATCAAAACAAAGTCGTTCATGGGTCATTTTTTATGATCTCATACATATAAATGTCTATAACTCCAGAACGAAATGAGATATTTGCACCAAATTTGACACGTATGGGGTCACCCTGAGGACACATAAAAAAATTGGTGGGATTGTGCCTCTTTGTGGCGCTATGATTGAACAAAACATTAAATTTCCATTAACTACAATACAGTATTATGATATAAAATGCTATATTATATGAATGCATTGATGTACCAATACGAAACTCAGGATGTGCCATCGGAACCATGCTCTGAAGGTACACAATAGGTTTTGAGATAGCGCCTCCTTGTGGTCAAATTTTATAATGAAATATAAAATAAATGCTAATAGCTTTATATAAATGTGGCCTATTGTAATGAGACTGGTCTTATAAGATTCCGTGGGTCATGCTGAGAACATCGATGCCAATTTTGCCAAAGTCAGCCAAACTTCATGTCAGTCATTTTGATTTTCTTTAAAAACATAATTTTTCGAACTACTCCTATACCGTTGCTCCAATTTTCACCAAAATCGAATCGTATCATCTTCAGACCATGTTGGTAAAATATTATGGATTTCGTGTTGATAGACCAAACCGTTTTCGTATACCGCAGCAACGAATTAGAGGCTTGATGCCAAAATGACTCTTGAGGCAGTATCTCTGCAATGCTTTCACATATTGACACCAAACTTTGCGAGTGTCATTGTCACCTCACTCTGACCATACCTCATTAATTTAATCACAGTGTCACCCATTGGTCGAAAGTGATGAACCAGTAAATGTTTATTATTGACTGTATTTGTAATTTTTCAGCTCTTTTGGCTAAAATGATCTTAATAGGTCTTTAATTGATCACTGTTGCAGTTGGTCTGATGCTTCCAGCCATGTTGGCTGTCTTCTTGTGCCTTCTTTGTGCTTGGCCCCGTAATTGCTGCTTGCAGCTATATTTATTATTGTTATTATATTAATGATAATCTTCATTGATCTTGAGATAATCTCTTCATTGATCCTGTCTTTCCCTGATAAGTTTGCTGAGGCCCCCTAGTGGGCTCTGGCCCCTTGGTTAAGAACCACTGGCATATATGCAGTATTCACAGTTACATGTCCTTTTTGTATGTCCTGTAGGTCTCTTCTATGAAATGTGGCATCTTACCCATATCCCATGAAGCTTTGCTGCTGGGAGAGGTGTCTTATTTTAGCTATCATGGTGATTTAGCTGATGAGCGGGAGAGGATGGAACTTCAGAAAGCTCTGGGTCCCACTGCCAAGGTGACAGTCTGTGAATTCTGCAACTCGTTGGCATGACAACCATTAGTAGTTCACTATAGTACAGCATGGCAAAGCTTAAGCAGGTTCTAACCATTGGCTTTTTTGTTAATATTTGTTCATTTTTTTATAGTTAAATTTATAGCCTTTATAATATTTATAATATTATTTTGTGCATTACTGGTATGCGTTATTATTGGATTCGCAATAACGATGTAATTCTGCTTGTTTTTAGGTTTTGGTCCTGAGGAATCAGGGTTTTCTGGCATTTGGAGAGACGACAGAGGAAGCTTTTCACTATTTGTATCACACACACCAAGCCTGTGAGATACAGGTAAACACACACATACACACACACACACACACACAAGAAGTGAATACTAATTGGAAAAGGAATATACACTGGATCAAAGTACACAGAAACTGGAATGGATTGACAAATCAAGCTGCCAATCCTTTTATTTTTTTAATCGAAGGCCCAGATCAGTCCTGCCCAATTCTAACTATCAGTACCTAAATGTCAGTAGACTTAGGCTACGTCTGAAATCTCATACTCTGAATAGGTACTTATTTTAAATGATTAATTAAAAAAATATGTTATATATAGTATGAATGTAACTTGCTCGTACTATATTGACCATGCTGTCATCACGTGACCTACCAGCGTCAGTTGCGTCGCATCACTGCCATTCACAAATCCTCGCCAATGGCCTCATGGGATAGTAAAGTGTCTATCGTATGCACACTTCTCAGAATCTTGCTGGAAGTAGTAGGTCATCTGGGTACTACTCTTTTATGAGTACTATGAATTGGGACATACTTCGTTTGTCGCATACTGTTTTTTGCCTGCTATAGTAGGGAAGTATGCGATTTCGGATGCAGGCTAATAGAGTGGTTAGACTTTCATTCAGCATTATCTCTGTCTTTCTGCCTTTGTTTCTCTTCAGGTTAGCGCTTTGTTATGTGCAGGTGGCGTTGACAACCTTCATGTGTTAGACAGAGCAAGTCTGAAACAAGCTCCTACGAAAAATCCCAGTGGACAAATGCCAGATGGACAGATCAGATGGAGGGTTGGAGAGGCAGAATTTGAGTCGCTTATGAGGATGTTAGATAACTTAGTAAGTGGCCTCTGAGCAAATCTATACCAGATGTGTGAGCAACATTTAAATGTTGTCTTTTTGATGGCATGGAGCATGTATTTTAAATATTTAACAGTAAAAAAAAACAGTACAAACAAATAGTGCTTACTAACATGCCACCTCCTGCATTTCCAGGGTTACAGAACCGGTTACACTTACCGCCATCCCATAGTTAAAGAGAAACCTCGACACCATAACGATGTGGAGATCCCAGCAACCATCACAGGGGTGGCAATACAGGAAAAAGACATCTTGCCACAGAGTCCTTTGCACTTCCTGGCACAGAAGCGGGACAGAGAGAGGATACGCTGGCTGAACTCTCCCAACAGCTACTTAAAGGTTAATGTACCTGAGGAGTCCATCAACGGGACCTGCAGCCCCCGGACCAAAACTACGGTATCTTTGAATAGTATGCTAATTTGCAAACATGTTGACAAACAGTATTGAAAGTTATATGTTTTGAAAAATATGTGATCTAATACATTTATATAGTAAATACATTTATAAAGACTGTAATCTATCCCTCACTGCCTTGATTTCATCCACATAAATTCAATATGGGTGTCTAGTCTGACTAAGGTCTATTGTAAGATCAATTTTAAAGTAAGAAATAAATTACATAATATACATAATTACAAAAAAATTGTGACAAAGTTGTAGTTAACTTTTTCTTTTTTTATGCTGAGGGAAAATGAGCTTCCATATAAAAGTTAATATAATATACAAATTAAATATAATATATAAAAAATATATAAAAATATAAAAGAATTGGCTGCATTTTTTTTGTTTAATATTACTTTTTTTTTATATAATTCATTATTTTCTTGACCCTTTTAGTGGTTGAAGTCAGAAGAGTCAGGCAGCTGCAAGGACACTCCAATTAGGATTGAGGACCCCAACCAGTTTGTCCCACTTAATACTAACCCCAGTGAAGTACTGGAGAAAAGAAATAAGGTGTGTGTGAGAGAGAAAGAAAATACAGACTGAACAGACTGTGTCCACAGATTGCGTTGACTTACACTAAAGCACTGCTTTGTTTGTGGTGGTTTAGATTCGAGAGCAGAACAGAGCAGATCTGATGACAGCTGGACCAAAGTCTCAGCTGCTGGCAGACATCGTTATTGACAAGCCTCCTGGACAAGTGCGTAACTACACAGATAATTCCAGCACAAACACAACTACTAAATAAACAACCTTTAAAAGTGCACTAAATAACTTTTTCTTCTGTAATAGTACTTTTGACAGGTATGTTTAAAATGACACTCAAGATGTGATAGCATCAGCCTAGAAAAAGCTGTTGTTCTTTACATAGGGCTGAAAGATGTTTAAATCACATTGACAAGCTACATTTTAGCCACTCTTTTGTTTCCTCAGAGTAAAAAATGTAATATAACTCACGGTATTTTAGAACTCACAATTTCACTTTACTTCCTTCCAGTATACCAACAATCTTCCTTCCTTCCTTCCTTCCTTCCAGTATACCAGCAACCTTTCTTTCCTTCCTTCTAGAATGTCTTCCTTCCTTCCTTCCTTCCTACCAACAACCCATTTTCCCTTCCTTCTTTCCATACTAACAATCCTTTTTTCTTTTTTCCTTCCTTTGTTTTCCTTCCTTCCTTCCTTCCTTCACCAGTTTTGTTTTTTGTGTCCTTCCAGCATACCATCAAATTCATTTTTCCTTCTTTCCTTCCTTTCATAACAAACAATATTTCTTTCCTTCATTACATACTTCAGGTATAGCAATAGTCTTTCTATTTCCTTCCTTCTCTCCTTCCTTTACTTTTTCTTCCAGCATTCCAACAATCATTCTTCCTTATTTCCTTCCTTCCATACCAACAATTTCTTTCTTTAAATTTTTTCTCTGAGGTGGAAACAGGATTCCATAGATAGATGTCTGTATAAAGTCCAAAACCACAAAAAATAAACAAAACTTACATAACAAACACACAATTGTCAGTCAATCCATTTGCCATTATTATTTTCAGGAATTCATCTATGAGGATGAGGAGCAGACAGCTGCGTTTCCGCCCAACCCTTTTAACCAGTCAGAGGCAGAGCTACAGGAATACACACAAACTGTGGAGAATAAAAGCAGCCAATCAGGTACAAGCTCACTCTGCATACAAGGACATAGAATGGCACTACCATTCAAAAGTTTGGGGTCAGTAAGAGTTTTGAAAGAAATTAATAAAAAAAAACTCAAATAACTCAAAACTAGTATGGACACATTAAAGGTGAAATCAGTAGATTTTGAAAAACACTGTTGGACATTGTTGATATTTGAAATCAACTCAAACAAAACCACCCCTCTCTTTATTGCTTCACCTCCAAAAATCACACTCCAATCCTAACCACCCTGCTCTGAGTCAGTCTCGAAGCCCGGCCCGTCCGTCCGAGTGCACTAACAATGACGCTAAACAACACATTCTATAGCGGTCCTCAGTGTGCAGTAGTTTAACTGCAAAACTCTCACTATCTGGCCACTGTTACACACGCAATGCGAGTGGATGTCTGTTTATCACAGTTGATGCGCAACAAAATGCTTCACGAAAAATAAAGTGCAGTTGATGAACGAATGACGAGGAAGCACAAAAAATGAACGTACAGTACACAAGAGTAAATACAAAGTGTTTGTTGTTAGTCGCCAACAGCACAGCAGCTCCAGACAATCAAAACCCAGTGTTACTCACATGAGAAGTGGAATCAAAGCAGCCTCCGCGTCTGTTTTCAGGCCTTCCCGCTTAACTCTCTCCAGCGCTGGAAAGCTTTTCTAATATAAACGCGGTCCTAAAGCGCTTGCCCAGTCATAAACCTTCATTCCAATGATATTCTTTTGAGCTTTTGTATTGTGTCCCATCTCTCGTTCTGCAGTTTTTTTTTCTTATAATTTTCAAATCTCCCTCTTGCTCGTTCTCTCTCCTCGACCCTCATATGCCCCTAATGCTGATTGGTTATGTAGCCCCTCCAGTTCGCACCGGCCGCTCCAAGCGAGACACGAAACCGGGCCCATCCGCATGGGAGGTGGGCGCTCTAACAAAGAGGCTAAAGACCACAGTGCCTAGCGTCAGTCGCTAGAGCGCCTCTTGAGATCAGGGGAGTGAGGTTTACACGCACAGCTTTTCCCGGCCTACGTCTGTTACACTCACCCCCCTAAACCTCACTCCCATCGGGGTCACGGCACCAATGTAGCCCCTCCAGTTCATACCGCCCTCTCCAAGTGGGACACGAACCCGGGCCTGTCCGCATGGGAAGTGGGCACTCTAACAAGGAGGCTAAAGATGGCAGTTTTGATCCTAGAGTGTGCGTACGCTTAAATCCACGCCAACGCTCATATTTATAAAAATGACGTGGAAAAGTGCTTAGAGCCATGTTAGGGTCTGAGCAGACATACGCACTTTTCATTGTCAGATTACTGCAGGTTTTTGGAAATCTAAGCTATTCTTGCAGATCGCTAAGGATTTGGATGATGACTGTTGATCTTTTATATGTAAATGGAATTAATTAGGTGTCATTTAAAACGCGGAGAACTGAAACCATTCAGCTGCGCGCAAGTTCAAGAGCACATCTGAAAGAGAGGCGTATGCTCATTTTCTGTGTACGTTCATTCTATGAATCACACGTACGCACATCTGAGAAATGATCGTAAGATCAAATTTAGTACGGTTTCTGCGCAACATTTTATAAATGAGGCCCCAGAGGAATGAGGTTTACACGCACAGCTTTTACCGGCCTACGTCCGGTACAGTTAGACATTTGTTGTTGGTGTCGGCCCGACTAACTTCCAAACAGTGTTTGTGAAATTCCACCTTTAAATGGATCAAAAGTGACAGTAAAGGCATTTATAATTACAAAAGATTTATATTTCAAAGAAATGCTGTTCTTTTAAACTTTCTATTCATTAAAGAACCCTGAAAAAAATGTTTTCTGCTATTAAGCAGCACGACTGTTTTCAGCATTGATAATAATAGAATTTCTTGAGCAGCAAATTAGCATATTAGAATTATTTCTGAAGGATCATGTGACACTGAAAACTGGAGTAATGATGCTGAAAATTCAGCTTTGCCATCACAGGAATAAATTACATTTTTAAAAATACTGTATATTAAAATAGAAAACAGTTATTTTACATTTTTGATCAAATACATGCAGTCCTGGTGAGCACAAGAGACTTCTGTCAAAAACATTATACTTTAAACATACATCCATTATACACTTTCTATCTCTGTTTAGCAAGATTGTAAGGCTTTGCTACCACCAAAACCCCAATTTAAACCTTGTTTTTTAAAATGTGTTTTCTTGACATAAGCTCTTCAGTCAGAGGCCGATGAGGAGTTCACGGATGGAGAAATGACCACATATGACGGCTCAACCGTGTCCCTGTCGATCTCACCTCTCATGAGCCCTGAAAGAGGAGGTAAATATTGTCTCATATAATCTATCTCATGTAGTCTCATATAAACTGTTGGCTGGGATTGAATGAGCATATTATCACACTGATATTTGATAACCAAATTAGTTGTTTTATGGTTTCCAGCTGGATGACCTTGTGCTGAAAAGTCTCTTCCTTTCATTTTCAGACTGTCTCTCAGCTCTGCTGCAGAGCAGCGATGGCGATGACCTGACACAGGATGATGACCTCACTCTACAGGTCACAGAGCTCAGCATCACTAAAGAGATGCAGGTCTCCATAACTACCACTGTCGCTAACAACATTTCAGTCACCAGCTCTTCTGATAGTCAGCCGAAGTCACCAAAAAAGAAGAAAAAGAAATTTCGTACTCCTTCCTTCCTGCGAATGTCGAAAAAGAAAGAGAGAAGAGAAAAGGAGAAAGGAAATGACAAAGAGAAGGAGCAAGAAGAAAAGGAGATAGAGGAAGAAAAGGAATGCAAAAAGGACTGAGTAAACGCTTCTGTTAGACATGACTATGCTGGGGCTTGTGGGCAATGTAGTTTCAGGAGGGCCCATGTTAAACATGACTAGCAGGGATATGGATATTAACGTTAAAGCAAAGAATTGTATGTATTATTAAACACAGAATATTTCATTTTAACACACTTTTCTTAAAGCCATATCAATAACTAGAGAAAAAAGTCTTAATAGCCTAAGAATATCCACTTGCACACTTATAGAAATTCTAGTCCTGATTTGCAACTTTAAACACTGAATTTGAGAAGTATCAGAAACATTTTGATGGCTCTGCATTGTGTTTGTAGATGAATTGATGTTTTGTGCTGATTTAATCAGGTGACAGTGAATTTTAAGAATATTAAAGAAATGGGAAGCTGCCCATTCAGCGTGATATGAAGCTTTTTTGATTTGCTCGGTTTATAAATGGAGATGTGTTTGACAACAGATTGTTTTACTTCTAGTTTTATTGACTGATTGTTTACTAATTATACTGTAATCCCTATATGTTGATATTAAGCTATGATGATACTACACTTTTTAATCAAAATCTTATGCTGTAATTATGTTAATAATGATGTATTCTTGTGCTCACCAAGGTATTTTTTTTCCACGGTCAAATACTGCTTTTGTAATTTGCAGTGTCTCATGGTCACGTGTGTAAACGTAATGTAACCGCTGTGAAATTAAAGTGCGCTACAATTTACTATGAAGAAAAAAAACATTAATCTTAAAATACATCTAAACTGTCAGTTGGAAAACAACTTGAATTAAGTCAAATTAAAATAAATCACAAATTCTTATAGAAATGTCAAGAAATCAATGTTTATTCCTCTCAAATATGTAAATATACAAAAATGAAAAGCAAATGTAACAACAAATGGACTGCAGCAGAATGCTTAGTAGACAAAAGGTAAAGACAGCAAAACAAAACAACTGCTTAATCTGTTCAACACCAGTCAACTGTGTGTGAGGGTGGCCAGTGCTTTCCATTTGTTCAAACACAATCTAAAAACTATAGAGCAGTTTCCATCCTCAGCAGCTCGTACAGAGACTCGTCCTGAGAGCATGAGGAGAACCTGTAAAACTAACCAGGAGCTGTCATCACTGAAGACTGATGAACATCCAGAGACTCGTTCAGTACAGAACAGCTCTAACATCCACAGACTAAATACCCACTATTACTCCAAATAAAACAAGGGGGAAATGTGTTACTGTATTAATTTCTTGTCCAATCGGATTTCTTTATGATTTCTAAGTGGGTTTTAGTTCGTTTCATTTTTTATGGTGGGTGATGAAGGACACAGACAGAACACAAGGGAGATCACTGGGGCATTAGGTGCCTGACATTATACTTGGAAGTGTCATTGTACTGAGTCATGGGTTTATCTGCGATACCACACGTGCCGACGCCAACCTTTCCATTCACACTCTCTGGAGATGCAAATATACTCCTCTTCACCTGTAGAGGAAGATCATACAACATGAACATTATGACAGGGTTTAAAAAAAAAAAACTGTTTAAGAGAACATTGCAAAATTAATCAGGCTTTTTTCCTCTCATACACACCTGTCCTTTCTTATTTTTGGAATAGGCTTTGTTGTTAAACTGCTGCCATTTGGATTTCTGAACTTCTCGCTCTTGCTCCAGCTCCTTCATGCGCTGCACCTTCTTTTGGGCCTTTTTCTTCTTATATTCCCTCTGTTCTGCTAGCAGCTCTTTCCTAAGAGAAAACACAATAGGAAAACATTTTCTTAACAAATCTTAATTATTCAGACATATGCACATACAATGTTTTAAAAATGTATAATGTCTGTGCCGTGTGTGTGT
>RJVU01042598.1:455296-472952 GCA_003731715.1 Anabarilius grahami
ATAAATTTAATTGAAGTTCATATTTTTAAATGGTAGTATCAGAGATGTAGTTTTAGAGCTAATTTTCAGAAGAAATTTAGTGTAGCAACTGTTCATTTAGAGCTTTTAAATCATATTATACCATATAAAGATATGTTGTTCTGTTTAGACACTATGGGCCTGTTTACACCTGGTCACTTCATGTGTTTCCTCTGATCGGATAGCGATCCGATTGTGAACAGACCAGGTGTAAATCCCCTTCAAAACGCATTCGAGACAGATTTAAATCAGATTACTCAAACCAGATGCTGAGATGTGTTCCAGACGAAAATGCACAAGTGTAATAAATGCATCTGATTGTTGAAACCACGTATGTAAATTTTACTCGTCCCAAAATGTAAAAAAAAAAAAAAAAAAAAAAAAAAAGTGTGCGAGAGCTTGTTATAGGCTATATGATATGTTATATAGCCAGAAATGACCGCTGCTGCAACACACATCGCCAATGCACAAACTGCCACAAATTAAAACAGAAAGTAAGTCGCAGACGCACACTCACCTTCATTAAAAGTAGTGAGACTAAGTGATCTTACCAGTGCTGATGCTGCTCTCTCTCCTATTGTGGTCTTTGATCTTGAAAAATAGCTGATGATAAATAAAATGCAGCTCATATCTGTTGCTTTTGTTGACGTGAACTCAACGTGAACTCGTTAAATTTGCATATAGAGCGGGAATTGAAGATCGGATTTATATTCATTTTGCGGAGACATTTATGAGGTCAAGTGTAAATGGAACCTTTTTAACAAATCAGATAACTATCGGATCAGTAAAAACACATGAAGTAACTAGGTGTAAACAGGGCCTATATTAAAACAGATTTAAGAGTTAATTCATGTCTACATACTTGGATTTGGGCTTTCCATCCTTCTCTTCCCTGCTCCTGCCCTCCTCCACTTCTTTGAGCACATGAAGCGGCAACACCTCTGCGTTGCCATAGCCAGCGAAGGTGATGGCTGCCGTGCCGTTCTCACTGTCAATCTCTTCAATTTCCGCCTCATACAACCTGACAATCACACAGCACTGTAAGCAGGTGAGTACGGATATATACACGAATCCCTCTTCCAAATGTAGCCGACCACAATCCTAGTATACCTCCCAGCACTCTGTGTGTTGGTGTGATACTCACTGTCCGTCCTGGCTCCAGATGGCCATGCAATGGTCTCCGACCCTCCAGCTGTGAGTGGGAGCGACTGTCTCCGAGCTTTTGGTGCTGGCCGCACCCTCCACAGGCTGTGATGTCAACAGGTCTTTTGTCAACTCAATCACCTCCTATAGTGACACATAACAGCAATGATTTGATGAATATACTTGCATAGAAAGGCACATTTTTTTCATCTTGTCAGAGGCTATAATCAAGCATCAACCTAAGTGAGAAACACTGGACCCCTGAAAAATATGGCAGACTGAAAGACCCTGGTCTCAACAATGAACACACTGACTAAAAAACAAAAAGCAGTCGATAATTGTGCCCCAAACCTGGAGATCCTTCTGCAGTTTAAGCAGATCTTCATTATCTGGATCTGTAGAGAGTGCCGCTTCCACCTGCTGCAGCTGAGCTTTATAATTGCTCAACTGCTTTACCAACTCTTCAGACATCTGAAAAAATTTAACATTTTTAAGTAAAGAGTGATAACAGACCTCAAAACACAGACCTTACCTTTCATATATAAATAGCCCAGCACAAAATTCATAATCTACAGTTTCTCTAAAACAGGATTCTCATATATTTGTTTTCAGAATTTGACCTAAATTATGTTTTAGAACTACTCTCTTAGACTTACAACAATGTTAACTTTTCACATAGAATACATTTTACAACGAACATGTTGGCATGTTTATTACTGAAATATTTATAGTAATTTTCCTAATTACATATCCCATTTAAGGAACCAACTATATTTATTAATTTGATCATTTAATTATAAATGCTTACTTTATTTAATACAGCATTTGCATTCATTCACTGTGTCTCACGAAGCCTTGTTTCAATTCAGTTAACCATACAAAAGCGATGTGGAGAATCATAGAGCGCAAGGCCGCACGCTCGGCAGAAGATATGTTTACTATAAACACAGTATAATCGGATCATCCTTTAACATGCGTCTTACCTTTAAATATTCCTAATATAATAATTATATGAAAAACAGATGAATTAAGGTGCTGAAGTGTCCCATGTACGATTGTATTTTCGAGAAAAAAAGAGGCCGTTCCTTCTACGTTTGTATCTCTTGCTATCGTTTTCGACCTTTTCCCGGATGTGACGTCAGTCTCGCGTGATTTAAGTGTTGTCGCGATGTTGTCGGAAAAGACACAATAAAGTAAGATAAAATAAAATAATACATTTAAAACTGCTCAAAAAATTTGATTTTAAAACATATAATGAAATTCTGATAGTTTGAAATGTAAATCAATGAGATCTTTAAAACAGCAAAGCAGACTACTTACATAAAATATCAGCTCTCCCAATAATATTTCTTACATTTAAATGCCTTAGTTTTATGAAAGCTCTGTAGTTTTCATTGTAGGGGCAAAGCATAGGCACCGATTTATGTTTCTGCCGGTGGGTGCCCACACTCCATACCAACTTAACTTGCATGTTACAACAGACTAAAAACTGAATTTACTCACCAATATGTAATAAGTTACATTATATATTTTCACTGATTACTGCTTTTCATTCTTTTACTGTGAATTTGATTTGTCTTGTTGTTTGCATCAAAAAACTTTTTTAAACTTTTTTATTAAAACAGTATAGTTTACAAAGAGAACAAAATAAGTATATTTTCTTGTATTTTAAATGAATGTATTTAATAACACTCAAGTCAACACATTCTGAGTGTAACGTTCGCGCCAGAGTTCTATCGATCGACCTACGTAGGTTGAGATGATTGGTCTAAAGTCTGACCAATAAGAGCGCGGTGTCTATCTGTAAACAAAAGGTTTCGTCATTGTTTTATAAGAGCGCTGTATTGTCCCGTATGTTTCTCAGGGCGAGTAAGCTTTATATTTTGGTCCACAAACAAACAAATTCAGGACACATTACATTTATAGCCTGAACAAAATTACAAAGAATAGCAATGTCAACGCAAAAACTTATAACTCAGGAAGAAAGTCTGCACGGTAAGTTGTACAATTTGGCTCACTCGATTAAATAGCGTATCTTCTACGTCGACAGCTAATGAAAACAATAAGAGTATTAATAGTAACAGTAAATTATTTATTAACATTCCTAGATTGTATACCAAAGTACATCATGTTTTTCCTTTATAAATCTGTACAATACAGAACTTTGTGTTCCAATCCGGTCAGACTGCCAAGTCAGCAACTACTTGTTTGCTAAAACAAACGTGTTCTTTTTTTGTTAGTACAAATATTTGATAACGGACACGAGGCATTTACAGTGACTCCATTTTGAACTGATTATGTGGGATTTATTGACTAACATCCAAATATGTACATTAGTTACATATTTGGAGTTTGGACTCTTTTTGGTTCAGTTTCTGTGAGATAAAGTGTAGTAAAGCATGTGTGATTGTTGTAATGTATCTGAAAGAACAAAACAAACATTCATCCATTCTAAAAAGTAGAAACTGCTTTCAGTAATCATTTCTAAATACTATGATGTACTTTTCTCCACCAGACTCATGGGTGGAGCTCCACTACGATTCATGTAGCGAACATAGTGAGGACACACCAGCCCTGTCTGATATCACAGACCTGGAGAAAATGCTTCTGGAAGCACAGCGGGAATCCAGCAGTAGTTCACGGACAAGCTCTCACTGCAGCAGGTGTGTACAAACCTCTTCAAGAGATCTGTGTGTACAGACAAGACAAGGAATTGTATGATCATTCTAATCACAGTGGCTGTTATTTATTTCCTCCTAGTCCTCGACATGTCCAAACACCTCCACTCATCAGTGCAGCCTCCTTCAACACACACACCATTGCACAGGTAAAAAAAAAAGAATAATAATTAAAAAATGTATTAAGATATAAAAACCTTTTCACAAAACTTATAGTCAGGAACAGTGGGTTTAAGTGGTACAAATATTGCACTAATTACTAATCATGAGTTTGTTCTTGGAGCAACCTCTATTTTTTTGTAAAATTCCAATATGATTTATACATGCAGGTTTTTTAGAGGTCTCACAACCAGACCACACTGCAATATATAGGCATATGGAGATCTAATTTAGCTGACATATGTATGCTGATGCTTGGAGCACCACTATAAACATACTATGTTTTGACTGCATTACAGACTTGCTAACATGACTTGATTACAGTGAAGTGCCAAAGATCAAAATTAATATAATGCAGAGCTTTGCTCTTTCACTTCCAGGGGGAAGTTGTACCAGAGAGCAAACAGGAAGCTGAGACTATCGCAAGGATCTGTGACTGGTCCAGCCGGCCAGAGAATGTACCACCAGCAGCACTGATTATTAAACGGCCAAAGCGGAACAGATTGTGCAGCAGAAACTCAGACAAAAACGACAAGGAAATGAACACAAACTTGCTGAAGTTATTGCTACCCTCCCTAGTTTTGACACACATCCTCATGCTTGGGTTGGGGTAAGACACTTATGCATTTATAAAGTCTGACATTTTGCTTGCCACTCTTTAGTTCACTGTTTGACTATGTTTAATCTCTCTCTGCAGGATCTGTATTGGACGGCGCCTCTCCACTCAGTGCTCTGTTATCTGAGTCATAGCAGATAAATGCTTTTGTATGTTGTGTCAGTGTCACTCTGGGATAGTCTCTAGAAAGAACCCTGGAACACTTTTGTTTTCATCCGTCAAAAATGCAGGACTATGTAAGAGGACACTGTGAAAATATGATGAGAGATAGAAACTCTCAGCATTATTTCTTCTTTGGTTCTCCTGCGGGGAGTTTGGCACAGAATTGATAAAGATGAATCCATTTGTGTATGGATATCAAGTTAGATTAACCAGGAAATATGCCTTATAGATTTCAGCTTTTGCTTCAAATTAAAAATGTTTGTTACCATAAATGCATCAGCATGAATAATGTTTTACTATCCAGGTCACATTGTTGTCTTTCAGCTGACCTGCTTTTTTTTTTATAGCATTTCAAGTCATTATTCTTAGAAAGGCAAATCTGTGTTTGAGAGAAAATTCAGAGCCATGTAAATGCATATTCTGACATATATTCTAATGTGACATGCTATTGAAAATTCATAAACTGTCCTGCCAAAATTATAATAATCTTCAAATTCATTAAAAAATACTATCATATATTTTGCACCAATCCAAATAAAATACTTCATTTATTACTTATTAGTATTCAGTGAGCTTTTTTTTTTTGTTACTAATTGGTGGAACAATCAAACATTTTCAGGTACAGCAAGAAAAAAATATACTTTTTACAGAAAAAAATTTCACTTGCTGCCAATTTCTTCCAGAATCGTCTCGTATTTTGTACTGGCGTTTCTGGGACAGCAGGCGGCAGTATGATTCAGTTTTTCCTTAGACTTTCAGTTTGCTTAATTCTAGGTTGAAGTTGACCGTGTATTCTTTGAAAGAAAGAACCAACTTTCTCTAAAATGTACCAAACTAAAATAATTCAAACAATCAGTAAGTCAGTGACAATTATATAATTATTGTCAAGTTGCAACATCTGTTTCATTATAGGTTAACCGTATTTTGTTCCTTCAGAGAGAACTGAAGTAGCCAAGGCTACTCCGAATAACTTTACATATTCAGTATAACAATGCATTCTCAAACATAGAATTAAATTATTTGGTAGCCTATTTACATTTACATTTATGCATTTGGCAGACGCTTTTATCCAAAGCGACTTACATTGCATTATACTATACATTTGTATCGGAGTATGTGCAATCCCTGGGATCGAACCCATGACCTTGGCATTGCTAGTGCCATGCTCTAACCACTGAGCTACAGGAAAGCTTCATTTAATACAAACAAACAGTCACAAGTGATACATTATAGGCTAATGGGCCTATATAGACACCACAGAAAATGAAACTGTAAAATGAACGATTTTAAATGTGATAACTAACTTTAGTGATTATAATTATAATGTAAAGCGATTAATAAACCGTCAAAACATTTTATCAAAGAGTTAAGACATTTTATAAGGCCAAAACAAGAAATGATCCGTGGTCATTAGCAGTAAAGAATGAAAGAACTTGATCTCAAACATGTTTAAAATGTTTATTAAGACATTTTATTAAAAAAATAAATACACTTTTAAAATGGTAAGCAGGTCATCAGCAGCAGGTGAAGAATGAAAGAACTCCACGGATGCAGCGCGCGGTTTCCAACTTTCAAAGTGCTTCGCAGCGTGACTGTTTAAGTCCCTGTGCGTCACAGCCACGCCCATACAACACATTATTACACCTAACCAACCCATATTCTCATGCGGTTTGTCAACAAACTGCATTCCTGAGGGAGAAGGAACTTTGTTGTCAGCTGCTCTCTTGCATCCCTGTGGACTGAGTGGCAGCGCGCGGGAGTCAATGAAGCAGGAGGTCAGGTCTGCTCTGAGCTCAGCTCGCCTCGGGCTGCAGTTAGCTGGACGGGCAGAGGGTAACCTTTCTGCTCAGAGGTAAGCAGGTGCATCCCAGAAGAATCTGATCTGTCCATTTCTTATTCCAGTCAACTTTTATGTGTTTTTATGTGTAAGATGGATAAAGCAAGTATACATAATTTGTTTTATGTAAGCATCCTTATGGGAAAGATTTGAAAAAACGACTTATTTAATGCATTCTATAAAAATTACCCTTTATATTAGGTGTCTTTATGTACTTAAGTAAAGCAAACTTGTTAGGTATTATGTACTAATTGTGTTCATGTTGCTGCTATTGAGATGAATGAGATGCTGAGATGAAGTTAATTGTATCAAATGATTAATATAAATTTTTTAGTACATTAAATACACTTATAAAATTATATAAAATGTCTATATAAAATTGGTCTAAATATTATACATAAACCTTATGTAGCTATTTAAATTTTTTAAATATTACTAAAATTATATATTACAATTTTTATATATTACTTATATAAAATTCAATGCGGTCCCACCTTATATTAAGTGTTTTTAACTACTATGTACTAACATTTAAATTAATCATTTGATACAATGCACTTATTGTGTACATACATGTTTTTATATTTAAAAAATCTGCAAGTCATTTACAGCTGTAAATAATTTCTGTAATGACATCTATAATTACACTGTTCACCTTCCCTTACCCCTTAACCCACCCTTAAACCTACCTATACCACGAAACCTGTCCATAACCTTACCCGTATCCCACCTCAATAGCAGCAAAAGTGTTTTGCTATACAACATGAACACAATAAGCACAATGTACCTAACAATTTTTTATGTATGTACAGTAGTTAAAGACACCTAATATAAAGTGACCTAATGTGCTATACAGAATTTGCTTTAATAGCAGCTACACTCAAGCTTTGTGTAAAGTTCTTTATTTTTTTTAACTAGTTGCTCTGTTTAATTCTGGCAGAGGTGTTGGTCTTGCCCGAGCTCACTTTGAGAAACAGCCGCCTGCCAACCTGCGCAAGTCAAACTTCTTTCACTTTGTGTTGGCTTTATATGACAGTCAAGGTCAGCCTGTGGAGACTGAGCACACTGCATTTGTTGACTTTGTTGAAAAAGAGAAGGTGAGGAGAAATGTGGAATAAATTAAACATTGGATTTTGATTAGTTAGAAGTTATGATGCTATGTATATTTGTTTTTTATCGGTTTGATTTAGGAGCCAGTAAGTGAAAAAACAAACAATGGAATCCATTACAAACTCCAGTTACTCTACAACAATGGTGAGCAATGCTTGTATTAGAACTAGTCTTCTTTAAGAAATACACTTACTTTGAACTGTCATTTGTATGATGTTTAGTACTGATGCTGTGTTATTAATTTTCATGTCATTTAGGTGTCAGAACAGAGCAAGATCTGTACATCCGTTTGATAGACTCTGTTACCAAACAGGTAAACAATTTCTGCACTTCCATATTATTTGTATGAATATGGTATGTCTTAGCATTGAAAGTTTGCTTCAGTCAAGACTAAATGTTTAAAAAACGTTTTCCCCACAGATTGTTTTTATAACTTGAAGACATTCTGAAGTGATTAGCTATGTTATATTTAGGATGCTTTGTCCACAGATCTCCAATGATATACACTGAAATACACGTTAATATTGACATGATATGTTTATATATTTTCTTCTGCATAACATTAACCTGCCATTTGCCTACATTACTTCTACTCTCTCAGGCAATTGTGTTTGAAGGTCAAGATAAAAACCCTGAAATGTGTCGTGTTCTTCTCACTCATGAGACAATGTGCAGGTAACTTTTGTCAAAATGCACTATAACACATTAATAGACAAAATCGCATGCATGCAAAAAACACACATACACATATTCTAATGTGTGTTTATTTGCTTTAATTGCAATATGCAGGTTACATTTTTTACAGCTGATGCAGTGATTAATCCTTATGGAAAGATTTGAATAACTTTATGTGTGAATTTTACAGCCGATGTTGTGGTAAGAAAAGTTGTGGAAACAGGAACGAAACACCATCAGACCCCGTCATTATTGACAGGTAGAACAATCAGTTACATTCTATAAAATTAGAATTGAGTAATGAACTTCATGTACTGTAATGTGTAAGTACAAATGAGGGAGAGAAGAAGTTTATTGTTTAATAAACAATTAATTCCAGAAATTTGGATTCATCTGCTTTGAGGATAAAAGCAGGCAGACAGTTTGTATTCTTTCATCTCTCCAATTCTCTGTTTCTAAAATTTCATTTTCTTAAATCATTCTCTCGTTGACTCTTTTTCTACATTCCCTGATCCACACACACCTTCACATGTTTGCAGAGGAATGGTGCTAGTCTTGCCCTCCAAATTATGCTCTTTTCTTTTTATTGCATAATTAGGTTCTTCCTAAAATTTTTCGTCAAATGTAATCAAAATTGCCTGAAGAACGCTGGGAACCCACGAGACACACGCCGTTTCCAGGTACAAAAGTTTAATAGTCATATCACTGATGTCCATTGTGTGTCTGATAATTGGTAACACTTTACAATAAGTGTTACCAATGCATTTGTTAATGCATTAACTAACATGAACTAACAATGGGCAATATATTTTTCAGCATTTATTAATCTTGTTACCTAATAAAATGTTCATGTTAGTTCAGTGCATTAACTAATGTTAACATATTTATTATCATAAAAAAATGTATTAGTAAATGTTGAGATTAACATTAACTAAGGAAAGTATTGTTCATTGTAAGTTCACATTAACTAATTTTAACAAATGAAACCTTTTTGTAAACCTTATTTAATCAACCTGGATCACACTTTAGATTAAAATCGAAATGGTAAAAATGATAAATGCAGCTAACACTATTACTTTACATTAATTGAATTAATTAAAAAATGTATGAAATGTTTTTACCCATCCCAAAATATCCTTTTGTGTGCTAAATTTCTTGCACTACACTACTAGTAAAATTTTCTGTGCATTGCAGGTGCTGGTCTCTACCACAGCCTCCGTTAAGGGCCATGTTCTAGCCATTTCTGATAACATATTTGTCCATAACAATTCTAAGCATGGCAGAAGAGCAAGACGATTTGAGTTAACTGAAGGTACAGTAATCACAAACATATTTGCAACTTTTTAGGAGTTTGTATAATTTAGCCAAATTACACACAAAAAAAATAACAGTGTTGGTGCTGGATCATTGACAGAGAGAGAGAGTGACATTAAAAAGTATGTTTTTATACACATTTACATTAAAAAAAAAATATTTATTGCAATTATTTACACTCTGTATCTGTAAAGTGCAATGCTATTATTCGGTGTTTTGAGCTAATATTTGTTTGTGAATGTAGCTGAGATCCCCTGCATTAAGGCCATCAGTCCAAGTGAAGGTTGGACATCAGGTGGAGCCTCAGTGATTATTATTGGAGATCAGTTCTTTGATGGTTTACAGGTGGTTTTCGGAACAATGCTGGTCTGGAGTGAGGTGTGTAACATTCTCAAGCTCTGTTGCCAATCAAAAAATTACTATAAATACTTTTTTTGTTTCAGTTTTAGCGTCAGCCTCCTCAGTTTTCCTCATTCCATTTGTTCATTTTTACTCAAAACGCTAATTGCAAATTTTGGAAGGTGTGAAATACGTTTTTCCTAATGAATTTGGCGAAGATCAGAAGTTCTAATTCCCATGAGGGTGATGACTTTTTCTGTTTTGTTATAGTTGATCACACCACATGCGATTCGTGTGCAGACTCCACCTCGTCACATTCCTGGTGTTGTGGAAGTAACGCTGTCCTACAAATCCAAACAGTTCTGCAGGGGACCTCCAGGACGTTTTATTTACACTGGTGAGAATTATTGAGTTTGTGGAAATTCAAAAAAACTTTGCAATTTTACTGTAACCACAGTTATGGAATATTTTAAATTTTTTAAAGAATATGTGAAAAGCAATTTATTGGATTTTGTTTCTCAGTTACATAATGCCTTTTTGGATGATCAGACGTTCTCATTAGTTTTTTTGCTGGCAGATGTATTAGAGTTTAAATAAGAAATTTGTTTCTCTGTTTAAGCTTTAAATGAACCAACCATTGACTACGGGTTCCAGCGGCTGCAGAAGGTCCTTCCTCATCCTGGTGATGTGGAAAGACTTCCAAAAGTGAGCCAGAAATACTAAGTGGACTTCACACTTTCTCAATTTACATTTTATTTCTTCCCAAATTCTGTTTTTTCCATTTTAATTGTAAAAGCTAGATCTGCTTTAAATGTTTAATTAAAATTGAAGTCATAAAAAAGCATGTCTAATCACCAACTGAACTCTCCAAACAAGGAATTGATTCTGTGCTCATCGTTTTATTTGACACTTGGAAATACACAAATAGCTGTATTTATTTTATTATTTTTATTTTATATTTTATTTTATTTCATTTTTGATTGACAGGAGGTCTTACTGAAGAGAGCAGCTGATCTCATAGAGACGTTTTACGGAATGCCTCACCACAACCAGGTGAACATAACATTTAGATTTTTTGTACTCTGGTTTGCTACCCAAGTAAACAATATCGATTAGTAATAAGAAAAATATTGTCCAAGAATGCGTCTGGTATTAAAAAAATACTATGGGTAAAGTATATTTAAAAAACCACATTTTTTAATATGTAGCCCTGCAAATAAAGGCTTTTTAAATACTAAAATCTATGTGAGAGCCTGGATGTGCACTTTCTCTGACATTAGGAAGGATCCACTTAAAATTGTAAAGAATATCGATTGCTGCTGAAATCCAGAGTGGGAAGTGATATAATTTCTGTTCTTCTATATGTGCCTCACAATAGGAGATAATTCTGAAGCGTGCATCGGACATAGCAGAGGCACTCCACGGGAGCCCACGAAACCCATCTCACACAAATTCACATGGGATTATCGGTGTAAACTCCTTTGATGGACAGTTAACTGCGAACACAGAGGGCTCACAGGATGTAGAACGAGGTATGCAGTATGTATGCATGTGAGTACGGTACATATGCTTCACAACAGTGTTTTAATAAATGAATGTCTCTTTCAGTGGGATTCAGTCGGAGTTCAAACACTGGCTTCGTTTCCGGCTGCACATCCCAACAGTCTGATTTCAATATCAACACATGCGTGAACGGACACGCACATTTGCACCCACACTCCAACATGCCAAGGCACACACACTCAAACACACACCCGTCTATGGCCGGGCAAACACTAACACACGGACGCCCCTCTGTGCCAAACTTCTCCATGGCTGCCACACAAGCATTCTTAGACAGTCCCACAGAGGACACACAACACTACATCGGTAAGAACACATCTTTCTCTTCTAGAAACTGTCGAACTTCAAGACTTTTTAAGTAGTGATATCTAAGTGGCTGAGCTGTTTTTATGTATTTTTTAATTAGTCTTCCCATTAACGCCATCATTTTGTTAATTCAGAGTGTTTCACGAACGTGGAACACGCACAAAACAAAAGGTGGGATTTATCGCATGAACCAATCATAACTGATTACATCCAATCATAGCGCGATGGAGGCATTGCCTCCTCTCAAGTGACTTACCCCCATTCATTCTCAATTACCCCCAAATAAACCCACCACATGCTTTAGGGGGTCTTTTAAAACTCAATGGGCTCAGAGGAGACATGAGAGAGGCGGACTCCTGCTGTAACTTTACCTGCTGGTGTCACTGTTGGACAGTGTTACTTTACAAAAACTAGTGATTTATCAACTTTTTAATGTCACGTTTTGTAATATTTGCATTGTTTTATTTTTTTTTTATATGGATTATTTTCTCCTTTTTTTTTCTCTTGCCTCCTCTGAATTATAGTTATACAAAATATAATTTTTACGATATATATATATATATATATATATATGTTNTTCAGTAGTAAAAATACATATTCTACTATGGACACATTTCTGTCTTCAGTTTATTTTCGAAAATGATTATAATTCATGACATTATTAAACTGAATCCTGGTCAAATTGCATATGTAATGATCATATGACAAATATATATTTTGGTGGTTTCACATGATTATTTAATCGTTGCTTGTCTTCTTTCTATTTCATGTGGTTCCATAGTGAAGCAAAAAAGTGCTTTTGCTCCAGTTCTGAAGCTGCAGTCCTCAACAGCACATGTTTCAAGTCTTCCCATTTGCATGGTGAGAGCACGACACTATACATAGCCTATATACACATACATAGCCTTAGGGAGTGCGAAGTGTGAAAGTGCATACACAAATGAATTTGACTCATGTCTATTCTGTATTTGTCTTTTACAGCCTTGCATGGACTAGTGACACCTGTCGCACTTTCACATGGACAAACTCAGAAGTGAAGGAATCTCTTTGTGTTTAGGGAACAGCCACATCAATTTTGCATTTTGAATGTTTTTTCAGTGCAAGCAATACAAAAACAAGAAACTATATGTTAAATCGTATTGATTGGTGATAAAGCAGTTTATTTTTTCTGTGTCTAAACAATATGCAACACTCTAGTATTATTGTGTTTGTTTTGTGTGGCCAATCCATTCAGTATTTACTTGATATAATATTGTGAAATAATATTTCAATTGAAAAGAACTGTTTTCAGAATTTATTCATGTGATGCAAAGCCAGACTTTCAGCATCATTACTCTAGTCTTCAGTGTCACATGATCCTTCAAAAATCATTCTAATGAGATTTGATGCTCAAAACATTTGTTATTATTATCAGTGTTGAAAATGATTTTGCTGCTTAATATTTTTGTGAAAAAAGTGGTATGTTTTCTGTCAACCTTTTGTCCCTAATTTTTCTGTCCTTGCTGAAAAAGTTAATAAATTAAATTTCTTTCAAAAAAACAAAAACAAAAATGACCACCAACTTTTGAACAGTAGTGTATAAGTAAATAATTTCCTATCAATCTGTATAAACCAATATATAAGACATTATATATAACATATAACAGATTACACTTAAACCTAGCTTTTTTAACCCAGGTTTAACATTTGTCTTCTAGAAACATAAAACTATTTAAGGGAAAGAAAATGATCAAAACACTGGACATAGATTCATACTGGAATAACTGATGACAATGACAATATTTAATTTCTAATGAAGGTTCATTTAAGTCCAGGTTCCACATGGCCTATATCTCTACAAGTCTATTCTTCATGTCTCATTAAATTCTCATAAAGGTTGAGAATTGCTCTTGTGTTCTGGGAGGCAGATCTGCTTCACTGAATTCTCAAATAAGCCCTCCATCAAACATCAAGTTTTACTATGAGGAGGAGGCATCAAAAATAAAACCAAATGCTGAATATGGAGTTTGTCTCTCATAAATCTGAGCGAGTGTGTCCTCCCTGTGCATGAGAGAGGATGCTGCACACTCATGAACACCAAAGAACACAATTGTGTGATAATTGTGTCACTGTTGTGGACGTTCAAAACCATTTACAGCGTTAATTTGTTAGGCTACTGTTCGAAATTAAATAATTTCATTTAACACACTTTTGTCTTGTCCTTTATGAAGTTATGTGCAAAATGAGTGGTATAAAAATGTATATTGTAATCCCCTTTATTTCAACAAATAAGAATTGATGGATGAATCAAGATTATTGTGTTTTTCCTGTAATCAAAACTTGCTAAATTAACATGACAATTATGAACATTAAATATATTATTTTATACCTACTGGCGGTCTGCTGAGAGCAAACTGCCCAATCACAGAATTGAGCACAAATATGCTGTGCTCTGATTGGTCAGGTTTCCTGATTTGTTTAGTACGTTTTCTAAGCAGGAAGTGAAATTTGAAATCATGTTCGGGCATGTTCCAAAGATATTGAAAAAAAAAAAAAACCCTTGCGTTCATTGTTCGTTGCAATCGTGTAGGTAATATATATTATTTT
Organism: Anabarilius grahami; assembly: GCA_003731715.1. Classification (NCBI taxonomy): domain Eukaryota; kingdom Metazoa; phylum Chordata; class Actinopteri; order Cypriniformes; family Xenocyprididae; genus Anabarilius; species Anabarilius grahami. Next base: position 469,803 of record RJVU01042598.1, read on the forward strand.
ACTGCTCACAACTGTAATACAATAATGTCATCTTGCATTAACTGTTGGTGATATTAACAGTGAACTTTTACTTGCGCAAAAAACTGTTGATGTTTTCTTTGCACTTGGGGGACTGATACGTATGACCAAACTGCTTGTTGTGTTGTCATAGCTGTATGCGTTTTTACGTGTAATTTTTTTTGTTACACATGACTTTAGTATATATTTTTTTGACTGCGTTTTGACAACAGATTGCTTGTTGTGTGCAGTTTGCGATGTCTGACAGCGGTCATTGTGTGCTGCGTGATGTGACTCTTTGCTCACCAGTGGGGGAAATCCTGCTGAGCGGCTGTGAGAGGGGAGCTCACACCATTGATATCAAACTGGGAACAGACAAGGAAGAGAGGTAACAAACAAACATGTACATAAACAAAGTTAGCGCCCAATTACTACATGTTAATAATAACACGTAAAGCGCAGTGATGGGAGCATAGACAGTAGGATGGGAGCAACGAAGCTATTCGAATCTTCTTCTTGGGTTTATTGGCGGTTGGCAAACAACTTACTGGTGCATTCCGCCACCAACTGGTATGGTGTGGACCAGAATGTCTAATATATACATTATATATATATATATATATATTTATATACTTAAAAAAATTATAAAAAGAACTATATCCTCTTACTTCAATTAGTTCCTCTAAGATATTGAAACAATTATAACATATCTTTTGACTCTTTTCTCAGGATATCTATTCAATCAAAACGTATTTTCATCTCTCTTAATTTCCCTGTGTTATGTTTACCTCTTTTGAATAGTGTTCCATTTAGTCCAGTGTGTCCAAACCTAAGCCTTGATATTATTATCTCTTCCCTCCTATTCCTCCCTGTATACCTAATTTCTCCCACTTTCCTTTGAATCCTGTGAAACCATAGCCTTTTTCAAAAAAACGATTCACCAGTTTGTTTACATAATTACACAATGATGAACCATTCTATTATTAAAGCACCCAATAATGGTGTGAAACATGGATGTTTTACATGTCTAAAGCATATATAGTGAATAAACTAGTCTCAATCAACTCACCTTTTTATATACTCAATGAGAAACCATAAAAAAACCTTTCATTTCGCCCCTCATTCAAGTCAGCTGCTCATTCATACAGATGCTTGTATCAGCAGCTCATTGATTCTTCGCAGACATATCAGAGTCAGAAGTGTTTCCTCAGTTCAGTGTATTGGTGACTCAAGAACCGTTGAAACCGACTCTTGACTCAAGAGAGAACTACTATGTACTGCTGTTGACTCGAGAATTACTGCCATTGGATCACTGTTATATTTCCAACACTTATCATTTGTTATACTTTATGCTTTTCAGCCAAAGACATCAGAAACACATTTTGGCCCCATTATAAAACCTTCGGCACACAGTTCTCAGCATGTCGGACATATTAGAAAGACTGTTCTCAGTTCAGTGTTGGACTGCTGTTGGACTAACTGGAACGCTGAATGAGTTGGCAAAAACCCACATCATAGAATAGGATATATAGGATAGGATAGGATATACTCCTGGAAATTGGCTCATTTCGAGATGGAGTGACTGTCAGACTCGTCTGATGGTGAGTTTGAGTAACTAGATCTGTGCTGTCTTGAGCCACGAACTGTTACAGATGGTTCAGTCCGATTTGGTGAACTGGTTCAACAAAAGAACCAGTTCAAAAGAACAATTTGTTCACAAACTGGATATCTAATATAGATCTCATATCCGTTTAATGCTGACTTGATGTATGTGTATCCTGTTGTAGTGTACACCCTATTGGCCAGTCAGAAATGAGCTCTGAGTTACAGCGCTGTGTTGACTGGCTTCAGTGCTACTTCATGAAACCCGAGTCCATCAGCACTCTTCTTCTGCCTGCCTTACACCATCCACTAATGCAGAGCGGTTAGTCACATATACACAGATAATCCCACTTCACCTCTGACTCATTTAGGCCTGGTTTCACAGACGGGGCTTAGATTAAGCCAGGATTAGTTCTGTTAGGACATTTTAGTAGCTTTTATAACCATGCCTTAGAAAAAACATTACTGGTGTGCATCTTGAGAAAAAACAATGCCATTGACATTTTAAGATTTGTCAGTGCAAATTGCTTTCAGTTAAAACAACTCAAGCATGTATTTTAGTCTGGGACTAGTCTTAAGCCTTATCTGTGAAACCAGGCGTTAAATTATTAACCAGGACATTAACTGACACTGTTTTTTACTGCTTTCCTTCCTCCCACTATTTCTCAGATTCTTTTACAGCACATGTGCTGTGGACTCTGTTGAAGGAAGTGGGGCTTGGGCAAACGGTCTCGTACAAGCAGCTTGCTGAAATGATCGGGAATCCAAATGCTGTGCGAGCCGTGGGCTCAGCCATGAAGAAAAACCCTGTGAGTTTTGTTACAATGATGATTGATCATGAAAGATTGATTTATCTTAAAGTATTTTTCTTCATCTGATGCATCTTTTTCTCTGTTGTTCTCTCAGATTCCACTGATAGTGCCGTGCCACCGGGTGCTGCGCAGCTCAGGGGACAGTGGATCATATATGGGAGGAAAGGGAGATGATATTAAAGTTTGGTTGCTCACTCATGAGAAAAAAGCATTGAGACTTCATTCTTCAAAGAGTGAATAATCCTTCTGATGGACCCCCCAAATCTTCATGCTGCTTCTCAGTTTGTTCACAAACTTTTTTTTATTAAGTTTGAATTTGAAAAACATTATGACAGATTTCTGATTTGTTTGGACAAATTATATTACACTTCAGCAAACAAACTCTGTTATAATCCATATATTGTCTATAGTTATTAATCTTAGATGAATATGTATGGAATTTTTGAGAGCAGGTGATCAGGTTTGATTAGTTGTCAGTGTTACATTCACAATGTTAAATGTGATTTGAAAAATCGTTGTATAAACAAGATATTTAATCCAAAGGATTACAGAAAATTGTTTTAAAGAAATTGTAATTATTGCATCTTTTGTAATCTTTTTTTCCTGACATGCATATTTGGAATTTTTGCAGCAAGTTATGTGTTTAAAAGAAATGTTTAGGCAAATAAACAGCTCTTGAAAGTAAATCAGATTTTTATCAATACTAATTTATTATTATTATTATTCTTTTTTTTTTTTT
>RJVU01042598.1:473026-509755 GCA_003731715.1 Anabarilius grahami
GAAAAAAAAAAAAAAAAAAAACGCTGTTTGGATTTAAGTAGGCAAATACTCAAGAATCTATGACTGGATCATTATTGCAGTGATTATTATGTTTCTTGCTTGTTATATGTTTGACAACAGTTATTTTAACCATAGTTCATGGAGTGTGCTTTTCATTTCTTAACCATGTAGGAAGACATATCATGGCCATATTCCCGTATGACAATGTCAAGATTCATCAGGCTCAAATTTTGAAAGAATGGTTGGGAGGGAACATGAAGAATCATTTTCACACATGAATTGTAACCTTAAATTCATTGAAAGTCTTTGGGATGTGCTGGAGTAGACGGAGTGCTCGAGTCTTGTATTGTCAATACAAGATCTTGAACAAAAATTGATGCACCTCTTTATGGAAATGTGATTTTATTTCACAATTTGAGCCTGATGAATCTTGACGTTGTCATCCTGGAATAAATATGGCCATGATGTGTCTTCCTACGCGGTTGTTTAAGAAATTAAAAGCTATACACTCCATCAATTAGGGTTAGAAGAACTGTTTCCAAACATATAACATGCTTGAAACATAATAATCAGTGCAATAATGATCCAGTCATAGACTCTTAAGCATTTGCCTATTTAAATACAGCAACTTTTTTTGTACTTTAAAATGTAATTTATACCTGTGTTGACACAATCTATTGTCAAACTGATAAATGTAACAGATATTTTATATATTTTTTCTTATCAGTGGCGAGTTTTATTTTGTGCTACTCCATAATTTGTCATAATGCAAATTCAGTTATTTTCTCAAGCACAAATATCAAAGATTTCCCTATACCAAACTCGAGTGTTTTTTTAAATTTTTTTTATTTAAATAAAACATTTAATCTCAGTCCACAATTTTTCAAATGCATACTGCATAAGACTGAGGGTCAAATAGTCAGAGAATCACTGTTTAGCCATACAAATACTTATAATTGTATTTCTAAACAGTTACTAGATCCTCTGGATGACAAACAGACAGTCGTAATCTCTTTAATGGGAGGATGAAAGAGGGGTGTCCCTGGTGAGATCTCCACAGTCAGTGGTGTGATACTGTCTTATATTGTGTTTGATCATATGTGACATGCGCTGCTTCCATTGCCTCAGGCTGTGCTGATCTCTCACTAAGCCTTCGCATACAGAATCATGCCACCTTACAGAATAGCAATTTGTGCCTGACAGAAAAAAACAAAAAACAGTTGGATCGTGCTCAGTGAACGCAAACCCTCCCTGTAATTTCAAATCATTCAGTGAAGTGTGGGAGCTGTTATCATAACTCTGTGGACTGAGAGGTGCTTCTTAATCTATAGGTTTGTTTTCATTTCCTGTGACATTTTCCATGAGAAGGAGTCTGAAACTCTTATTTATTTTTGTATTTTTCAGTACATGATCAGAAAAAATTTGGTTTTATTTTCTATTCGTTTTCTATAATTGTATGTGTGGTTTTTTTTAGTTTTTTTTTTTAATCATTTCTAATAATTCTCACCACAATAATCATTGGATTTGTTCAACTAATGCTATAAAAAATTGTAACAGGACACTAAATTTGTGGAAATTGATCTTGTTTGTTGCAGAAAAAAAGTTTTTGATGGTGTAATAGCATTTAGACCAAACTGCATGAAACTTATAAAAAGCATTGTAAAAGAGAAGCAATGTTGGGTGATGCTCTTTTGAAATGTCATGACAGCAGAGATGGAAAGCTAATCTGCTGAGGTCAGATAAGACCACATATACTAACAAATGAGTTAAAAATGTCAAATCCATGTAAGGTATAAGATTTAACATTTAGATTTAACACTATTACCACGATACACTTGAACAAGGGAAACCATCTAGGGGAGTGTCCGTGTAATTAGTCTACTGTAAGTCATTTGTCAGGGTAAGACGTGATCAAACTGGATTAATGGTTTAGAATGAGAATGAACTATGATTAAAGTAAAGATTCTCTTTTGATTGACAGAATGGTAGTGATTTACAATGTGATCCCGGTGCTGCATTAGTCCCATGCTGGTGTTTTAATCTTCAAAGCATTTAAGGACACATCATTCCTACACATGGGTTATGGGTTACTTAAAGAAATGCTTCAGACTTTTTTTTATTTTTAAATATTTATGTGAGCAGCTTTTTGCTCAACCACAACTGAACTAACCTGATGTTTCAATAAAGTGACTTCCAGTTGTTTGCATATTGTGCAACAGGATTGTAATGCATCATTCGCAGTAACAAACTTTGACAACCCTCACCTTTGACACCTTCTCAGAGATTCTCAGATTTTCAGTTTGTATCTGTAACAGCTGAATGTCTCATGCTGATACAGTAGGAATGTACTACGCTTGATGCAATACTCTTGATGTACTCAGGTGATAATGTCTTGCATTTAACTTTGATTGATATGTCAGACTCACACCGTTGTGCAGTTCACAGCCAGATCTCACCTCACACATTCACCTCTGACACATCTGAATTTCCTTAATTTTATGATTTATATGTGGAGCATATAAATGATAGTCATGACTGGGCTATCAGAGGTGTCAAACTGTCTCAATCAGAATCCAAATTTAGAAGACATGTTGGAGAAGGGACACGTTTAGTCGCAAAAAGCTTAGCTATTTGACCACCTGCTCAGTCCTAATAAAGAGTATTGATACTTTTACTGAGCCTTACAGTGGCAACTGCTTTACTGAAAGTTAACTCGATGCTGAAGTCAGTTGAAAAAAACGGACTGTTGTGTCTGTTTCTCCCATTAAACTTTGATTCAGTTTTCGTAGTTTGTAACCTATTATTCAAACCATCGATGTGATATAGGCCTAGGCTAAATGCAGTTTTAATCATTATTGATCAGGTGTCCTCTAGCTGCTAACAAATGCAATAAGAACTGATAATCTATGTAAACATTGATGATATTGTCCACAAAACATTTAATAAGGCTATAGAAAATTTTAGCATAAATGAGTAATCTCCAGAGTAAACAAATTATTATAAAATGTCTCAAATCATTTGTGAAATCACTGTGTAGACATATCTAGGTACAAGAGCGCCACCATGTGGAAGCAAAGTTAGGATGTGTATGCCTATGTATGTTTTTGTCTGTATTTTGAGAAAAAAGGTCTTATTTGAACAATTAGTGCAACTCTTGCCTCAGTTCTCAGCACATTTATCATAATATCTAATAATAAATGAGCAAGGGTTGATTTTGAACAAATATGCACTTCCAGTGCAGTATATTTATTAAAACCATATGAGGAGTGGAGTATATATTTTATCAGAACTCAATAAAACCAAATTTTATTCTCATTGGCTCCAAGGGTTCATCTTCATCTTTTATGCTTTTACACTCTTCCTCGTCTGTTGGGAAATTTCTGTTCTTTCAGAGGCAAACCTTCAGCGTCCACCTCATTCACCTGTAACCATAATAGAAAGGCATCACTGATCAATAAATACAGTTTCACACTGGGAAATTAAGCTGCTGATGTTTTCTAATAAGAGAAAGGAACAGTCGTGCTCTTACTATGTGTATTGGTGAAAGCTGGTCCATTGGCGTGTCCGCAGGAATAGACAGCATTGCGTCACCAGCATCCATCATCTGACAAAGATTTTCACTCTATGTTAGTACTCACACATTTCAGTACTTTTAATATTTTTTAGTTTTTGATGTCCACCTCACGTTACAATACTCCCGGTCTCCCCCTAATTAAAAAAAAGACCAATTTTCAAAATGAAACAAAAAGAGGATAATCTCACCCTGAATGTTGCCTCCACTTCACCAACACTTCTCTTTCCACCAGGAAGCCAACCGTATGACCAGTGCTGGCAAAGACTAACTTCCAACACACACACTAGCATTAACAACTGGACCAGCAACCTTCCTTTCCACTCCATGCTAAAACTGAAACAAAGAGATTTAATAGGCAATAATAATAATAATAATAATGCAATCTTATGCAATTATTTGGTTTTATAAATATATTGGAACAAAATTATTGATTATATTATTGATATGAGTACAGTTCAAACTTAATGAGTCTGAGGCAAAACCACTAAATGTACTGTGAAAGTACAACATAATGACATTCAACCCCAGTTTCTAACAATTTACACAACAGATCCACAGAAACCATTCAAAACATGCATGCATTTTTCAAAAAATGCTATAGGCATGCTTTCTCTAAACAATGTAAATATTCATAAAAAGAAATTCAAGTCTATTAATTTAAGCAGGGGTACAACGATATAGCAATTAAAAATAACACAAGTTGCTGTAACTTCTCATAAAATGACTGAGGTCAGCTAAGATGTAATTTCAAATATAAACATTTTTTTTTAAATTAGTTACTTAAGTCTTAAGTTTAAATCTAGATATTCAGAAAACACTAGTCCAGAATGTCTTACCTGCTCTCTTTGTTCAAGATGAAGTGTGTTGTTCTTGGTCTCCTTTATACAGTCCTCTTAGAATGAGTTGCAATGCTCTTCCGTCATTGGGAGTCTTGCGACCACAGGGCAGGTGCAGATTTCTCTCTAATGCACACTCTAATGCACACCTGGGGCTGGATTTTTCTAAAACTGACCAAGCTAATGGACCTGTTTAAAGTCTTAGATTTATTAAATGATGTGTTTAAATGGTCCAAAGAGACACTCTGATGGCCAAATCAACACACAAGGGAACAGATGAGATATATAAAGGCAAAAGAAGAGGTATTAGTTGTGTCAAAGAAAGATTGAATCATCTGACTGCCTATCAAGCTTTTGCTTGGGATTGTTTTTAAATACACCAAAATTATGTTCCTAATTAACAAAGTAAGCAACTAAATATAGTAACTACTAACCAACTTTACATTTGGTAATTGTTTGCTCACAGACCTTTTCTTATGTTCTCTAGTGTCCAACTTTGATATAACCAACCAACCAACCAAACAAGCAGGTCAATTAAGTTTTATGGTCTTTTTCATTTAAAAAAAAAATAAAAAATTTTCTTATAAACAGAAATAAGAGGATTCCACACCTTTTAAATTTTATTTGTACATACACTATCATTAAAAGATTAGGGATCAGTTTAGGTTTTTTATTATTTATTTTTTATATTTAATTTTTTTGAAAGAAGGCCTTGCTCACCAAGGCTGCATTTATATGATCAAAAATACAGTAAAAACAGTAATATTGTGAAATATTAATATTTAAAATAACAGTTTTTATATTTTAATATATTTTAAAATAAAATGTATTCCTGTGATGGCAAAGCTGAATTTTCAGCATCATTACTCAGTCTTCAGTGTCACATGATTTTTTTTTTTTTTTTTTAGGATTCTTTGATGAATAGTAAGTTCAAAAGAACATTTACTTGAAATATAAATCTTTTGTAACATTATAAACTTTCACTGTGACTTTTGATCAATTTAATGCATCCTTGCTGAATAGAAGTATTATACTCATAAAGATCTATTTTTTAGCAGTGTATAATAATTTCAATTAGCATTTATTTGTTCAAAACAAATTATAAATGTTTTAACCCTAGGGATGGATTTTGTCTGGATTTTTAGTTTTTGTTTTAGTGTAATTGTATACTATTGCTAAAATAAGGGAAACATTAAATAAACTAAATTTAAAATCAAATTTTTTAATTTACCTTTATTTTGCCAACCGCCATTTAACATCATGATTAGAAGAAGAAGGACCTTTAATCAGATAACTTCAGCAATTATTATGGCAGCAGAGGAAGCTATCCCTAAGGGAAGAAATGGGGTAAATAGGAAATTGGTGCCGTGGTGGAATGAGGATTGTTATCAGGTGGTAAAAGACAGAAATAAAGCGTTCAGAATGCTTAAAAGAACTCATAATCTGCAAAATCTAATTCAGTACAAGAAGGCTCAGGCAGTAGTTAGACGAACAATACGGCAAGCAAAGAGGACCAGTTGGAGGAATTTTTGTGATGAAATAGGACGAACTACACCGGTGGGAGAAGTGTGGGGAATGATAAAAAGGATGGGGGGAGACAGGAGGCAGTGGGAATATCCAGTTATGACATTTGAAGAGGAAACGGCAGTATCCAACAAGGATAAAGCAGAGATTATGGTTAAATCATTTATAAAGGTGCATAGTTCAGAAAATTTGACAGAAGAAGGGAGAAGGAGAAGGTCGATAATGATGAATCAGCATCTTAATGATTTAAATAGGAAGGATGAAACAGGAAATGTGTTAGATGAACCATTTACCTAGACAGAGATGGTTAGAGCAATTAGAAGAGCAAAACCTACATCTCCAGGTAAAGATCAAGTTTGTTATTTAATGTTAAAAAAATTGGGGGAGAATTCATTGTTGAAGCTGATGGAGGTATATAAAAAATATGGAGGGAGGGAAAATTGCCAGATTCCTGGAAAGAAGCGGTAGTGATTTCGATAAGGAAACCAGGTAAAGATCCAACTAAACCCAGTAGTTATAGACCGATAGCTCTTACTTCTAATTTATGCAAGGTTATGGAGAGGATGAAAGCAGATAGATTGACCTGTGACCTTGAAAAAAGAGGATTACTGGTTAACTGTCAGGGTGGCTTTAGGAAAGGTAGGAGTACAATAGATTCTGTGGTAAGATTAGAGACTGAAATAAGAAAGGCACAAGCAAACAGGGAGAGCGTAGTAGCTGTATTTTTTGACATAGAAAAAGCCTATGACATGATGTGGAAGGAGGGGTTATTAATTAAACTGAATAAGATAAGGGTTGGAGGGAAGATTTTTAATTGGATAAAGGATTTTCTTTGCGGAAGGAAAATACAAGAAAGGATTGCACTGCAAAATAATCTTAGTCCAAACTGAAAACAAGATTATATCTTATTTTTGGTTTGATATAAGATTATTTTGCTTACCCCACTGGCAGATTATTTTGCTTGTTTTAAGGAAAAACTCACTTAATTTTGACTTATTTTTCCTAAAAACAAGAAATGTATTTTGACTTGTCAAGAAAATGCCTCTTGATTTAAGAACTTTAAGATATTTTGACTAGAAACAAGACAAAAACTCTAAGTAAGAACAGCATTTTTTGCAGTGTGGGACAGACGTGTCAAATCAATACACAGTTGGAAATGGCACAAGTCAAGTCAAGTCACCTTTATTTATATAGCACTTTTTACAATGCAGATTGTGTCAAAGCAGCTTTACATTGATAACTAGTACATCATTTTGGCTGCACAGCAGCTCTTAAAGAATAGTGTCAATGCAGGCAGATCAGAAGCACTGTTGATTAAATGTCAAGAATACTGTTGAATATCAAATGTCAAGTCAAATGTCAAGTGTCCCCAACTAAGCAAGCCAAAGGCGACAGCGCCAAGGAACCCAAACTCCATCAGGTGACATCAGGTGGCAAACAGGTGGCAAACAGGTGGCAAACAGGTGTTAAAATGGAGAAAAAAAAAACTTTGGGAGAAACCAGGCTTAGTCAGGGGGCCCGTTCTCCTCTGGCGAACAGTGCTTTGTTACGAATCAGGTTGCTATCATAAGTCTGATAGGATCGCAACAATCAAAGTGTTTATTTCAGTTCCATCCAGTTGAGGATCGTATTCATCACGCCGGTATGGACGGTTTGTTGAGGAACTGTGCTACTGGCTGTCGTGTCGATGAGGCCTTCACGATGGATGATCTAGTTGACTCGATCTCTGCTGATACTTCAGGGCTGCGTTGTGGTCATGTCCAGTTGAGGATCGTATTCATCACGCCGGTATGGACGGTTTGTTGAGGAACTGTGCTACTGGCTGTCGTGTCGATGAGGCCTTCACAATGGATGATCTAGTTGACTCGATCTCTGCTGATACTTCAGGGCTGCGTTGTGGTCATGTCCAGTTGAGGATCGTATTCATCACGCCGGTATGGACGGTTTGTTGAGGAACTGTGCTACTGGCTGTCGTGTCGATGAGGCCTTCACAATGGATGATCTAGTCGACTCGATCTCTGCTGATACTTCAGGGCTGCGTTGTGGTCGTGTCATGGCTCCGGTCCTTGGTCTCAGCTGGATACGGCCCGGATCCGGTTGACTACGGTAAACCTCGGGATAAACAGAAAGACTAATATTAGCGTAGATGCCATTCTTTTTCTGATGTAACGAGTACATCTGGTGTTATAGAAAGTGTTCCCGGTTCCGGCTGACCTATTTTATGCAGCCTAATAATCCTTTAACGGATTTGAAAATATAAATTGATAATGTGTTATGTGTATGCCAGGTTAAAGAGATACGTTTTTAGTCTAGATTTAAACTGACAGAGTGTGTCTGCATCCCGAACAATGCTAGGAAGATTGTTCCAGAGTTTAGGTGCTAAATAGGAGAAGGATCTACCCCCTGCGGTTGATTTTGATATTCTAGGTATTATCAGCTGGCCTGAATTCTGAGATCGCAATAAACGTGAAGGACTATAATGCATTATGAGCTCGCTTAGGTACTGGGGAGCTAAACCATTTAGTGCTTTGTAAGTAATTAGCAAGATTTTAAAATCTATACGATGTTTAACAGGAAGCCAATGCAGTGATGACAGAACTGGGCTAATATGGTTATACTTCCTAGTTCTAGTAAGAACTCTAGCTGCTGCATTCTGTACGAGCTGTAGTTTATTTATCAAGCGGGAGGAACAACCACCCAGTAGAGCGTTACAGTAATCTAGCCTTGAGGTCATGAACGCATGAACTAACTGTTCTGCATTTTTCATTGAGAGCATATGTCGTAGTCTACATATATTTTTAAGATGGAAGAATGCTGTTTTACAGATGCTGGTAACATGGCCTTCAAATGAAAGATTGGTATCAAAGAGCACACCCAGGTTCCTAACTGACGACGAAGACTTAACAGAGCAGCCATCAAGTGTTAGACAGTATTCTAGGTTATTGCGTGAAGAAGTTTTCGGTCCAAAAATTAGAATCTCTGTTTTTTCTGAATTTAGTTGTAGGAAATTACTGGTCATCCAGTTTTTTATATCAGCTATACATTCTGTTAATTTAGCGAATTGGTAAGTTTCGTCAGGGCGCGAAGAGATATAGAGCTGAGTATCATCAGCGAAACAATGAAAACTAACGCCATGCTTCCTAATGATATCTCCCAAGGGTAGCATGTACAGAGTGAAAAGCAACGGTCCTAGTACTGAGCCTTGCGGTACTCCATATTTAACTTGTGATTGATATGACATCTCATCGTTTACTACTACAAACTGATAGCGGTCAGATAACTATGATTTGAACCATGCCAATGCAATTCCACTAATGCCAACATAGTTTTCGAGTCTGTTTAGAAGAATATTGTGATCAATAGTGTCAAATGCAGCACTAAGATCCAGTAACACTAATAGAGAGATACAACCACGATCTGATGATAAGAGCAAATCATTAGTAACTCTAATGAGAGCAGTCTCAGTACTATGGTACGGTCTAAATCCTGACTGGAAATCCTCACAGATACTATTTCTTTCTAAAAAGGAACATAGTTGTGATGAAACTGCCTTTTCTAGTATTTTTTGACAGAAAAGTGAGATTTGAAATCGGCCTGTAATTGACTAATTCTCTAGGATCAAGTTGTGTTTTTTTAATAAGAGGTTTAATAACAGCCAGCTTAAAAGTTTTTGGTACGTATCCTAGTGATAAAGATGAATTAACAATATTAAGAAGAGGATCTATGACCTCTGGAAGCATCTCTTTCAATAGCTTAGTCGGTATAGGGTCTAACATACATGTGGATGATTTTGATGATTTAACAAGTTTAGACAATTCTTCCTCTCTTAAAGCAGTAAATGAATTGAATTTTTCTTCAGGGACACTACAATGCACTGTCTGACACAATACTGTAGTAGACGGTTGCATGGTTATAATTTTTTCTCTAATATTATCAATCTTGCAAGTAAAGAAGTTCATAAAGTCATTACTGCTGTGCTCTTTGGAAACATCAGAAGTTGAAGCTTTATTTCTTGTTAATTTAGCCACTGTATCAAATAAATACCTAGGGTTGTGTTTATTTTCTTCTAAAAGTTTTGAAAAATAGGCAGATCTAGCAGTTTTTAAGGCCTTTCTGTACTCAATCATTCTCTCTCTCCACGAAATGCGAAATACTTCTAGTTTTGTTTTCTTCCAGCTGCGCTCCACCTCAAGGCAGTGTGATAAGCCCTTTATTCTTCATTATTATGATAAATGATATATTTGGGGAAGTTCCAGAAGACATAGGTAAGTCTCTGTTCGCAGACGATGGGGCTCTGTGGAAGAGAGGAAGAAATATGGAATACATAACCAGGAAGATACAGTAAGCAATTGATAAAGTAGTGCAGTGGGGTTATGAGTGGGGGTTTAGATTCTCTATAGGAAAGACGCAGTCAGTCTTTTTTACTAGAAAGAGAATTCAGGAGGGAGTGAGGCTAAGAATGTATGGAACACACTTGGAGAGGGTCGGAACTTTTAAATTTTTAGGTATTTATTTAGATTCACGATTAACATTTGCAGAACATATTCGGAGAATGGAGGATAAGTGCAAAAAAGTAATGAATGTAATGAGATGTCTGAGGGGAAGAGATTGGGGTGCAAGTAGATTATCTCTGAAAAGAATATATGTGGCACTAATTCGATCAGTTTTAGATTATGGAAGTGTAATATTCGGATCAGCAGCTAAATCTCTGTTCAAAAAGTTAGAGGTAGTCCAGGCTCAGACTTCCGCTAGAATTAAGAAGAAAACAGTTGATGGCAAATTATTGGGCTGGCTTACAAGGACATAATAATTCACATCCCACTAAAGAAGTATTGCAGGACAGCTGGGAAAAATCTAAAAGAGAATTTTGGCCGGATTGGAAATGATATAGCAAAAGAACTAGAAGTGTTTAATTTGAGGATAGGTTCCACTGTAGTCTTTTCAGAGATTGCTCCGTGGAAGTTAGTTTGGCCTGAGGTAGATTGGTATGTATTAGAGGAAAAAAGGAAGGCAAAGGAGGATATTAATTTGGATAGAGTGTTCAAGAGCAGAGTTGTGGAAAAGTATAATGAGTATATCCAGATTTATACGGATGGTGCTAAGAAACCAGAGTCAGGGGTAACAGGATTGGTGGTAGTGGTACCAAATAAAGGAATAGGGATCAATAGGAGAACATCTAATATGCTAGGGGTATATACTGTGGCAATGCTGGCAATGCTAATTGCATTAAGATGGGTGGAAAGGACAGGACTGGACAAAGTTTTGATATGCTCAGATATTTGCTTGGCGAAATTGCTTGATTTTCATCATACATTTCACACAATTATACACCACATTCCTTGTTTCAGTTTTACAGAGTTTAATATTTTTTTACTTGAAAAGACTCCTAGTTGGTACGACAGGGTCACAGACCATTTTCTTGAAAAGGAACGTAGGGCAGAATTTACTTCTAAATAAATAGACAATTTTATGATGTAGGCCGAAAATGAGCTTCCCCTCTCTGACAGACCAGTAGCCGCCACTAGGGGAGAATGGGGGAAGGTGGATGATTAGTCTGTAAACCTATTTTCTGGTCCACACTCCGGAACAGAAGGGGGCGGTAATGCACCAAAACGCTGGATGCCAACCGCCGTAAAACAAGAAGAAGAAGAAGGACCTTTATTTTGAACGGAGGACCTGTATCCTAAACTATGATACGTCCGGGGCGTGTAAGGAAAATCCCGCGAGCTCAGTCCCCAAAACATGTCAAGCTGTCCACATGACCGCCACTCTCACGCGTTTATTGATCAAGCTATTGTATAACTAATAAGCTCTCACAGGTAATTGCCAGAGTAATATGTACATGAACAAATATCTTATACTGCTGAACCCTTAATGATTTATAGCGTCTGCACGTTACATTGATCTCGAACCAAATCAGTGACGTGACCTGTGCTGCTCCTCTCAGCTTTTAGGGTTTAATGAGACATGAACAATGGATGTTTTGAGAAGACCTGCCATTCCCGAAGACGCGGTCCAGTATCAGCTGTTCCTGGTTCACCCTGACCCATCAGACGCAGAAGCTAACGAGAGATCCCTTAAGCAGATCCTGCAGAACATCCTCGCTGAGATCGCCCCTCTCCTGGTGCCGTACATCTGGCAACATCAGTCTTTCAATCTAAGATACCACCCTGAGAAAGGTGGGGGTTTATATATATAAATATATATACAGTGGGTACGGAAAGTATTCAGACCCCCTTAAATTTCACTCTTTGTTATATTGCAGCCATTTGCTAAAATCATTTAAGTTAATTTTTTACACACAGCACCCCATATTGACAGAAAAACATTTTTTGCAGATTTATTAAAAAAGAAAAACTGAAATATCACATGGTCCTAAGTATTCAGACCCTTTGCTCAGTATTTAGTAGAAGCACCCTTTTGATCTAATACAGCCATGAGTCTTTTTGGGAAAGATGCAACAAGTTTTTCACACCTGGATTTGGGGATCCTCTGCCATTCCTCCTTGCAGATCCTCTCCAGTTCTGTCAGGTTGGATGGTAAACGTTGGTGGACAGCCATTTTTAGGTCTCTCCAGAGATGCTCAATTGGGTTTAAGTCAGGGCTCTGGCTGGGCCATTCAAGAACAGTCACGGAGTTGTTGTGAAGCCACTCCTTCGTTATTTTAGCTGTGTGCTTAGGGTCATTGTCTTGTTGGAAGGTAAACCTTCGGCCCAGTCTGAGGTCCTGAGCACTCTGGAGAAGGTTTTCGTCCAGGATATCCCTGTACTTGGCCGCATTCATCTTTCCCTCGATTGCAACCAGTCGTCCTGTCCCTGCAGCTGAAAAACACCCCCACAGCATGATGCTGCCACCACCATGCTTCACTGTTGGGACTGTATTGGACAGGTGATGAGCAGTGCCTGGTTTTCTCCACACATACCGCTTAGAATTAAGGCCAAAAAGTTCTATCTTGGTCTCATCAGACCAGAGAATCTTATTTCTCACCATCTTGGAGTCCTTCAGGTGTTTTTTAGCAAACTCCATGCGGGCTTTCATGTGTCTTGCACTGAGGAGAGGCTTCCGTCGGGCCACTCTGCCATAAAGCCCCGACTGGTGGAGGGCTGCAGTGATGGTTGACTTTCTACAACTTTCTCCCATCTCCCGACTGCATCTCTGGAGCTCAGCCACAGTGATCTTTGGGTTCTTCTTTACCTCTCTCACCAAGGCTCTTCTCCCCCGATAGCTCAGTTTGGCCGGACGGCCAGCTCTAGGAAGGGTTCTGGTCGTCCCAAACGTCTTCCATTTAAGGATTATGGAGGCCACTGTGCTCTTAGGAACCTTAAGTGCAGCAGAAATTTTTTTGTAACCTTGGCCAGATCTGTGCCTTGCCACAATTCTGTCTCTGAGCTCTTCAGGCAGTTCCTTTGACCTCATGATTCTCATTTGCTCTGACATGCACTGTGAGCTGTAAGGTCTTATATAGACAGGTGTGTGGCTTTCCTAATCAAGTCCAATCAGTATAATCAAACACAGCTGGACTCAAATGAAGGTGTAGAACCATCTCAAGGATGATCAGAAGAAATGGACAGCACCTGAGTTAAATATATGAGTGTCACAGCAAAGGGTCTGAATACTTAGGACCATGTGATATTTCAGTTTTTCTTTTTTAATAAATCTGCAAAAATGTCAACAATTCTGTGTTTTTCTGTCAATATGGGTGCTGTGTGTACATTGAGGAAAAAAAATGAACTTAAATGATTTTAGCAAATGGCTGCAATATAACAAAGAGTGAAAAATTAAAGGGGGTCTGAATACTTTCCACTGTGTGTATATATATATATATATATATATGTATATATGTATATATGTGTGTATATAATGTGTGTGTGTGTACATGTGTTTGCAAAGAGGCATTTATTAACAGTTCACTTCTTTTTCATTTTCACTCCATAGGGGATGTGCCCGCACACCTGGGTGGTGTTTCTGAGTTTGGTGATAATGTGGAGGATGAATGGTTCATCGTTTACCTGCTAAAACACATAACGCACATCTTTAGTGATGTAGCTGTTGTTGTCTATGATAATGATGGACAGTTTATTCTGATTGAAGCAGCTGAACACCTGCCAAAGTGGCTGGACCCTGACAGCAGTGAGAACAGGGTTAGTATTGGACATTTTAAGTACCATGATATTATCATGATTTCTGGACTATGGCATTCTTTGAAGTACATGCAAGTGCCACTGATGTGTATTAATATGGTAATCACATTGATTTAGCAATACGCACAATTTGTTGTATTCCTTTGCACAGCCATTATACGTGAGCATGAGTTGAACTCGAATAACATCCAATATTGCAATAACTTGTTTATTAACAATTTAACTGGAAACAAAAATATTACACTGTCAAAAAAATGTATCCAATCTTGCATTTCGTAAAACGGTCATTGCAGGAAATGCCGGCACCATCATTAAGTAATAATTCAGCTTAATTTTCAAAGTTTTCAGAAATATTATGTTACACTTTATTCACAATTATTAATTCTACATCTGTGTAAAGAAATACACATGTCCAGTATTCACATTAACATTTGATTCCAGTACTGAAATTACCACAGTTTGTATTAATCAGTGATGGATGGTTATCATTTTCAGCAAAAAAATATTAAACAAATATCTCTCTCTCTCTATGGCTGTTCTTGTTATCATTGCATATATAGTCTGTTCCTATTGGCTTATCACTTTTTTTGTCTGTCATTGTGTTTGTCAGGTGTTCCTGTACCAGGGAGAGCTGCACATATTACCCAATCGTACACGTTCTGGGGAGGTTGGCTGGCCCAGTGACTCAGTGCCTGCTGTGGGTCAGGCTTTAGAGGTGCTGCACTCACACACTGAGAGCTGTTTAGCCAAACAGCCCATACGCTCCGCTCTGGCCAGGAGGCTGGATGGGTGAGTGTGACATCATTGTTTGAAGTGCCCCTGTTATGCTTTTTGGACCTTTCATGTAGTGTGTAATTTAGCTGTCTGTGAATGAAAAAGGTCTGCAAACTTTCAAAGATCAAAGTGCACGATAAATGGAGTTATTGTCTCCCAAAAGACAGAACCAATACAGAACTGCTTGAAACGAGTTGTCAGGGATTTCAGTCTCATTTCCTGCACAAACTTGAGTAGGTTTCAGTGTTAATTTTGACAGCAAATTTTTATTTAGTTTTAGTCATAGTCTTTTGACTAAAATGCCATTTAGTTTTGGTCATATTTTAGTCATTGGAAATTGTTTTAGTTTTAGTCTAGTTTTAGTCGACTAAATCTACAGTAGATTTAGTCGACTAAAATCTAATTTAGTTAAATTGTAATGCATTAAGCATTTCTCTAACAATACACAGATCCAATACACTGATATAGGTACATCTGATATTCTCCAAACTGTTCATGTTCACCCAACTGTACTTTGCTCGCCAAAGTGGACGGTTTTTGACCGTTCAATTGCAAAAACACCCAAAAGAGCAAAATTCAGTACTTTTCAGGGATTGACACATTTATCATTGAGTTACTATTATAGTTTTCGTTTAAAATTTTTATAAGATTTGATTTTTGATTTGTAATTGTAATTTTAGTTAAAAGTTTTAGTAATTTTTTGTGCTTGTCTTTTAGTTTTTATTTCTGTTTATTTTAATACCTCAGGTTAAGCTAAAGCTTAGGAACTAGATGAAATAAAATAAGTTTACATTTTTTATATATTTATTTTTTATTTAAGTTAACGTTTATTTCAAGTAATGAAGATTTCTTTGGATTTAGGTTTAGTTAACTATAATAACCCTTATACTTGGGTTACAATAAAATATATTGAATAATGTGTCAAATAATGTTCTTAGTCTTTCCTTCCTGTGACAGAAGATACAGTAGTTTACTATGAATTAAATAGAAATTAAATTCAATACAGCTTATTGTGTAAACAAAATAACAATAATGACCAGGAAAAAATAACAATTATAAACCATCCCGAAATACACCGTGACTCTTATTCTAAAAGGTCTGCACTGTAGCAGGCTGCTCATGAGGGTGATAGAATATGCATTCTTACAACTGTCTAAAACATACTACCATATAAACATCGTGTAGTAAACATTGTCATAATTCGTCAACATTAGCAAAAATATCAAGCAATCGCTTGGCATAAATGTGCACTATTCATTAATTGTGAAGCAGTCTGAAGTGCTGCTGGCGAGTCTATAGAGTACGCAACAGCGGCGCGTTCCCCGTGGTTAGATAAGCACATTACACTTCAAATGTGCGCATCTTCCACACAGGACAGCAGTCCCTCTCTTTCCTTTTCGTCTCATTTTTATCCGTTGACGAAAATTAAAGTAGATTTTAGTCATAGTTTTAGTCATTCAAAACACATTTTTATTTAGTCGTCTCATTTTCGTCCTTGAAAAAATGTCGTTGACGAAAATTATGACAAATGATTCGTCAACGAAATTAACACTGGTAGTGAACTGACATGTGGCCAAGTATGGTGACCCATACTCGGAATTTGTGCTCTGCATTTAACCCATCCAAGTGCACACACACGGCAGTGAACACACACACCGTGAACACACACCCGGAGCAGTTGGGAATACGGTGCCTTGCTCAAGGGTCTCACCTCAGTCGTGGTATTGAGGGTGGGGAGAGCACTGGACATTCACTCCCCTCACCGACAATCCCTGCCGGACCTGAGACTCGAACCCATGACCTTTGGGTTACAAGTCCGACTCTCTATCCATTAGGCCACGACTGCCCCTTAGGTTTGAACAAAATTTGCATAATGCCAGCCTATGGTCTTCATTGACTGTCCAGAAACAATGTTTACTTTGATCCACCCTCAAACACTTCAATTCAAATATGGTAATTAAAGCTGCGACTAGCGATGAAAGGGCACTCGCAGCCAGCACCACCGCCACCCGGAGGCCTTAGGAAAACAGTGACCAGTGGGCGACATGCATTTAAGCATGTAAATATGGCAAAGTCATTTTGGCGTGCCACACTTCCTGCTGCCAGCAGGTGATGCTTTGACTATAACTGAATATTACCATTTTGTAATTGCAATTTAACATCTTTAAGGACTTAAGATTAGACTGACCAAATATGATGTTGATCTGGTTAAATCTAATCACAGTGTAAAACATGTCATTTCCTGTTGCCCACAGGTGGCACTATGACTGTAACTGAATATTTTCATGTAGATGTCTTCCAGGACTCCAATAAAACATGTGAAGTTTGGGGCAGATCGGACGTTGTATGCCCAAGTTACAACAATTTCCTGCTTCATGGCGAAAGATTGAAATTTGTCAGGCCGCCACGGACACGCCCTTCAGCGAAAACTCAAGATCTTCGCAATTTAAAGTCGCAAAGGCCTAGTTTAGACTGACCAAATATGATGATGATCTGATTAAAGCTCTAGGAGTTCGTTAAAGTACAACGTCTGGAAATGGCAAAAACTGCAAACATTTTGCAGAGAAAATTCAAAATATCTCACTTCCTGTTGTTTTTTTTTAGATTTTGCACCCAGGGATTTTTTTTGTAGGTACTAAGCTGTTAAATGTGTCTACCGATTTTCATACTTGTCTGTGAAATGTAGCGCGAAGGGCGCTTAATTGAAATTTT
The DNA here is from genome assembly GCA_003731715.1 of Anabarilius grahami. Taxonomy (NCBI): domain Eukaryota; kingdom Metazoa; phylum Chordata; class Actinopteri; order Cypriniformes; family Xenocyprididae; genus Anabarilius; species Anabarilius grahami. The sequence goes on from RJVU01042598.1 coordinate 490,588, forward strand.
ATAGGTTGGCGCTATCGAGCCATTTTGCCACAACTAATTCTGAAACCCATATCTGACATGTGTGCAAAGTTTCATGAGTTTTCGAGCATGTTTAGGCCCTCAAAAATGTGATTCATTTTGGAGAAGAATAATAATGGTCTGAGCAATTCCAATAGGGTCCTCACACCATCGGTGCTCGGGCCCTAATGAGTGTTTCATTACCGATACACGCTGTTTCAGACACAGTGAGAGAAGAGGTGATACTGCAATGTACATTATGAGAAAAGTAAAGTGTTTTTTGACTTTGGATGCATGTAAACCTATTATAGGAGACCTTCAAAACAAAATTAGGAACCTTTAAAATAGCATAATTGGGGCACTTTCAAATAAGCAATTCAACTGTTTCTCTAAAGATATTTTTACAAATTCAGTCGTTTGTGTATGTGTGCAGGTATCCAGATAAAATCCAGCAGAATTTCCACCGTGCCCACTGTTACGTGCCTGCGGGCATTGCTGTGGTGTTGTCTAGGAGGCCTGACCTTATAGCCGCGGCGGTGTCTGCTTTCTATCTGCGTGACCATGTTGACCTCCAGGCCTGCCGAAATTTCCACACCTTTCCTCCTGACACCAGAGTTATGACATCAGTAAGAAGCAGTCTAAATTTTGTTCTCAATTTTTATGGGGAAAGTATTTGCTAAATTCTGTCACATACACTGTTCAAAAGTTTGGGGTTAGTTATTTTTTTTTTGTGGAATTAATAATTTTGGAATTGATACTTTTATTCAGCAATGATGTACAAAAGATTTCTATTTAAAATAAATTCTGCTCTTTGGAACTTTCTATTCATCAAAGAATCTTGAAAAAAAGAAATGTCACGGCTTCCACAAAAATACAACTGTTTTCAACATTGAAAATGAGAAGAAATGGTTCTTGAGAAGCAAATCAGCATATTAGAATGATTTCTGAAGGATTATGTGACACTGAAGACTGGAGTAATGATGCTGAAAATTCATTTTAAAATATATTAAAATAGAAAATGGTTATTTTAAATTGTAAATAATATTTTACAATATTACTGTATTTGTATCAAACAAATGCATCATTGGTGAGCATAAGAGACTTCTTTCAAAAAACAGTACTGTACATTTAACCGGTTATATTTTTTGAAAACTCCCCCAGTAACCACAAACCTATTCCCTTCCCTCTTTCCTGTAGGTGAGGTTTACTCGATGCTTGTACGCACAGCTGCAACAACAGAGTTTTGTTCCAGATCGGCGGAGTGGTTTCACGCTTCCTGCCCGCTCTCATCCCCTGTACAGAGCTCACGAGCTGGGAATGAAACTGGTGAGTGCATGTCATGAAAAATTGTTCTTCAGTCGTGGTCAGAGAAAGCTGACTAATAAAATGCAGATTTTATTTTATAGAGATCGTGTTTCTCTTCAAAAACTGGAATTTTCCTTATGCTCAGAAATACGATTTGCCATGTAATACATTTTCTAACTAGAGTACATGGTGCTAATGTATTCTACTTTCTGTTCTTGTCTAAGGCCCATGGCTTTGAAATCCTGTGCTCTAAGAGTGGACAGTCTTCATCAGAGCAAGAGACTCCAGTCAGCAGTAACCCATTATGGAGAGGCTTTTTAGATAGCCTTAAAAAGAATGGATACTTTAAGGTAGGAAAGAGTTTCTGTGTTGAAAATTCTTGAAGCAGATGATGCAAAGATTCCTTTGCCTGAGATATACATTTTGTCTGTGTGTGGATATGGTTTTTGCTTATGTCTATTTTTGTGAACCCAGGGTGAACTAGAAGGATCAGCTCGATACAGAGGCTTAATGACATCAGCGGAGAATTTCTTCAGACAGTCGGTAACCAGCACTCATCGGTGAGAGTGACTTTTTTTATTTATAGTTCACTGTCACAGTTCAAAATCGAGTTAAAGGTCTCCATAAACAGTTATAAACATAAACTACTCTTATGTAAGAGAGGGGGAAGCCCTGCTGATGATGGAATTTGCCCTATAATCTTAGCTCCTCCCCTGAGATTGCTGTACACAGTCCGCCATGTTTATCTCCTCGCCAGAGCATTTAACAGCAGCATTCAAGTAAGAAATGTATTCTTATTAAAGCTACTTAAAGTTATTTAATCAAGAGCAGTGAGTTATTTTCTGTTTTTCTTTTGTTGTTTGTTTCATACTAACAGCAGTACGTACTGTATATTACGCTGCTTTTACTTTAATACACAGATCTAATAAACGTGAATTCTTACCCTGATGTTTACGTTCACAAACATAACCGACTGTGTTTGTGAACTTTGTGTGTTTTAAACATAACCTTGTGCTTTATGTAAGCAATAAGGTACGAGAGGCTGTGCTGTATCGTGAATAAGTCACGGCTCAAGGGCGTTGTTAGGCACAACGCAAAGCCGTGACTTATTCACGATACAGCACTAGCCTCGAGTACCATTTGCTTTTATAAAACGGTTACCACACAATACAAATATTAAAGCAAAAAAAAAAAATTTATCAATGCAACTTTCATAAAGTAAAATCACTAAAAGCTTTCCTTCCGCTGGAAAAAATAGTCTCTGACCGTGAACAGCAACAGAAGTTACATTATTATCCCATTAGTTGCCGGCAAAGATTGTCTTTATGAGTGAGTCACTCAGTAGCGAAGACTTTAATATTGAAAATACTGAATTGTTGTGAACACGGAACAAGACTCAACTGACAAATGTCAGTCACGGGAAAACTCCTTAAAGGATTAGTTCTCTTTCAAATTAAAATTTCCTGATAATTTACTCACCCCCATGTCATCCAAGATGTCCATGTCCTTCTCTCTTCAGTCAAAAAGAAATTAAGGTTTTTGATGAAAACATTCCAGGATTTTTCTCCATATAGTGGACTTCACTGGCCTCCAAACGGTTGAAGGTCAAAATTACAGTTTCATTGCAGCTTCAAAGCGTTCTACACGATCCCAGATGAGGAATAAGGGTCTTATCTAGAGAAAACATCGTTCATTTTCAAATTTTTAAAAAAATTTATATACATTTGAACCATAAATGCTCATCTTGAACTAGCTCTCTTCTTCTTCTTCTCTATTAGAATTCCGGCAGTGTATCACTGCCCTCCACAGGTCAAAGTTTTAACTAATTGTTATATACTTGCACTTGCATCTTGTATATGACAATTTAGTTTGACCTGAGGAGGGCAGTAATAGACTTAGCAGTGTCTACACTGCCGGAATTCTAATAGAGAAGAAGAAGAGAGCTAGTTCAAGATGAGCATTTATGGTTAAAATGTATAAATGTAAAAAAAAAAAAATTTAGAAGATGAGTGATGGTTTCTCGAGATAAGACCCTTATTTCTCATCTGGGATCGCGTAGAACGCTTTGAAGCTGCAAAGAAACTGTAATTTTGACCTTCAACCATTTGGAGGCCATTGAAGTCCACTATATGGAGAAAAATCCTGGAATGTTTTCATCAAAAACCTTTCTTTTTGACTGAAGAAAGAAAGACATGAACATCTTGGATGACATGGGGGTGAGTAAATTATCAGGAAATTTTAATTTGAAAGTAAACTAATCCTTTAACTTTCTAAAAGGACAAGATATTGAAGTGGACATTTAAACAGATTTTTTATTATGAACATAGGACTGACCTGAAGGAAAATGCTAAATCTGAATGGAGGTAATAAACTTGCTTGATCTCTTTCTCACAATTCTACATAATACAGTAAGCTTCAATGAACATTATCAATTGAGAACAAACAGTTTGTTGCTACGAGTGGTTGCTAAGGGTGTTGTGTAGTGATACAAGCAGTCATAGCCGTGTTTTAATGTGAATAAAACACAGCTATTGACCAATCAGAATCAAGGACAGGAACTAACCATTTTATAATGACAGTTTAAGTGCAATAAGATGTGTAAGAGAAATCAGTTTAATACTCACAGGTCAGGACGCTCCCCATCTGACTGCCAGCTTTCTGTGCACGTTCAGAAAACCATACAAGTATATCAGAAGTTAAAACTGTTGTGGCTTTAAAACGCATGCAAATAATAAACTTTAATGATGATGAAGAACTGCAATGTCATGTGAGCGTGGCCGAGATAGAGATGATAATCAAAACCACACAGAAGTTTTGTTAGTTTATGGCAGAGTATCTGAGGCATGAGTTGTACAGGCTTTTAAATAATATCCAAACTTAAAAAATAAAGTCCAAGATTTTTAATATAATATTGTGTATATATCATTTTAATTTTTCTCAAGCCCTGATATTCATAATCCTGGTGATGAGGTGTTGAAAGTCTTGGAGGGTGCCTCCTACAGTTTGGAAGGCCTAAAAAAACAAGAGGCACATCTACCACCAGAGGACAGTATGTACCAATTTTTCTCCTGTTCAAAAGAGTATTGTTTTCTTGGCCTGCACATATTGACATCAAATATTGCATCTTGAGCATAACATAATCTTTTCACTGCTTTCGCTGAAAGTGAATCTAGCCTGTGAATTGAGCACAAATATTGAAATATATTTCTCTCTTGTCTTAACTCTTTCCTTGTCAACGTTTTTTAAAAATGTTGCCATCCACCACCAGCATTTGATAATTTTCACAAAACTTTCATGGCCCTCAGAATATTTTGTTGTATGAATATCTGAACATGAATTATATCAAAAGAAAGAACAGAGCCTCTGCTTTTAAACAAACAAACAAACAAACTTGTACTCTTTCGGAAGATGTGTAATAGCACACCCTACCGCATAACAGTGAAAACACGGAAAGCTGGAAAATTTGTTGGAAGCGTTGTCTCATAAATGATGGAAAATTCCGCCAATGGCTGGGAAAGAGTTGATCATGTATTCTCCTCTCAATCACCCCCTGTAGGTGATGCATGGTTGGACATGTCACCTCAGGAGCTGGAGAGGCTGCTTGAGGAGAAAGGAAGTCGAAGGCTGAGTGATGGCACTCGAAAGATGGCACAGCCTGATGAGGAGGTGCAGGAGGAAGAAGCTGGCTACAGTCTGATAGCTGTAACACAAGGCATGAAGAACTTTATCAATGCCATGTCTTCTCATGAAGGTGCTGAACTACCAAGGTAATGATACTCCATCTGAATAATAGTCAATATTTCAGTTATTATAATGATAATTTATGACATTCTTTTACCCAAATTGTTTTTCAGATCTTGCTTGGCTGAGCCCTTCAGTTTTGATCCAGATGCAGTAACCAGTGCTCTTGATAGATTGCTAGGTGAGTTTGATTTTCTTTGATATTAAAGGGGAAACTAAATGTTAACTTATTTTTTTTTTTTTATATATATATATAAATGTTTCCTGAGGTGCACTTATGTTAACATGATTTTTACATAAAAAATTTGTTATAATTTAGAAATAAATGGCCATTTTCTAGTATCCCTCTGATTTTAACGCTCTGGGTTGAAGACTGTTGCATTATATTTAGATCTACTCCTGTTGCATGAAAGGTGGCAGTGATAAGCATTATAGCCGATCACAGACATGACTGTTCAGCGCATTAATGCGGTGACCTCGTCAATCCTACTCGATTTCTGCACTCATGAATGCTTTCAACATCATGCAATGTAGGTAGCGTCATTAATTATAACGGTAGTTTAAGCGAGAGGCCAGAATTCAGTCGCTGATAAACTCATGCTGTTTGATTGACAGCTCCAGCGATTATAAAGGAAGCGTTCTTTAATCGCTTTCTCTATATAATTTAACCACAATTTAAATAACAGATTATTTTCATGCTATTACTTTAATTACTGACGCATAAACAGCAATAAACGATTTTGAGACAAAGTCAGATGTCTGACTGTAGGCACTAGAATTAACACGGTTACTTACATGTTGTGGCATTACTGTCGGGACAATAAGCACTTTCCTTTGGAAGGTAGTGTTATTTTTAGTCCAGTTATCCTGTATCTCTCTTCTCATCTTACTAAAGTGCCAGTGGGCGAGGCCAAAGACGCGTTGATGTAGAAGTAGGCATTGATTTGATTTTTGGCCAATGTGTCAGGACCTTTTATCGTGACTTCGCTTATATCCATTTCGCCACTGTCATATTCATTGTGTACTGTACATAAAATTAGCAGTACCATGTCTTTATTTGAAAAAATATTATTCCCACACAGATTTAACAGATTACTGAGTGCACTGTAGGTTACAGTGTTTACTTTCTTTTTATTCATATTTTTAATTTCTTTGTGAAAAATACTATAATTGGGTTACAAAATCAATAAGTTGCCATCTAAAGTATAAATGTTATTTTAGATTTTTATTCCCATGTTAATTTTCAAATGATGTCTTTAGTAAATATTATGTAAAATAAATATTAATTTCAGCGTTTATGAATGTGTTTTTACTATCTATAAATTAAATGGTGTAATATCATATATATCGGCCATCGGCCTCCCTTCTTTGAAGCCTCAGCTATCAAAAAATCTATATCGTCGACTTCTAATCTTTATATCTTTTATATTTTAAATTGGTTTCCATAAAGCCTGTTTTTCTTTAACTGAACTCTTTGCCAATTATTTAGAATTTTATGGCCTAATTATCTACACTACAGAAGAGCACGAATAATTTGCACTTCCTGTTTTACAGGAACTAAGGATGATGAGTTAGACTCGGACGACTTTGATGATGAAGGTGTTGATGATGAAGACGATGAGAATGAAGAAGTGCAGAATGGTAGCTCTCAGGAGCAGGCAGGTTCAGAGGCACTGGGGAATCTGAAGAAGTACATGGAAGAAATGGACCAGGAACTGCAAAGCACAAATATTGGCAAAAGTTTTACACAAAACAATGGAGTAAGTATCCATAGATGTTATTTATCCCATTCCCATAATGTTGTAAAAGCTTTTGATTATTTTTATTTTTCTGCTTCTTTATAGGCCAGTAATAAAGCAGATGCATCTAAAAGCTCATCGGCAACCTCGGGCTCAGAGCTTGTTGAGGAAGAAATCCAGCCGCTTGATGTGGATCTCAACCTGGTTACAAATTTACTCGAGTCTCTCGCTTCTCAGGCTGGCCTTGCTGGGCCTGCGTCTAACCTACTGCAGAGTCTAGGCATCCACATCCCACCTGACGCAGATCAGTCCTGATAAGCCAAACTGAAGTGGAAGAATCTACTCACAGAGACTTATCACACACTAATCACGCACTCAGCGTTCCTTCACCTAGTACACTTCAGCTGTTGCTCTATCAGCTGGCTATATTTGACTTTATGGCGTTCTGTTCCACACCCAGTTCTGCATTGTGAATTATTACATCCAAACATTGAGGTTTTCAACACAGAGCACTTCCATAAAAATTGAATGGGAATTTCTTCCTGCACAAAGTCTGAGAAGTTGTTTTATTGTGTTGTTCTCAATTAAAAATGTATTTGTCTATCTTTTTCAATAAAGATAGTATTTTCTGAGATGTTTCTTTAATTACGAGTACTGCCATTTTGTTTGAGATGAATAAAATCGATTATGCGCCACAACAGAAAATATCAGTTACAGCTACAGCTCAGCTATCTGTCATGACAAAATAAAGGGGAACGTTTCACAGGGCTTATCTACACTGACATTACTGATAAACTAAACAAATTGCATGCTTGTGTAACATTAACCAAGTCTATACAGATAAATCAATCATACCTGATTAGAAGCAAAGCCACACAGCTCTGATGGTGAACTTTTTTAACCTCTTGTTTCTCACTTGGAAAGACTTTGGCCTATGCTGGTAACAATAGTAACGAGTAATAGGATATTTGGGGATCTATATCTGTACATTATGTACTGCTTTCATCATTAAGAAAATGCACAGGGAATGTAACACATTAGATTTACAGAAAAATGACAAAGAATCAAACACTTGGGAATTTGGTTTAGGTATGAGAAAACCTCAATATGTTTTATTTGCTCCATACTTTAACAATAATACTGTAGTTTGTACTGTAAATTAGGAACTAAATAAATACATCAGTCACAGGTTTTCTATTTAAATAATATATTACTATTATATGTTGCTCTGTTGCAAATGTGTAAGATTAAGTGCTTACTGTAGTATAACGTACTTGGGTGAATCTCACAAAGCATGTCAAGAACATGCTTAGATCATTTTTCACCTATAAAATGTAAAAAAAGAATACAAAAAATTAAATTTTGCATAAAAAATATAGCTTATTTTTAGAACCATTAAGGCTCAGTTAAGCACATTCTCCATTCTCATTACCGTAATGCATTCAGATATTTTATTTTTAGTACAGTAATGAAAATCTTCCCGTCTGACTTAAAAAAAAAAAAAATCACAAAATAAAGGCATAAATTTAAGCCAGTACAACAAATACAACAATAATTTTTGCATTACTGTAATGATAATGATGATTTTTGCACTATGAAAGGTAGGAATTGCGGTTTAATCATGAAACTATCATAAAAATTACATTACAATGCGATAAACCCTAAAGGTCCTAAAAAGGCTTGATTTTCTTTATGCAAAATATAATTTCTTATTTTCATTCTCAGAGCTTCCAGCTGACACAGAATAATAGTCTGTACAAAAGAGCTGGTTTGAGATGTCTGAGAAACCTGTATTTTTTATCTTTACAATTTAATTCCAGAACTTAAGTATTAGTTACTTCATGAAAACTCATTTGTAGGTTGAAATGAGTGTTGTAGTTTCAGTGCAAGCAAAGAAAAGAAGTTGCACATTAGTGCTTGCTGGTAGCATAACCATATTATTTGATTAATTAATTATAATTATCTTTACACAAGGTCGTCACATCTATAAATTAAGTTTTAATACTGTTATAATCAATCATGTATTTGATTGATCAGGTATTTAATTAGCTATTCTACACAGACTTTTGCTTCTCAGAATGATCTACACTCTGATTGGTCTGTATATCCTATAGCAGACTGAACAAGGGCAGTACGAGCCCTCTGGTCGCATGCAGCACGGCTGCTGGGAGAGCAGATAAATACAGTGCTGTAGCATCCACAAAAAGAAGCTGCACAGCACTGAGCAGCAACATCCCGAGCATGTATCCCAGAAACAGCAGACTGTGCCAGTTGCCATTACTCAGTGCCTTTGGGCCGTCAGGGTGCAAAACACACAGGAACCCTAATAAGAGGGTACGTGTCACTGTCAGAGTGTAGTAAAGGTCAAAGGTTGAGGTATTGCTTCGCTCCGTTTGGGCGACTTTAGCTAGCCAGGCAAGAGACATGCTGTGGAGGACCAAGCTGAGAGGAGAGTAGACATACTCCAGTGGCTCCATCGCATGCAGTCCTTCACATACTGGAAAGAGAAAAATGCGATTAAAAATGGAATTAATGTTTTTACAATTGCTAGTGCCCATTTCTCAATACTTGCATCACTTTTTCAAAACTCTTCACACAATGATTTGCTCTTATCATCAGATCGTGGTTGTATCTCTCTATTAGTATTACTGGATGTTAGTGCTGCATTCGACACTATCGACCACAACATTCTTTTAAATGATATTTTATTAACAATGTTCGGGAGGAGCAGGTTCAGATAATTAACCTAATTAGCACAAGTGGAGAGCATTCAGTTAATCAACTCAACCAATGACAAGAGGTATAAATACAGCAGACTTATCTCAGTTCATCGGAGAGTTTATCAGCATCCCTCCTCCACCCCATCTCCTCACTTCTAGTTCTATCTTTTTTTTACCACAACCAGAGGGCGTACTCTGGGTTTGGGCCAAAATTCTGAGCTCTGAGCCCTCCCCCCGGACAGCATGCCAAATACGCATAACTTTTACTCTATTTGTATATGTACATGTGAACTCGTAAAATAGACTCGAAAATTAGGTGGAATTAAGTGGAATTGCATTGGCATGGTTCAAATCAAACTTATCTGACCATTATCAGTTTGTAGAAGTAAATGAAGAGATGTCATATCGATCACAAGTTCAATCTGGAGTACCGCAAGGCTCAGTACTAGGACCGTTGCTTTTCACTCTGTACATGCTACCCTTGGGAGATATCAAGTCAAGTCAAGTCAAGTCACCTTTATTTATATAGCGCTTTTTACAATGCAGATTGTGTCAAAGCAGCTTTACATTGATAACTGGTACATAATTTTGGCTGCACAGCAGCTCTTAAAGAATAGTGTCAATGCAGGCAGATCAGCAGCACTGTTGATTAAATGTCAAGAATACTGTTGAATATCAAATGTCAAGTCAAATGTCAAGTGTCCCCAACTAAGCAAGCCATATCATTAGGAAGCATGCCGTTAGTTTTCACTGTTACGCTGATGATACTCAGCTCTATATTTCTTACTCCCCGACGAAACTTACCAATTCACAAAATTAACGAAATGCATAGCTGATATAAAAAAATTGGATGACCAGTAATTTACTACAACTAAATTCAGAAAAAACAGATTCTAATTATTGGACCAAAAACTTCTGCACGTAATAATCTAGAATACTGTCTAACACTTGATGGCTGCTCTGTTAAGTCTTTGTCGTCTGTTACTGGGTGTGCTCTTTGATACCAATCTCTCATTTGAAAGCCACATTTCTAGCATTTGTAAAACCGCATTCTTCCATCTTAAAAATATATCTAAACTATGCTCTCAATGACAAATGCGGAACAGTTAGTTCATGCGTTCATGACCTCAAGGCTCGATTACTGTAATGCTCTACTGGGTGGTTGCCCTGCTCACTTGATAAACAAACTACAGCTGGTCCAAAACGCAGCAGCTAGAGTTCTTACTAGAACCAGTAAGTATGACCATATTAGCCCGGTTCTGTCAACACTGCATTGGCTCCCTGTTAAACATCTTGTAGATTTTAAAATCTTGCTAATTACTTATAAAGCACTAAATGGTTTAGCTCCCCAGTACCTGAGCGAGCATTATAGTCCTTCACGTCTATTGCAATCTCAGAATTCTGGCCAGTTGATAATACCTAGAATATCAAAATCAACCACAGGCAGTAGATAATTTTCCTTTTTAGCACCTAAACTTTGGAATAGTCTTCCTAGCATTGTTCGGGAAGCAGACACACTCTGTCAGTTTAAATCTAGACTAAAAACACATCTCTTTAACCTGGCATACACATAACACATTGTCAATTTGTGTTTTCACATCCATTAAAGGATTGTTAGGCTGCATAAATTAGGTCAGCCGGAACCGGGAACACTTACTAGTGTTACTACACCAGGTGAAAAAAAAAGTACACTTCTATAATGTACTTAAAGTGCTCTATTTTCGCACGCTAATTTTGTACTTAATATACTAAAAATTCTTCTTTAGTACTTCTTAAGATAATCTTAAGAACATTTAAGTGTACTCAACTGTGCTATTTTGAGACACCACCACCTTCTTTTAGAAGAAGAATGGCATCTACACTAACATTAGTCTCTCTGTTTATCCCAAGGTTTATCGTATTAGCCTTATTAGTGCTCAGAGTTGATCACAACTTGTGGGCTTCTTCTTGTCCACTCTCCTTTTGAGGATTGACTACAAGTTCTCTATGGGATTAAGATCCAGGGAGTTGCCTGGCCACAGATCCAAAATTTCAGTGTAATGATCTCCGAGCCACTTTATTATCACTCTTGCCTTGTGAGATGGTGCTCCATCATGCTGGAAAATACACGGATCATAACTAAATTGCCGGTGGGTCGTTGGGAGAAGTTGCTCTTGTAGGAAGTTTTGATATCATTCTTTATTCCTGGCTGTGTTTTTGGGCATAATTGCGAGAAAGCCCACTCCCTTGGATGAAAAGCACATGGATGGTTTCAGGATGCTTCACTGTTGGCACGACACAGGACTCATGGTAGCGTTCACCTTTTCCTTCTGCAGACAATCGATTTTCCAAATGTTCCAAACAGTCAGAAGGGGGCTTCAGCAGAGAAAATAACTTTGCACCAGTCTTCTGTTGTCCAATCCTTGTACTTCCTGTAGAATTTCAGTCTGTCCTTGATGTTTTTCTTGGAGACAAGTGGTTTCTTTGCTGCCCTTCTTGATACCAGGCCATTGTCCAATAGTCTTAGGTTCTTTCAGGTGCAATATTCTTTGCAGCAATTTCCTTGCATTTGAGGCCATTTTGATGCAAAGCGATGATGGCTGCACATCTTTCTTTGGAAGTAACCAACACAATGATTGGAAGCGCTTCTTCTCTCCTTTTATAGCAATCAGTCTGCTCTTATAACTCAATAAGAATGATAGAGTGATTTCACCTGACTAGTACCCGTTCACACTTCCCCATGTGCTGATGATACGATTAGTGAAACGATGTTAGCTGGTCATTTTGTGCCAGGGCCAAAAGACAGTAAATGTTTTGGTTTTTTGGGGTTTTTGTTTTGGCCATTGAAGCTTTTTGCAATTATTTAAAATGCGTCTGATTACTCTGCACAATAATCTAGAAACAATGTGAATCAACACCACAACAATTAAAGCAGCAAAAATTGTGCAACACAAAATTGATGTCACTGCCAAAACTTTTGGCCATGACTGTATCATTGCTTTGGCACAAAATACATTTGACAACATCTTTCAAATTACATGAATTATTTTCTCACTCAGACACAACCACCACCAAAACTCTATGTACCTACAAAACAGTTTGCAAAACTGAATAAGATAGCAATTTGCTACATTTCTACAGTAATACTAATTGAAAAACGAACAATCAAAACAATTAGGTGTTAAGGTGTTAAGGCCCATTCACACCAAGGATGATAGCTATAATGATAAAGATATTGTTTTAAAAATCGTTCCAAATGTAAAAGAATAGCAGAGTCCACATCACAACTATAATGATAACGACACAGACCTAAATTTACCCAATTTCACCCAATTTACCAGCCATAAATACATTTTTACCAGCCATGAAGCTGTTTGCAAAAATAGGCAGTTAGAAACTACTATAAACACAGCTAAAACAATAAAAAATTGACAAACAGTCAGTAATAAAATAAGAACAAATAATCAAATTATAAGCAACTACTGTAAATGTGACAGAACTAAGATACAAATTGAATAAACAGTGCTTTTCAGGTAGGTTTTTCAGGTAGGTCTAGCTAGTAGTATTGGGATGCTGTCAATTTAAGACCTGGGCGAGCGCGCTTCGGATCCCACACAGAGCGCGAGTAATGAATTGAGCTCCCTTTTGCATCTTCTTGGGCTTGAATATTTAAATTGTCAAGGCTTAAACTTTCATTACAATGCAGCACTGGCCCGTCTACTGGTCCGAGCTTCATTCACGTTTATTGACTTCATGTTCACACAACTTTGCATTGTTAGAATTCATAGAAAGTTTACTGGTCAACTGGCGATTGACACCCTTTCATATACTCGTCAATGCCGATTTTTACTCACATTTAGCGCTTGGCGAGTGTTAATTTTAGGCCCTGGGCACAGAGGAATGATATTGTTGGAGCTACTTTCTCAAAAAAATTTTCCACCTGATGAACGAAACATTGACAGCCAAACAGAATCTAATGGATTTGAAAAAACTCAACTCACTTTTTAAAGGGCAGATGACATAACTGCAGCGCATTCTAATAAACAGAACGTTATCTTGCGTTGGTGTGGATGCTAATATAGTTTCCATTATAGTTATTGTCTCTTTATAGTTTTCATTCTTTGTGTGAATGAGTCTTTAGTCTTTCCATTATACAAAAGGGGGCATGGACCATGTAACATATATTGTGTTTTGGATGTAAAAAAAAAAAGACTGCTGTGCCAAGCTGAAAGTTGGTTAGTAAAGTTGTGTGAAGAGTTTTGAAAAAAAAAAGAAGTAAAAAAAGTGAGAAATGTGTCCTAGTGAAATGTCTGTTTTCTCTTGGCAGATTTTTGAAGCCATCATACCTGTGATGCTGACAGAGGCGAAAGTGAGAACTGTTAGAAGGCTCGAGACATGGATGGAGCCTGGCATATTCAGTGCAAACAGGTGACCCAAGCTCACACTGACCATTGGGAGAAAGCGGGCAATTAGAGGGTACAGGCCAGAGTGGGAACAAGCTTCAGCCCATACGGCTAGAACACACTGGACGCTCCCGCAAACTGCCGGCACAAACAAACGCTCAGCCAGCCTCAATGAAAAAGGTTTCAGGTGGATCAGACCCACACCATGCAAAGCTAGCAGTGCCAGGAGAATCAGAAATACCTGGAGGGAACAAAGCAGGATTAAAAGGAAGTTCAATGCAGTTAAAAACAGCACATCAGAGATTAAACCATGATACACAGTGCCATAAATGCCCGGAGAGTCATATATTGCAAACTTTTCATTGTGTACCTTAAAAAAACCAAAGGCAATTTTAGAGGAAATTATAAACATAACAGATGTCCTACATGGAAAGCAGTAACAGCTGCTGTATCAAACTATTTTAAAGAACATTTTTAAAAAAAAATTATAATTATTATACATGCAGTTTTATGACCACATTTAATACACTGGATATTTGTTGTGGTTTGAATTTTTTATTTTTTTTTATTCATTTTACACACCTCAAGACTAAAAATTGTGAATTTATAAGAACTTTGACCAGTTACAGCACACAAATCTACACTTTTCTTTATATATACACTCTAAAGCAATAGGGTTGTTTTGACCCAGCGGTTGGGTTAAATATTTGACCAACCTGCTGGGCAGTTCTATTTAACTCAACTATTGTGTAAAAATGACTATATGGCTGCCTTAAAATTAACCCAAAATAGGTAGGAAATTAAAAATCAGACACATAATTACTAGAGGCAACATATTCAAAATGTGAACATTTATTAATGAGCAACTTAATAAATGTCTATAATTTAATTATTATGTATTAAACGTACTAATAAATGTTAATTTCCTACCTGAGCGAGCAATATAGTAATATTTAAACAACGGTTGAGATAAATAAAATTACCCAGCAGGTTGGGCAAAGATTTAACCCAACTACTGGGTCAAAACAACCCAATTGCTGGGTTTGTCCATTTTTAACCCAACTTGGGTTATTTTTAACCCATCATTTTGTACAGTACAGTGGGGTCCAAAAGTCTGGCATTACATAGCAAAGCTGGGATTAAAAATCTAATTTAAACCTGAAAATAAACATGGTTTTAAGATTTTTTAAATAACAAAACAAAGAAACATAAAATGAATAAGAACCATTTAGAATTCTGCACTATTTCTAGCTCACTAATCAAATCATTTGTTACATTGATCATCTGACTCTTTGCACAGATGGTCAGAAGCTCAAGATGCTCGATCTCAAATCATGCAGGAGAACATAATCGTCAGGTTTGTAACACTCTTGTGTGCTGCATCTAAAATTGCATATTTCCCTACTATATAGTAGTCAAAAACAGTATGTAAAAAAAGTAGCATGTTCAAATTTATAGTATTCATAAAACAGTAGTCTCTCTGACAAGTATATCAAGAAGTTGCAGTATATTCAAAACTCTGCAGCACGTGTACTGACCTACACAACTGCTCGCCAGCATATTTGCCTGGTTCTTTATGAACTCCATTGGCTTCCAGTACAGGCACGTATTCATTGTAAAATCTTGATTTGAACATATACAGTTGTGCTCAGAATTATTGCCAGCCTTGGTAAATATGATCAAAAATGACTGTAAAAATAAATCTGCATTGTTTATCCTTTTGATCTATAATTAATAAAATTAGCAAAAATCTAACCTTTCATTGAAGGAAAATAATTGAAAGTGGGGGGAAATTCACATTATGAAATAAATGTTTTTCTCCAAAACATGTTGGCCACAATTATTGGCAACCTTTTATTCAATACTTTTTGAATCTAAAAATCCTTCAGATTCCCAGCTTCATGTTAGTGCTTCTTCTCTTCAGTTCACTCCACTCATTTTCTTAAGGGTTCAGGTCAGGGGACTGGGACGACCATGGCAGAAGCTTCATTTTGTGCTCAGTGACACATTTTTGTGTCGGTTTTGATGTTTGTTTTGGATCACTGTTCTGATGGATGATCCAACCACGGCCCATTATAGGATTTCTAGCAGAAGCAGTCAGGTTTTGATTTTTTATCTGTTGGTATTTGATAGAATCCATTATACCATGTATCTGAACAAGATATGCCAGCAGCCATATCACCCTGTAGCCCAAGACTGGTTGCCCACTGAAGCTAAGCAGGGCTGAGCATGGTTAGTACCTGGATAGGAGACCTCCTGGGAAAACTAGGTTGCTGCTGGAAGAGGTGTTAGTGAGGCCAGCAGGGGGTGCTCAGCCTGTGGTCTGTGTGGGTCCTAACACCCCAGTATAGTGATGGGGACACTATACTGTCAAAAAGCACCGTCCTTAGGATGAGACGTTAAACCGAGGTCCTGACTCTCTGTGGTCATTAAAAATCCCAGGATGTCCATCGAAAAGAGAAGGGGTGTAACCCCGACATCCTGGCCAGATTTGCCCATTGGCCTCTGACCATCATGGCCTTCTAATCATCCCCATACACTGATTGGCTGGTGTGTGGTGGGCGTTCTGGCGAAATATGGCTGCAGTCACATCATCAAGGTGGATGCTGCACATTTGTGGTGGTTGAGGAGATGCCCCTTCAATATGTAAAGCGCTTTGTGTCCAGAAAAGCGCTACATAAATGTAAGGAATTTTTTTATTTATTTTTTATGTCCAGGACCTCAAGCAGAAAAATAGGCCCACACCATTAAAGATCCAGCAGTATATTTAACCGTCGGCATGGGGTACCTATTATCCCAAAAAGCTCTTTTTTTTGTTTCATCTGACCATAGAAGCCGGTCCCGTTTGAAGTTCCAGTCTTGTCTGACAATTGAATATGCTGGAGATTGTTTCTGGATGAGAGCAGAGGATTTTTCTTGAAACCCTCCCGAACAACTTGTAGGGATGAAGGTGCTGTTTGATAATTTTTTAGGCTTTTTGAGACTCAAGACTCAACTAATCTCTGCAATTCTCCAGCTGTGATCCTTGAAGAGTCTTTGGCCACTCAAAATCTCCTCCTCACCGTACATTAGGACGATATAGACACACATCCTCTTCCAGGCAGATTTGTAACATCTTTAGTTGACTGGAACTTCTTAATTATTGGCCTGATAGTGGAAATGGGGATTTTCAATGCTTTAGCTATTTTTTTACAGCCACTTTCTATTTTTTGAGCTCAACAATCTTTCAGTACTATATTCTTTGGTTGTACCCATTGTGATGAATGATTACAGGAATTTGGCCTTGTTCCCTCATGTTTATACTCCTGTGGAACAAGAAGTCATGGCTGGATCACGCCATGATCACCCTGGTGTGCTGAAAAATGTAAATATGAATTTGAATATACTTCAGAGATATTTTACTCATAAAAAATTATTGGGGTGCCAAGAAATTCTCCAACACTGGACTGGTTTAAGAAGTCTTTAAAGACTCATTTTTTTTAAAGATGCTTACTGTTTTTGACTCTATTATTTTATTATTGAACTTTTGCTATTGCTGTTTTATTTTTGTTAGTTTTTTTGTATTTTGTCTTTCTTTTCTATGAAGCACTTTGGGTTATGAGAAAAGCGCATTATATATAAAATGCATCATCATCATCATGAGGCCACGGGAGAGGAGTTGGAAATGGCTGTGAAGTGATGCTGATAAGTCACATGATAATGACAACATGACAAAAGCAGTAAGTCCGGATTACATTCAAATTACATACATTCAGTCTATATAGAACATACTTTTTCTTTGGCTGCAAAGTAATTACCTATTCAAAAGAAGTACCTACTCAAGACAGTATGTGATTTTGGATGCAGCCATGGAGTTCATGTAAAAGAGGGACAAACTAAATGCTAAGACATTCTGATTTTAATATACATTTTTTAAAATTCAGTGTTTCACTCAAAGCTGATTTAATTTGTTACAAAAAGAATACTACATTATAAAAATGCAAAAATGCAAGCATTTTCACTAGTAGTCTCAGACTCTGAACCCACTGTAGATACAAATTTATAACCTAAAATCTTCGATTTGTCAATTGCCGACATCCCGCCAGCATCTTAAATATATAGCCAGCCATTATATGTATACACACAAACACTAAAAGGACTCCACCAGTTTATAGCACTAGTCCAATGATCACATGAAACACACCTAATGATTCACCTGAGAGCTGCCCAGTCTTGTACTTTACACCCTACAGATATTAAATGTGCACATTCAGATATATTCTTAACAATGATGATGATTCTTTATATAAGTACATTTCTCATTACTTTAAATAGTGATAGTCCATTTAACATAAGCTGTTTTTTTTTTATTATTATTTTAGAGCTCCCCTTTAATTTTTATTGTGTAAAACAGCAGGTAAGACATAATGCAAAATATCTTAGTGAGTAAATACATTTTTAGTATCCTTTTAAGCTTTGCATAAAAAATTATTCTATTCAGTTCACTCAGGTTCTTCAAAACTGGCCTTTTTGCAGAACTTTCTGCACTGACCCCAAATGAATGACTAGAAAGCCTGCAAAATCATCTGATCTCAACTTACGTAAGGCAACTTTAAAATATGCATGCTCAAGATCATATAACAGATGTAGAAATAAAGATGAACTGATAAAGATGTAGCTGTGTGAGCAAAGTACCTGTATAAATGCAAGTGGCACCGCATAAGGATAGTGATACTGGGGAATGAAGATCCTGCTTACAAAACTGTGTAGATTATCCGCCAGAGCGTACACAATCACAGCCACCAGGGAAGCGATGCACAGCAGGAGTGGCACCAGTGGTTTACACACCTCATACACACAAGCTCTGAGAGCATGCGGCGTATGCATCTGCCACCATGCCGAACTGAAAAACACATGAACAGACAGTAAAATTAATATGGTTTAATATTATACTTGCACCTAATAATATCACATTTTGATGAAGTAATTTAATAGTATAATCTCACAAGCATTAATGATAAAAATGTTACTTTATGGCCACTATAATGCATTTATGTATTTATGCAGCACATTAAGAAGCAAGTATTCACACTGACAAATTCTAACCGAACTTTGTGCTCATTAAAGCTTTTAGTCACAAATAAATTTGATCTCACCATCTGGACACCAGATTTTGCCAGGGGTCCATACTGGTGGTCCACCCACCCCGGGACAGGTGGAGTGGAATACGGTTTTTGATTTTGACCCCTTTACAGCATCAGGGGTTGGAGGATGGACGTAAAACTACCTGTACACAAACACAACA
>RJVU01042598.1:524165-537038 GCA_003731715.1 Anabarilius grahami
CGTTTATCTCATTGGATTGTGGATACAATTTCACAGGCATATTCGAACCAGAATCTACCCATTCCTGGTGATCTGGTTGCTCACTCTACCAGGAGCATGGCTACTTCCTGGGCAGCACTCAAGGGGGTAGAACTCTCAGACATCTGTGCTGCAGCCTCTTGGAGTACTCCATGTACTTTTACAAGATTTTATAGGATTAATGTGACAAATCCAAATTCTTTGGGGTCTGTGGTCTTATCCGTAGCTAAATTGCCAGGAGAGGGAAAAGATATTAGTCCCTCGTGACTCTGATGTTACTAGTCATCCAGGTAAGACCGTGGTGACGGTCTGAGTGAGGTCGAAATAGATCGTAAGTTATGTCCATAACTATGGATCTATGAGACCGAACGATGACCGTCACCATCCCTTGTCACTCGGGACGGACTGGGGCGTTCCAGGCAAGAGGAAGTGGTTGGTTCATCCGGATGTTATATAGCCAACCCTTAAGGTCAGTCACCTGACATTGTTGATATTAGGTCTCGAGGATAGGCGGAAGAATGGCGTCATTCAGGTAAGACCGTGGTGACGGTCATCGTTCGGTCTCATAGATCCATAGTTATGGACATAACTTACGTTTTTATTTCGCCTCTAGTGGTCGCTCTGGTACTGTATAATGGCAGTGCTCTCTTCTCAGCCGCTTCAGCAATGGACGCAACCCAGAAAAATGAAATCAACCGCGGTTGTGCGAGCACTTGTTTGCACATGCTTACTTGCAGTCTGTGTTCTTCCGACTTTATTTTGTAGTAAGTAACGAAAATGCTTTGGGAAAATGTATCGGAGTAAAAGTATACATTTATTTAGGAAATGTAGTGGAGTAAAAGTAAAAGTTGACAGAAATATAAAAACTCAAGTAAAGTACAGATTCTCCCAAAAAATACTTAAGTACTGTAACGAAGTATTATTACTTCGTTACATTACACCACTGGTATCTCTCCTTTCCCATACCTCCCAAAGCCAAGGAAGTACACTTTAAAAAAATTTATGATATCTACCCATCTTCAGAATTGTCACAGACTCCAACAACAACCAATCACAGCGCACTCCATCTCCAGAATACTGATCACTCACACCTGCACCTCATCAGCACACCAATCAGCACCAGTACTTAAGACACTCACACACTCAGTCACATTGTCTGGTCTCGTTCACAACTAAGGACTCTTCCTGAATCCTTACCTCAAGGACTCCTGTTGTTACTTACCTGTCTCCAGTGTTCCCAAGTTACCTCGTGTGTCTCCATGGTATGTGTGAGTGTCTCCTGCTTCTCCACTGCTCCAGCGATCACCAGCTATATTCCACCTGCAATTTACAAAGGACAGTATTACCATTCAACTATCACTCTGCATTACTGCACCATTACTCACCTGTGTTCGATATCTCCTCTGCTTGTCTAATAAATACCTAAACTGTGATCTTCTGTCTCTGAGCCATCTGTACTGTAACAAGAATTTCTTAGACATAGATTTTCTTTGACCGTATATTCAGTAAAGCTTTTTGGTCTGATATGTATGAGTGGCTTAAAGTTTCTATTAATGTGAATTCTCAATTTTCTAAAAATATTTTGGGTATTATGGAAGATATACATATTCAATATTTTTACTGAATGTTGTTGGTTTTTTTTTTTTTCCTGTTCTATTGGATTTTCTTAAGATTCTGTTGGGCAGACTGGGGGCAATTGTAACAAATTTGTCATGTCATTACTCAAACCTTTTGAAATATTTGGATAGTTTGTTAGTAACTTGTATCTGTGTTCTATTTGACAGTAACCAAATGTTTTTACAAGCAATGTTAGTCACAATATTGATTGAAACAGGTCAAATGGTATATCTGCCCCCACATGCAGGGGCGATTGTAACACCTTCATATGGTCATCAAAACAAGACGGATATAAATTCATAGACATTAATAGGTAAGACAGTAGGAGGAAAATATTCACTGTAGATGAAGAGAAATTACTTTTATACCTCATGAGTCTTTGTAGAAAAACTTTACAAAGTATGATTTAGAAGCTTGTCCTGCAGAGGGGGATCTCCACAGAGCACATGCAAGATAAATTTCATGGTTTTGTCTAGTTTCTGACTGGTATATGAGATGTTCGGTCTCCCTACTGCCTTATTGTACTTGTTTGTTTCTGCAATAAAAATAAAAACGAGTGACTCACCACAACCAGTCTATATTGGGTAGAATAAAAAGTAGATCATTTTAAGTTATGCTTGAAATTTAATATGGCTTCCAATTGGATCTACAATAAAATATAGGCATATAACGCAGACAGTGTAAATAAAACATCCATAAAGTCCATGATAAATCACTAATAACATGACAAACATTTATGTCTGAATACGTGTGCTCACAATCAGGTTTTTTTTTTTTTTTTGTGGCTAGCAGCTGGATCTACAGAATAAATGGAGAAATGTACTGAGGGCAAACAAGCACATATCCATGACAGGTGGGTGAGAATCCTAAAACCGAGTCAATGCAATATCACCATGACAACCCAGCACTTATTAATCAGGTCAAATATCAGTAAGAACATACTGATATGGTGACATCATAGACATAGTACTGTCGAATGTCAATGAATTAAAGGACATTCCCTTAAGTCATTATTTACTAACCCTCATGTCATTCCAAATATTCTTTAAAAAATCCCCCACAGAAAATGTACAGTATGCATGAATTATAATGTATGAAAGAGTATTTTAGTAGCTAGCATTTACCGGTATGGAATAATTAAGATTTCAAAAAAATTTTTTTTAAAAGAAGCCTCTTATGCTTACCGATTAGGCTGCATTTATTTGATTAAAAAAACAGTAAAAGCAGTAATATTGCGAAATATTAAATAATAAATATAAAAAACTGAGGAACTGTTTTCTATTTTAATACCTTAAACCTGGCTCTCTTAAACCTAAATGGAACTGAAAAGGACTAGAAGGCCAAGAAAACTTTCAAAATATTTTCGTGGAAACAGTGATGCAGTCTTTGATGAATATTAAATTCAAAAGAACAGCATTTTTAAATAGAGCAGCATATTTTAAATAGAAATCTTGGTAACACTTTGCAATAAGGTCTCATTTGTTAACAGTAGTTAATGTATTAATTAACATGAACCAACAACGAGTAATACATTTGTTACTGTTTTCATTCATCTTTGTTAATGTTATAAAATAACAGTTGCTAATAGTTTGTTAATGTTAGTTCACAGTGCATTGACTAATGTTAACAAATACAACTTGATTTTAATATTAAGTATATATAATAATAAGTATTTGTAAACTAAGATTAAAGTGGAATTATGGATTTTTGAAAGTAAATGAAAACATCTTGCAAAATTTTAAATCTGAGTGCACCTGATATAAAGTTATTGTCTCTCAAAAGTAAGAGTCGACTCCGAGTCAATTAAACGAGTCGTTTGTAAAACGAATCCCAAGCCGTTTCGTTGTGACGTCACAACAAAATATTAGCATATTGCCCGCTCCCTTATTGCGCGCGCAGACGGCAATGAATATTATGCCCAGTTTATTTGTATATTATGTTGTGTAACGTACACCCTAGTCTGTATGTCTCTTGCTAACCGGTTAACTCACGTTTCTGTAGTTCTGTTATTCAGATGTGGGTCCAATATTGTCTAAAAATGTGTCGATTAATGCAACTTGTCTGTCTTATTACTTGGAGTAATGATCAAAGATGAAGCACGACTTTTGTTTACAAAGTGTAATGCATTATCAGCTATTCACATTTGCCCTCGGCTAACGTGGGACTTTACAACATAGTTATGAGCCCGGTTCACTTACATAACTTTAAAACAAACTGTTATTTCCCTGTGTTTTTATTATTACAGTGGAGTGGAGCTCTATCTGTATTGTAATAGGATGTTAAGATGCTAGTCCGCGCTAACTAGTCAAGTCACCTTTATTTATATAGCGCTTTTTACAATGTAGATTGTGTCAAAGCAGCTTTACATTGATAACTGGTACATAATTTTGGCTGCACAGCAGCTCTTAAAGAATAGTGTCAATGCAGGCAGATCAGAAGCACTGTTGATTAAATGTCAAGAATACTGCTGAATATCAAATGTCAAGTCAAATGTCAAGTGTCCCCAACTAAGCAAGCCAAAGGCGACAGCGGCAAGGAACCCAAACTCCATCAGGTGACATCAGGTGGCAAACAGGTGGCAAATAGGTGTTAAAATGGAGAAAAAAACCTTAGGAGAAACCAGGCTTAGTCAGGGGGCCAGTTCTCCTCTGGCAAACAGTGCTTTGTTACAAATCAGGTGGCTATCATAAGTCTGATAGGATCGCAACAATCAAAGTGTTTATTTCAGTTCCATCCAGTTGAGGATCGTATTCATCACGCCGGTATGGACGGTTTGTTGAGGAACTGTGCTACTGGCTGTCGTGTCGATGAGGCCTTCACGATGGATGATCTAGTTGACTCGATCTCTGCTGATACTTCAGGGCTGCGTTGTGGTCATGTCCAGTTGAGGATCGTATTCATCATGCCGGTATGGACGGTTTGTTGAGGAACTGTGGCACTGGCTGTCGTGTTGATGATGTCTTCACAATGGACGATCTAGTCGACTCGATCTCTGCTGATACTTCAGGGCTGCGTTGTGGTCATGTCATGGCGCTGGTCCTTGGTCTCAGCTGGATACGGCCCGGATCCGGTTGACTACGGTAAACCTCGGGATAAACAGAAAGACTAATATTAGCGTAGATGCCATTCTTTTTCTGATGTAACGAGTACATCTGGTGTTATAGAAAGTGTTCCCGGTTCCGGCTGACCTATTTTATGCAGCCTAATAATCCTTTAACGGATTTGAAAATATAAATTGATAATGTGTTATGTGTATGCCAGGTTAAAGAGATACGTTTTTAGTCTAGATTTAAACTGACAGAGTGTGTCTGCATCCCGAACAATGCTAGGAAGATTGTTCCAGAGTTTACGTGCCAAATAGGAGAAGGATCTACTCCCTGTGGTTGATTTTGATATTCTAGATATTATCAGCTGGCCTGAATTCTGAGATCGCAATAAACGTGAAGGACTATAATGCATTAAGAGCTCGCTTAGGTACTGGGGAGCTAAACCATTTAGTGCTTTGTAAGTAATTAGCAAGATTTTAAAATCTATACGATGTTTAACAGGAAGCCAATGCAGTGATGACAGAACTGGGCTAATATGGTCATACTTCCTAGTTCTAGTAAGAACTCTAGCTGCTGCATTTTGTACGAGCTGTAGTTTATTTATCAAGCGGGAGGAACAACCACCCAGTAGAGCGTTACAGTATTCTAGTTTTGAGGTCATGAACGCATGAACTAACTGTTCTGCATTTTTCATTGAGAGCATATGTCGTAGTTTAGATATATTTTTAAGATGGAAGAATGCGGTTTTACAGATGCTAGTAACATGGCCTTCAAATGAAAGATTGGTATCAAAGAGCACACCCAGGTTCCTAGCTGACGACGAAGACTTAATAGAGCAGCCATCAAGTGTTAGACAGTATTCTAGGTTATTGCGTGAAGAAGTTTTCGGTCCAAAAATTAGAATCTCTGTTTTTTCTGAATTTAGTAGTAGGAAATGACTGGTCATCCAGTTTTTTATATCAGCTATGCATTCTGTTAATTTAGCGAATTGGTAAGTTTCGTCATGGCGCGAAGAGATATAGAGCTGAGTATCATCAGCGTAACAATGAAAACTAACGCCATGCTTCCTAATGATATCTCCCAAGGGTAGCATGTACAGAGTGAAAAGCAACGGTCCTAGTACTGAGCCTTGCGGTACTCCATATTTAACTTGTGATTGATATGACATCTCATCGTTTACTACTACAAACTGATAACGGTCAGATAAGTATGATTTGAACCATGCCAATGCAATTCCACTAATGCCAACATAGTTTTCGAGTCTATTTAGAAGAATATTGTGATCAATAGTGTCAAATGCAGCACTAAGATCCAGTAACACTAATAGAGAGATACAACCACGATCTGATGATAAGAGCAAATCATTAGTAACTCTAATGAGAGCAGTGTCAGTACTATGGTACAGTCTAAATCCTGACTGGAAATCCTCACAGATACTATTTTTTTCTAAAAAGGAACATAATTGTGATGAAACTGCCTTTTCTAGTATTTTTGACAGAAAAGTGAGATTTGAAATCGGCCTGTAATTGACTAATTCTCTAGGATCAAGTTGTAGTTTTTTAATAAGAGGTTTAATAACAGCCAGCTTAAAAGTTTTTGGTACGTATCCTAGTGAAAAGATGAATTAACAATATTAATAAGAGGATCTATGACCTCTTGAAGCATCTCTTTCAATAGCTTAGTCAGTATAGGGTCTAACATACATGTGGATGATTTTGATGATTTAACAAGTTAAGACAATTCTTTCTCTCCTAAAGCAGTAAATGAATTGAATTTTTCTTCAGGGACACTACAATGCACTGTCTGACACAATACTGTAGTAGACGGTTGCATGGTTATTTTTTCTCTAATATTATCAATCTTGCAAGTAAAGAAGTTCATAAAGTCATTACTGCTGTGCTCTTTGGAAACATCAGAAGTTGAAGCTTAATTTCTTGTTAATTTAGCCACTGTATCAAATAAATACCTAGGGTTGTGTTTATTTTCTTCTAAAAGTTTTAAAAAATAGGCAGATCTAGCATTTTTTAAGGCCTTTCTGTACTCAATCATTCTCTCCACGAAATTTGAAATACTTCTAGTTTTGTTTTCTTCCAGCTGCGCTCCATTTTTCTAGCTGCTGTTTTTAGGGCCCGAGTGTGCTCATTGTACCATGGCGTTGGATTAATTTCCTCAATCTTTTTTAAACGCAAAGGAGCAACTGAGTCTAATGTGCTGGAAAAGACAGAGGCAATAGTTTCTGTTGCAACATCGAGGTCTTCTAAGCTGTCTGGTATGCTAAGGCGATGAAACTGATCAGGAAGATTATTTATAAAGCGATCTTTAGTGGTAGAAGTGATGGTTCTACCATATTTATGGCAGGGAGGCAGTTTAGCCGCTTTGACTAAATGTAGTATACATGAGACTAGATAATGATCTGAGATGTCGTCACTCTGCTGCAGAATTTCAACGGCATCAATATCGATTCCATGTGACAATATTAGATCTAAAGTATGATTACGACAATGAGTGGGTTCTGACACGTGTTGTCTAACACCAATAGAGTTTAGAAAGTCTGTAAATGCCAATCCCAATGAGTCTTTTTTATTATCTACATGGATATTAAAATCACCAACAACAAGGACTTTATCTGCAGCTAGTACTAATTCTGATAGAAAATCGGCAATTTCTTTGATAAAGTCTGTATGGTGTCCTGGTGGCCTGTATACAGTAGCCAGCACAAATGTCAACTTACATAATGTTACGTAAAGCACCATCACTTCGAAGGAATTATATTTGAAAGACTTCTGGCTGATACTGTAAATATTACTATAAATTACAGCAACACCTCCCCCTTTGCCTTTCTGTCGAGGATTGTGTTGATAATCATAACCTTGAGGGCTAGACTCATTTAAAGTAATGTAATCGTCCGGTTTTAGCCAGGTTTCTGTCAAACACAGCACATCTAGATTATTGTCTGTGATAATATCGTTTACAATAAGTGCTTTTGAAGAAAGTGATCTAATATTTAACAACCCAAGTTTTATCATTTGTTTATCATTATTATCTCTATTTTTTATTTGTTGAACATCAATTAAATTTTTACCATTAAATGGGTTTGGAAGTTTTTTGTTTTTACTAATTCGGGGTACAGACACAGTCTCTATGTGATAATATCTAGGTGCGAGAGTTTCTATGTGTTGGGAATTATCTGACTTCTGTAACGTGAGGCAGCTAGCAGACGGTCGGTTTAGCCAGTCT
This sequence comes from Anabarilius grahami, assembly GCA_003731715.1. NCBI lineage: Eukaryota > Metazoa > Chordata > Actinopteri > Cypriniformes > Xenocyprididae > Anabarilius > Anabarilius grahami. The sequence goes on from RJVU01042598.1 coordinate 532,085, forward strand.
GTCTGCTGCTTTATCCTGACCTGGGCCCCAGTTTGTCATGTTTTAGTTCTAAGACTATGTGCCATATTACTAGAGAGAAGAGCAGCACCATCCCGAGAGGGATGAATACCATCTCTTTTCAACAGGTCAGGTCTGCCCCAAGAACTTTTCCAATTGGCTTAGTCAGTTAACTAGTTGAAGTATTCTCTCTGTAAACATTAAACACCCATTGTAATGTCAAACAATGATATTGCCATTTTTTAATTTGTTAATATTTATGACAAAAAAAGTCTGTGTACACATCTGGACTAAATGTTTATCTTATGTTTAGAGGTTTTCAGCTTCGCATAGCATTCTGATACAGTTCCCACAGGTGCACCTATAAAGTATAACAGTGATGCTATCACGTCTTATAAACAACTAAGGTGACACTTACCATATAGTAACGTCGTACTCAGTCGTGATTGCGAATCAGTTTCTGGTGAATTGACTACTTCACACATTTCATCGTTGAACTCGTGCTCGAACTGATATGATAAAATTTATGCTATCTTTTCTGTCCATACATTGTATACAATGTCTTGCGAATTGATTGTTGTCATTCAGTCAAGTCAAGTCACCTTTATTTATATAGCGCTTTTTACAATGCAGATTGTGTCAAAGCAGCTTTACAGTGATAACTGGTACATAATTTTGGCTGCACTGCAGCTCTTAAAGAATAGTGTGAATGCAGGCAGATTAAAAGCTCTGTTGAATAAATGTCAAGAATACTGTTGAATATCAAATGTCAAGTCAAATGACAAGTGTCCCCAACTAAGCAAGCCAAAGGCGACAGCGGCAAGGAACCCAAACTCCAACAGGTGACATCAAGTGGCAAACAGGTGTTAAAATGGAAAAAAAAAAAACCTTGGTAGAAACCAGGTGTAACGAAGCAGGACTCAAGGTAAGATCCATATGCAAAGCTTTATTAGAAGTGAGCATGGTCGTACAGGCAGGGTTACACGGGAACAAACAGGAACAGCAAGGGTCAGGCAGAATCGTAGTCAGGATACAGGCAATGGTCAGGACAGGCAGATATCACTCACAGAACAGAATACCAGGCAAGGATCAAAGGCAGGCAGCAACGGGTCGATAACGGGTAACAGGCAGGAACGGGAACAGACAGGTAGACAAGATATAAACGCTCAGAAATGTACTTAATGTGAAACAAGACTTCGCAATGAGGTGGTGTGAGTGTGGGTCTTAAATAGTCCGGTTAATGTGCTGCAGCTGGGTGTGGTGTGTGCAGGTGACTGGCAGGGGGAATTATGGGAAGTGTAGTCCAGGAACTGACAGGAACTGACGGTGATCATGACACCAGGCTTAGTCAGGGGGCCAGTTCTCCTCTGGCGAACAGTGCTTTGTTACGATTCAGGTTGCTATCATAAGTCTGATAGGATCGCAACATTCAAAGTATTTATTCCAGTTCCATCCAGTTGAGGATCGTATTCATCATGCCGGTATGGACGGTTTGTTGAGGAACTGTGCTACTGGCTGTCGTGTCGATGAGGCCTTCACAATGGATGATTTAGTTGACTCGATCTCTGCTGATACTTCAGGGCTGCGTTGTGGTCATGTCAGGGCACCGGTCCTCTGTCTCATCTGGATACGGCCCGGATCCGGTTGACTACGGTAAACCTCGAGATAAACAGAAAAACTAATTAGCGTAGATGCCATTCTTCTTCTGATGTAACGAGTACATCTGGTGTTATAGGAAGTGTTCCCGGTTCCGGCTGACCTAATTTATGCAGCCTAATAATCCTTTAACGGATTTGAAAATATAAATTGATAATGTGTTATGTGTATGCCAGGTTAAACAGATGTGTTTTTAGTCTAGATTTAAACTGACAGAGTGTGTCTGCTTCCCAAACAATGCTAGGAAGATTGTTCCAGAGTTTAGGTGCATTCAGTGCGCGCTGTAGACCATTAACAAAGGACTGGGCCATCTGACCAATTAGAGCAGAGTAGGCTCATGGAAAGGAGGGGTTAGAGAGACTGATTCTTTGAACTGCTTCTAACGAATCGTTTACAAAACATAGAGAACTTAGGTGAAATTAAATGTATATTATGAGAAAACAAAGTGTTTTTTGACCTTGCATGCATGTACACCTGTTGTAGGAGACTCCCAAAACAATATTAGGAACCTTAAAAAGGCATGATAGGGGCACTTTAATAAATGCTGTAGAATTATTGTTCATTGTTAGTTAATATTAACTAAAGTAGTTAACTAATGTTAACTATTGAAACCTTACTGTGTTTCCGAAATCTTTTGTAACATTATAAATGTTTTTATTGTCACTTTAGATCAATTTTAATCCTTTTTTCAGTCTTACTCATCCCAAACTTTTGACTGCTAGTGTATCACAGATGGTTTCAACAAAAATATTAAGCAACAAAAACAGTTCCCTTTCGTGGGAACTATCGACGCTACGTCAATGACGTGATGGGAACCCTCTGCATTTTGTGTTCGTGAAGCACCTCTGTATCCAACCAATGAGGAAACGTGACGTCAGAGGCGGGTGACGTCACGGACCAGGAAACTATAAACCATACCCAGAACAAAGAACGCTAGCTTCTGTTGTCTTCAGCAAGCGCTCTCCTCTCGGTATCTTGTGTGTCTTATTTGGTGGTGTTTGTCTTATTACATATAAACAAGTCACGATCTCTTCGTCTGAGGACAAGAGTAGGCTATCTCACACCAATCCATATATTTATATATAAAAAAGACACGTATTATGGCGAGAAACAGCAGTGAAATGGGAGTGAGCTAGTGATGTCCAAATGAAGCAACGAATCAGTATTGAACCACTTCATCAATTGTTTTGAAAATGGGTTCATTCATTCAAAGCTTCGTTTCAGTGACATCTAGTGGCGAAATTGTAGATAGCAAAATATCAAGTATCAAGTATCAAGTATCAAGTCTGCTTTATTGTCAATTCTTCCACATGTACAGTACATACATACAGAGAATCGAAATTGCGTTACTCTCAGACCCCCGGTGCATACAGATAACACTAACAGTAGAGCTTAAGAATCTAGATCAATATAAAATATAAGATATAACTATACAAGATCAATATAAAATATAAGATATAACTATACAATAAGGGGATGTAAAAAAAGACATAATAAAAAATATATAAAAATAAATAAATAAAGTTAAATAAAGCAGCGCAAGGCACATGGCAGATAGAGTGCAAACCAGTGAACAAACAGTGCAGATAAAAAGATTGGCTTATTCATTCTGATTAAAGTGACAAAAGGGCTCAAGAGCAGTAATATTTAAACTGACTGATGAGGTGGTAGAATGACGTCAGTTCCATGGTGAATGAGATAGTGAGTAGACCAATGCTGCACAAAGTGACTGGTGCATGTCATCGTATGTTAGTGGGAGGGGGGGTGGAAGGACCTGGGGATGTGGGATCTGGGGGGGGGTTCATAGTTCAGTGGTGCCTGGGGCAGAAAAGGTACGGGGGGGCAAGTTCGGGAGCGAGTTCAGCTTCCTGACAGCCTGATGGATGAAGCTGTCCTTCAATCTGCTGGTCCTGGCCTGGAGACTCCGCAGTCTCCTCCCTGATGGCAGCAGACTGAAGAAGCTGTGTGACGGGTGGGTGGGATCACTTGCGATGCAGAGGGCTTTGCGAGTGAGACGGGTTCCGTAAGTTTCTTGGAGGGAGGGGAGAGAGACACCAATGATCTTCTCAGCTGCTCTCACTATGCGTTGCAGAGTCTTCCGGCAGGACGCATTGCAGGCGCCATACCACACAGTGATGCAGCTCGTCAGAATGCTCTCGATGGTGCCTCTGTAGAAGGTGCACATGATGGGGGGTGGGGCTCTGGCTCTCCTCAGTTTGCGGAGGAAGTAGAGACGTCGTTGAGATTTCTTGGCCAGTGCTGTGGTGTTGTCGGTCCAGGAGAGGTCCTCTGTGATGTGCACACCCAGGAACTTGGTGCTGCTCACTCTCTCCATAGTCACACCGTTGATGGTCAGAGGAACATGCTGAGTGTGCGCTCTCCTGAAGTCAACAACAATCTCCTTCGTCTTCTCCACGTTCAGAGAGAGATTGTTGTTACTGCACCACCTAGCCAAGCGGCTCACCTCGCTCCTGTAGTTTGTCTCATCTCTGTTGCTAATGAGACCCACCACAGTCGTGTCATCCGCAAACTTAATAAAGAGGTTGGAGTTGTGTGACGGTATGCAGTCGTGGGTCAGCAGAGTGAAGAGGAGGGGGCTCAGCACACATCCTTGTGGGGCCCCAGTGTTCAGTGTGGTGGTGCTGGATGTGTTGCTGCCGACCCGTACTGCCTGAGGTCTTCCAGTCAGAAAGTCCAACAGCCAGTTGCACAGCGAAGTGTTGAGCCCCAGCTCGATCAGTTTGTGAATGAGCTGTTGAGGGATGATTGTGTTGAATGTTGAACTGAAGTCTATGAACAGCATTCTGACGTATGAGTCTTTTTTCTCTAGATGTGTGAGTGCTGAGTGGAGGGTAGTTGAGATGGCATCATAGGTCGACCGGTTGGACCGATATGCAAACTGGAATGGGTCCAGGGAGGGGGGGAGGGCAGACTTGGTGCATGACTAGCCGTTCAAAGCACTTCATGAGGATGGGAGTAAGTGCAACAGGACGGTAGTCATTGAAGCAGGATGGAGATGGCTTCTTCGGGACTGGAATGATGGTGGTGGTTTTGAAACATGTGGGAACAACAGCCTGACTAAGTGAGATGTTGAAGATGTCTGTGAAGACATCAGTGAGTTCTGCTGCACAGTCTCTCAGTACACGCCCAGGAATGTTGTCAGGACCCGGAGTTTTGCGTGCATTGATCCTGCTGAAGGATCTCCTCACGCTGTCCGGAGTCAGCGTCATCACCTGGTCACCGGGAGGGGGTGGAGTCTTCTGTGCAGTGGTGCCGTTTTGTTCCTCAAAGCGAGCGAAGA
>RJVU01042598.1:538735-550679 GCA_003731715.1 Anabarilius grahami
TGCACAACTTTCACTATATTGCTTTTTAAATAACATTAAAATAGAAAAATAAATTTGTAGAACTATTTCTGAACATTAGTTTGATCTGTGTACAAAATATGTTCATGTTGGCATGTAGTTTATTATGTACAGTATTATGTACAGTATTTTATGCTATTAATCTGCTATTAATCTGTATTTGGAAAAGCACAAACTTTTTGTATTTTGAATTAAGTCATAAACATATTTCCAGTATGTTTTATATTATCACACTGTCCGATATTCAACAAAACTTGACTAATGTGCTTTTCGTTCTCTTGAAAAATTACACGCATGCGCAGTATCATCAGCTCACCGGTTCTTAAATCGGACATGTCCGAAAGAAGCGGTTCTCGGTTGTGTACTGATGATCCGAAAACCGTTGCAACCGGTTCTTGACTCGAGAACGAGAACGGTGACACGCCGTGTATGTTCGTTCGTGTACGCCGCGCATGCGCACTTATATCAGCTGCTCTGCTGCTCGTGCCCATCATCATCATCAGTTCTCTCTTTACTGTTGGAGTAACCGAATAACTCCGGGATGTTGGTTTATTTCGAGAGGTAGTGTCAGGCACGTCAAAAAGTGAGTAACTTTAGTCATTTGTGGATTTGTGTTTGCTTACTGGAGATGCGAACTGTTTGGAACGATTCAGACCGATTTGGTGAACTGGTTCGACCGGTTCACTGAAAAGAACCGGTCAAAAAGAACGATTCGTTCGCGAACTGGACATCACTAGTGAGCAGTGTTTGCAGATCACAACAGCATCGCGGCACCACGCATCATTGATGTAAACACAAAGCCCGCCACCGTGGGTTTTTCCTCCCGCTACGAGAGCTCTGTCCGCTCGATAGCACGTCAGCTGGTCGAGCTGAATAGCTCAGTCCGGAACGCTGTTGCTAAGCCATGTTTCCGTAAACACAAAAACACAACAGTCTCTTACAGTCCTTTGAGTTGAACGTAGTAATCGGATGTAGTCCAGTTTATTGTCCAAAGAGCGTACGTTAGCCAGTACGATGGTGGGGATAGATGGCTTGTGTGGGTTAGCCGTTAGCCTAGTCAGGATACCTCTGCGCTTACCCCTCTTCTGCTTCCTCTCACACCGCTTGCGGCGCCTCCGCTGTGGGCGAGATGCAGCAGTGGGGGTCGGTGACGATGTAGGCCTCCGGAGCAGTCCGAGATCTCGCAGCTGTTCCGCGTGCGCAGAGTTTAACTCTTGAAATGCGGTTCTGCCGACATCCAGCAGAAACTCACGACTGTATGCACGCTTAAAGACAGGTAGACGCGATGACGACGTACAAAAACACTGCGACTCACAAGACAAAAAACACGAAAACACCGTTCTGTCGGGACAGAGAGAAGCCGCTGCTTGTGGACGCTCCGCCATACTTCTTTAACAGGTATTGTAACATATTACTTCTAGGTAACAGGTATTTAAAATATTGTCTGTATGAGTGTAACTAGGGTTTGTGTGAATGATGCAAATAAACCAGCCACAAATAAATGAGCCAGGTGCAGTAGGATAACCAAGGTATAATAAAGCACCTTATTAGGACTGATCAGATAAAAATGTTCCCACATTGGAGAACAGGATCTCTTCCTCGCTGGCTCCATGATGATGATCAAACAATGCAGTGATAATAAAAACTATGCAAACTCCTAATACAACAAACCCACATCTTGTGCATCATTTTGGGTGTCTATATAGTCCTATTACGCGCCTAAAAAGCTGCTGAAGCGTGCGCGCAGCAAAGTCTCGCGTCATGAAGCCTCTCGCGATGCGAAGCAGTATCGACTGGTCTGAACCAGTCACGTGATTCACTCAGAGAACCGAAGCAGTTGCTGCTTCGGACGTCATCGGTCACATGTGTTTTTCCACACCAAAGCAAGCTCCGAAGCAGTAGTTCAAGAAAAATGCTCCTCCGAGTTCGAAGCTTGTGTCGAAGCATCGGTGTCAGACGGTCATCGCTAGAGTGAGCCCAGGCAGCTCTCGAGGGAGCCGTCTGTGTGCACTGTAAAAACTCACTCTCAGGACACTGTGCTCCAGTGGCAGGGCGGAGGCTCCGTTCGTGGGGTTCACAAATGGATCTGACAGAGGGATTAGAGACGGGCGCCGCCTTTTCTCTGCCCTTACCTGCCAGGTTCAGTGCCGTCTCTTAGGTGGAAGCATGCTCTGCAGTTTCTTCCCCCGGGTTGAAGCACCGATACTCACATGTCCAGCTCTGAGGAGGTGGATATTGTGATATCGATCTGAGGATCGCCACCTCACAGTCACACACATATCGTGTTTCAAAATCACATGTTTATAACAAATCAATCGTGAACAGCAGTTTGAATTTTCCCCTGTGCTACACTAGTTGGGATACACACGATTTATGTGTCGTTTGTTGGGAGTGGAGCTTGCACGTCAGCTCATAACTGGCAGTGACAGTGTTCATTCACAAAAATGTCCCGAAGGAAAGTATGCACTAGCGGGAGTTTTGTAGCTCCACTCCTGTTGGCTTTGTTCTCGAGGGAATAAAAGTCTAACGCAAAGCTCGAATCTCGCGCTTGCCGAGGCAGCGCGTGGATTGGGTTTTCATTGAAGAATATATGGCTCGGATCTCGCGTTGCCGAGGCAGCGCGTAGATTGAGTTTTCATTAAAGAATATATGGCTCGGATCTCGCGTTGCCGAGGCAGCGCGTAGATTAAGTCTGCAAGAATGAATATAGCTACGGCTCGGGTCTTGCGTTTGCCGAGGCTGCGCATATATCACGTGTCCGTAATTATGCATGTGTGTGTGTATATATATATATGTGTATATTTTATTTATATATTAAGGGATCTGAGTAGACGGGAGTTCCCTTTCTCTCTTTCCCTAAAATACCTTGCGAATTATTACGAGCTATAATTCTTTTTTGTATTCTAAATATATTCAGTCTGTTCAAAAATATATATTTATATAAGAACTGGCTGCATTTAATTTGAGGATTAAATGAAATATGGAATACATTAAATTCTGAGGAATTTAAAAGAAAATAAAGATGACCGTTCTGCCAACCCTGCCACCTCGTGTGCTTCAGGGCGCAGTGGTTTCCAGTGTTCCTCTAAGAAAGAGGAGGATTGTAGAGCGGTCAGTTCAGATGTTCCCTGCCGGTTCGCCGTTTCAGGGCACTGGTCTGACCGTGCATCCAAAGAAAGTGTCGCCACCCTTGGTCCCCCGCAGAAAGCTTGGGGACAGGGACAGGCGACACAGCCGAAGTCTTTGTGGGGTAACACGGATCTGCGGACTGTAATTATCACCAAGAAGGCTTCGAAGAGGTCCTGATGCCAGTGGCGCGGGACATTGGAGGGCAGCCCCTCCAGAGAAGGTTGGGTATTAAAATACTTGGTACCCATCCCTCTTTGGTGCCCTCAGGGGGCCGTTCTGCTAACCCTGCCACCCAGTGTGCTTCAGGGCGCAGCGGTCTCCACCGACCCTCTGAGGAGGAGGTACGACCATCCCTTAATTCGGCTGTTATAGCAAATATTTCAAAATGGGTGCTGCTCACAATAGAAAAGGGTTACAAATTCGGGTCTCGCCCGCCCCAGTTTAATGGGGTCCTTCCCACAGTGGTGGCCCCCGAGCAGTCTCTGGTAATGGAACAGGAGGTTATGTCGTCTTGCAAAAAGGAGCTATAGATGGGGTTCTCCTCCCAGCAAGCTGTCAGGGTTTTACAACCTATACTTCATTGTTCCAAAGAAGGATGGAGGGTTATCCCACAGATCAGGTCCGAGGACTGGTTTGTTGTGATAGACCTGAAAGATGTTTACTTTCATGTATCCATCCATCCTCAACACAGGAAGTTCCTAAGGTTTGCTTTCGGGGCAAAGCTTACCTGTACAGGGTTCTTCCCTTCGGCCTATCTCTATCACCCCGCATGTTCACGAAGTGCGTGGATGCAGCTCTGGCTCCGTTGAGACTCCAGGGCATCCGCGTACTGAACTATATCGGCGACTGGTTGATACTAGCTCAAACAGAACAGTTGGCAGTTCAACATTGAGATGATGTTCTGTCGCACAGGAAGAAGCTTGGGCTGAGGCTCAATGCCAAGGAAAGTGTGCTGGTTCCGAGTCAAATTACCAACTACTTAGGGGTAGTTTGGGACTCCACCACGATACAGGCATATTTATCCCCTGTTCGTGTGAGTTCCATTCTCGGGGCCGTGAAAGGGGTGAAGATAGGCCAGTCACTCACTGTAAACAGTTTCAGAGACTGTTGGGTCTTATGGCAGCTGCGTCCAACGTGATAACTTTTGGCCTTCTGCACATGAGACTCTTACAGTGGTGGCTCAGGACCAAGGGGTTTTCTCCGAGGGGAAATCCTTTTCGCATGATCAGAGTCACGCGGTGATGCCTTCGTGCTCTGGTCATGTGGAAAAAGCCTTGGTTCCTGTCCCAGAACCCGTGTTGGGGACTTCTCGTCGTCGCGTAATGCTTACGACGGATGCTTCCCTCACGGGCTGGGGGGCGATCATGAGTGGTCGCTCAGCTCAGGGTCTCTGGGAGGACCATCAGTTCCTGGCACATAAATCGGCTGGAAATGATGGCGGTATTTTTTTGCAGTAAAATACTTCCTCCCAGTCCTGAGGGCATTAAAATGTGGGAGCAGACGCCCTGTCGAGGCAGGGGCCGAGGCCCGGGGAATGGAGTCTCCACACTGAGGTGTGGAGCTCAATTTGGAAAACTTCGGTCGAGCTGAAATCGACCTATTTGCTTCAGGGGAATCAACCCAGTGTCCACTGTGGTTCTCCCCATCTCATTCAGCACCATTGGGTCTGGATGCCATGGTACAGACGTGGCCGAGGCTGCGTCTGTATGCATTTCCCCGTTCGCTCTGCTCCCGGGAGTTCTGGAGAAAGTACGCCAGGAAGGGGTCAGTCTAATATTGATAGCCCTGTACTGGCCAACCAAAATATGGTTCTCAGACCTAGTGGCTCCCTGATGGAGCTTCCTATCAGGCAGGACCTCCTGTCTCAAGCGGGTGGCATGATAATTCATCCACGCCCAGAACTACGGAGACTGTGGGCCTGGCCTCTGAGGGGGCCAGGCTCATAGATGCTGGTCTCCCAACTGAGGTTGTGGAGACCATACTCCACTCCAGAGCTCCCTCCACGAGGAAGTTGTATGCGTATAAATGAAAACTGTTCTCTACTTGGTGTAGACAAAGCAATGTGGACCCTGTCCACTCATCTATTAGCCTTGTGCTTAAAATTCTCCAAGACAAGTTCTCGGATGGTTTTATCCCCTTCAACCTTGAAGGTTTATCTTGCGGCCATTTCGGCCATGCTCCTCTGGGGGATTCCTCGGTAGGTCGAGACCCCCCCTTTTTTATACGCTTCCTCCGTGGTACTCTGAGGCTGAGGCCTTCAGTACGTACAAGGACTCCGGCCTGGGACTTGGCCGTGGTATTAGAAGGGTTAGCTGAGGCTCCCTTCGAACCACTAGAGGAAATTTCAGAGAAATTCCTCACCCTTAAAGACCATATTTATACTGGCTATTTCATCTCTTAAAAGAATAGGAGATCTTCAAGCACTTTCAGCTGCTTCTTTGTGTTTGGAATTCGCACCTGGAATGGTCAAAGCGTTCCTGCACACCAGACCAGGCTATATGCCTAAGGTCCCCACCAACGTCCCAGGTCCCATCGTACTTCAGGCCTTCTATCTTCCTCCATTTACAACTTCGGATCAGGAGAAACTCAATCTGCTCTGCCCAGTGAGGGCTTTAGATGCATATGTCCACAGAGCTGCCCTGTGGGGCAAAACAGATCAATTGTTTGTGTGTTACGGGTCTCATAAGAAAGGAGGTCCAGCATCTAAGCAGAGAATGAGCAAGTGGGTGGTCGAGGCTATCTCACTTGCTTATGAGGCGGCCGTACAGCCATCTCCATTAGCTGTCCGTGTTCACTCGACTAGGGGTATGGCGGCCTCAAAGGCCTTAATGTCAGGAGTATCCATTAATGACATATGTGGTTCTGCTGGATGGTCATCCCAGCACACATTTATTAGGTTTTACAACCTGGACGTAGGCTCCTCTCCGGGGTCCTCAGTTCTGTCTACAAGATAACAGACAGGTACTTGGTGATACGGCGTAGTTGGGATAGCGTTCCCATCACGTCATTGACATAGCGTCGATAGTTCCCACGAAAGGGAACGTCTCGGGTTCCAGATGTAACCCCTGTTCCCTGAGTAAGGGAACGAGACGCTACGTCACGTTGCCGTACCCCCAGCATACCTGTGAGCGTCTTGCTTCAGACATATTCCAGAAGCTAGCGTTCTTTGTTCTGGGTATGCTATATAGTTTCCTGGTCCGTGACGTCAGCCGCCTCTGACGTCACGTTTCCTCATTGGTTGGATACAGAGGTGCTTCACGAACACAAAATGCAGAGGGTTCCCATCACGTCATTGACGTAGCGTCTCGTTCCCTTACTCAGGGAACAGGGGTTACATCTGTAACCCGAGACGTTTTCAATATAATCTTAATAAATGCTTCTTGAGCACCAAATCAGCATATTAGAATGGTTTCTGAAAGATCAAGCACAATGCTAATGGCTGCTGAATTCAAATATATTAAAATAGAAAACATTTCACAATATTACTGTTTTTACTTTATTGTTCATCACAGTAATAAATGAATAGGAGACAGTTCCTCAGTTCATAATTTTTTATTTAATATTTCACAATATTAGAGTTTTTACTGTATTTTGAAAAATGCTGCCTAATTGGTGAGCATAAGACTATTATTTCAGTCTCTTTCTTAAGTGTGCCTGTGTCTGTGTGTGACACTCTGACCTGTCATGGCCAGCTCACCCCTGCTTATGTAGAGCACTTCACTGTACTGCATTACCCTGGCAACACACTAAAATAAGAACCTGACAAGGAGGGAGGGAGAGAGTAGAATGGAAAGAAAAAATTTAAAAGCAGTTGTTTTTTCCACAGTGACATGCAGAGAACGATTTAACAACCAAAAGGATGTAAAATTCTACTTACATTCCTGTTCTTTTTGGTAGATTTTGGATATATCGGAGCAGAGAAATGCTGTAAGGAGTGTGTATTTTACCTGGTGTTTGGTTTGAGAGTGTGTATCAGGATGGTTGTATTCTCTCTCTTACCTTTTGGCCCATAGAAGAGAGAGAGAGAGCTTCGGTCCCGAATGACTCCCATCCAAAACCATGGGCATTGTGGTGTCCAGGTGAGTACTGCTGATAACATTATTCAAAATGATTCACATTTTATTTTACTCTCTGATAACAAAGCAGACATTGATAAAGAATTGTGAAAATATCTCAAAATAAATTCAAACTTCACATTATGTGGCTCTAAAGTGCATCACTTGTTCTCTGGTGGTTGATAGGATCTGTGTGAAACTGCTGAATACATTAGCAAGAATATACAGAATACACATCAATTGCTACAATTCTTTCCCCTCCCCCCTCTCCCTCTCCTCACAGAGCTGATAAATGTCGTTTGGTTCGCTCCACTGGTTTGCTGGGCTCTCTGCAGGTTCAGAACAGCGCCTCCTGTAGGGAGATGAATGGAACACTCAAACTCTCTCAAATTAACGTCTTTGATTCATCTCAGAACAACACTGAAGGTACATCAACATAACTAAGAATAAGCATAACTAAAGAAAGCTTGTGTGTATCAGCTTCATTGTTCACAGCTTGTGTGTATCAGCTTCATTGTTAAACAAAAGATTAGTTAAAGGATCAATAATCATTTTCTAAAATACACACACGTACTCACACACACACACACACACACACATAAAAATGATTTTATGGTGATGTAAATCAGTGGCGGCTACTGGTCTGTCAGAGAGGGGAAGCTCATTTTCGGCCTACATCATAAAATTGTCTATTTATTTAAAAGTAAATTCTGCCCTACGTTCCTTTTCAAGAAAATGGTCTGTGACCCTGTCGTACCAACTAGGAGTCTTTTCAAGTAAAAAAATATTAAACTCTGTAAAACTGAAACAAGGAATGTGGTGTATAATTGTGTGAAATGTATGATGAAAATCAAGCAATTTCGCCAAGCAAATATCAAAGAAATAGGTTGCAGCAGTTTTTATTTCGACTGAACTTGAGAAATCCGCGATGGGACTGAGCGCGAATAGCTTCAGTGATTCCTTATAGTACAGAATCGCTGTCAGTCAAAAGGAGATGCAGTCTTTCGACAGACCCTCCAATCATCACGCAGAAGCTCGGAGTCCGGGCCAGCCCACTCCCCATTCACCCCCAGAGACGCTGAGCGTCCGTGGGCGGGACATAATCGCAGCGTTTATCCAATGACCATCTAGTTTCGAAGCGCTGAAAAAAAACGTTCAAAGCAGCCCCATTGAAGTCAATGGACGCTGGGCTTCAATAGGGAAATGCACTGTGACGCTGCGGGAATGTATGAGAAGGAAATCGAGTCAGCCCACCTGCTATATGTAACTGATTCTGAACGAACTCGTCTTTGAGATGAACGTTTTCTAACGCATTTTTAGTCAATAAAATGTTAATACAATAGTACATATTTGACCATTAATTTTGTGACATTATAAGGGAAGCCGAGCTTCCCTTGCAGTCTTAAAGAAATCGTCCCTGATGTAAATACTACAAAAAAAACAAATGTAATTTTTACATGAAAAAGTTAGTTTAGGCAAGAATTTAAAAAACGAAGTAAATTCTATATTAGTTCTCAATTTAAGCTTGTAGAAATTAAAGCATAAATATCCACATTATAAAATTAAGTAAAACTACTCAACTTTTCTGATACTGGTGTTCCCATCATGCACTGGGCCTTGAATAATTAATGAGGTAGATTTTTAACTGTTTTCCAGCTGTATTTACACTGTTTTATCATTGCTTTTGTGGTTATGTTTAGTAACTTGCCATTTTGTGACATTTGGAGTTCATTTTCTACTCAAAATGGCACATTCACACTCAAAAACGATCCATCGAATGTTACCGTCATTGTGTATTGTGTACCAAGTATTGAGGTCTCTGTGTTCAGATACTATATTATATTACTATAATATAGATATGGTATTAATACATTATTTATATTATTAATTACTTAGATGGTTCTAAGTAATGCATCCACTTTAGAAGTGAACTGATTGAGTAAAATATAATGCAAAGGAATTTTCAAAAAAGATGAAGTGACTTTACCTTTTAGCCTATTGGACATGAAAAAATTACTTATTTGACTGAAATATGTGTGCAAAAGTAAATATTACATATTGTTTTTTTTCAGTGATGGACTCTTATGTAAAAATGCGATAAATCATAGTATATATATATATAAGCATTACTTAAGTAAAATTTACAAACAAACAGTCAATACAATTTACTGGGAATTACCAAGTAAACTTAACTTAAACATTTCTAATTAAAGCTACTAATAATTATGTTTAGGCTTTTACTTGGCAAATTTTTGTAAATTTATTAGCCTTTTCTGAGTGAAAATTGTTTCCAAGCTTTTTTCAAGTAAATCCTACTCCAAATTTTTTTCAGTGCAGGTTTGTTTTGCTATCTTAGTGGGGACTCTCCATAGGCGTAATGGTTTTTATACTGTACAAACTGTATTTTCTATCCCCCTACACTACCCCTATCCCTAAACCTAACCATCACAGGAAACATTCTGCATTTTTACATTTTCAAAAAAACATCATTTAGTATGTTTATTAATCCATTTCCCTCGTGGGGACCGCTGGCTGGGCCCCACGTTGTAGGTGAACTCAGGTTTTTATTACATCGTGGGGCCATTTGGTCCCCACGATGTAATATAAACAAGAACACACACACACACGCACACACACACCTACACACACACACACACACAAACATGTTCGTTTTTGTGAATTGTGGGGACATTCCATTGGCGTAATGGTTTTTATACTGTACAAACTGTATTTTCTATCGCCCTATACCCCTAAACCTAACCATCACAGGAAACTGTGCACACTTTTACTTTCTCACAAAAACTCATTCTGTATGATTTATAAGCCTTTTAAAAAGTGTAGACATGGAGTAATGTCCTCATAAGTCACCTCTTTTTGTAATACCTATGTCATACCCATGTTACCCATGTCACATTTGTGTCCTGATATGTCACAAAAACGCGCACACACACACAAACAACACACACGCCCTTCTCGGTTGAAATCGAGACTGCAGTGTTTAATTCCTGAATGAATCCACGTTTTGATCGAATCATTCGGGTGAACCAATGATTCAATGGCCCATTCATGAAGAGAGCCATTTACTTGATTCCTATATGAATCAGCCTTTTGAATGAATGAATTAATTAATTACTCATTTAGGCATTAACTGCCACCTACTGGCAGTTTTAGTTTCTTATTTAAACAGTTGGTTCACCAAAAAATGAAAATTCTGTCATTAATTACTCACCCTCATGTCGTTACAAACCCGTAAGGTCTTCGATCATCTGTGTTTTGAAGATGAACAAAGGTTTTACGGGTGTGGAACTACATGAGGGTGAGTATTTAACTTTCATTTTTGGGTGAGCTAACCCTTTAAAATATAATTTAATTTACTCACCCTCATCATTTGCTCACCCTCATCATTTGCTCACCCTCATGGCTGTTGAAGCCTAAAAGTTTATGTGTAATAAATTATGTGTTGGATCAAATAAATTTTTTTCTAAAGCTAATTTTTATTACACAATAATGACTTTTATTATCTTTTGGAGGTCATTTCTCAGCCAAATTTGATGTGCGATTAATTTGTAATTGATTAGATTAATTAATTGCCACATTGTGTAGTTAAAAATTGTATTTGCTTCAGAGCAAATAAATTTAAATAAAATAAATGTATATGTAAGCAATATGGTACGAGAGGCTGTGCTGTATCGTGAATAAACCCCTTCAGCCGTGACTTATTCACGATACAGCACTAGCCTTGAGTACCTTATTGCTTTTATAAAACGGTTACCACACAATACAAATATTAAAGCCAAAAATATGTATCAGTGCAACTTTCATGATGTAAACTTTCACTAGAAGCCTTCCTTCTGCTGAAAAAAATAGTCCCTGACCATGAACAGCAACAGAAGTTACATTATTACATCATTAGATGGCGGCAAAGACTGTCTTTTTGAGTGTGTCAGTCAGTAGCGAAGACTTTTACATTGAAAAGACTGAATTGTTGTGAACACGGAACAAGACGCAACTGAAAAATGCTTTGTCTAGCACTGTCAGTCACGGGAAAACTCCTTAACTGTTAAAAGGACAAGATAATACATCGGACATTTAAACAGGTTTTTATTATGAACATAGGACTGACCTGAAGGAAAATGTTAACATTGATTGTCTGTAATTATTTGTTTTTTTGTGCAAAAGAACTTCTGATTCCTGCTCTTCCAGAAAAGGCAAATATAGAAAGAGGTTATGTGACCCCACAGCAGGTGTACAACCTCCTGAATGCTGAAGCGGGCCAACCTTCACTGCATGATCGCTATTATATACTTATACTGGACTGCCGCTCTGCAGAGAGGTAACAGATATACACACACTCACTCACATATATACATTCAGTGAAAGAACTGTGAGTGCTTCTGTCTGAGGTCACAATAATTTTAATGGTAACTAGCTTGTGTATACATGTGCAGATATAAGCAGAGTCACCTGGTGACTGCCCGTGCCAGTGTGACGGTGATGCATCCAGAACTGGGCTGTTTGATAAGCTGTGTTCAGCTGCAGGAGTTCTCCATAATACTGCTGTATGCTGAAGAAGGCCAAAGTCCAGGTAGAACATTCTCATAATGTGAATAAAATAAAACCTAATAAGACTGTCTCATTAAAATAATAATATAGCTAAATAATGCATTTGATCAATTATGTTATGTTATACATGTATACATTAATATAAAAGTATTTTTTATGAATATAATTTACAGATGAGT
>RJVU01042598.1:550976-690675 GCA_003731715.1 Anabarilius grahami
AAAATTACATATTAATAATATTATTATAATAATAAAATAAAATAATAATGTATAAATATGGACGTATATGGCTTTTTGTGCTGTAGTTGGGAGTCAGGAGGCACGTGCTGATTCTCCTACTCTCCAGCACTGTTTCTTCCAGCTGAGTGCTTTGGGAATGGACCCTGTAATCCTCCAGGGGGGCTATTCTGCTTTCCACTCTCTCTATCCCTTCCTGTGCACCCCTCGCATGGTCCTACTGGAATCAGAGCGTTGCTCCCTCACCATCTATCCTTCTGAAGTCCTGGAGGGGGCGCTCTACCAGGGCTCTGCCTCACAGGCACATGACTACCGTATCACCAAAAATCTCCACATCACACATGTGGTCAATGCCACAGCCGAAATCTCTGATGCCTTCCCGAGTGTTTTACGTTATCTTCGGCTACGGCTAAGTGATGACGCGCAGCAGGATCTCCGGCAGGCCCTTCCAGAAGCTTCTCGGTTCATCGCCAAGGCTTTGCGGGGGGCACCGGGGGCACCAGGCGGCCGGGTGTTGGTGCACTGCAGCCTCGGTCGGAGTCGTAGCTCGGTGCTGACGTTAGGATTCCTGATGGAGCATCGCCGTTGGTCTCTGCTACATGCTTTTCGTTGGCTGAAGGAAAGACGAGCTTGCGCTGCCCCAAACGCTGGCTTTCTTCAGCAACTCTCTGACTACGAGGAACTGCTGTTTGGCCAACGCCTCACCTCGCTGGATGACATCCGTCTCTGAGAGATACTTAAGGAAAATATAGTGACACAAGAAGAAGGAATCCTCTTCACTGACTTATATAATTGGTTGTGTTAATGATCTTGATTAACAAGAATATCACAGACTCAAGAGAAGCTTTGCTATATGATGAATCAAACACGAACCTCTATTAATCTGACACAATTGGAAGTCTTTAAATGGCCTTATTGCAGAATAAGATAGAAAAAGGAGGAAAGAGAATGTATTAGGGAATGTTAGTAAAGACGTTCTATCATAAGCCAAAGATGAAAAATATCATTATACAAATGCTATTTTTTTCATGTTTTCTCCAAACTTGCAAGATAGACAACCAGATAGAAAAGGAATTATTTTTGATTTGATTTTAAATGGGTACAAGGCAAAAAAATGCTAATTCCAAAATGTTTTATTCAAATTTGTATTATTATTATTATCTTT
This sequence comes from Anabarilius grahami, assembly GCA_003731715.1. NCBI lineage: Eukaryota > Metazoa > Chordata > Actinopteri > Cypriniformes > Xenocyprididae > Anabarilius > Anabarilius grahami. Next base: position 552,160 of record RJVU01042598.1, read on the forward strand.
GCTTTCTATTTTTTCTTTTAGGACATGGTGACCAGAGGGACTAAAGTTAACAAAATGTTTTTGTGTCTAGTTTAGGTTTTGTTTGTAAGAAAATAAATGTTTTGTTTTTTAGCTTCTTACAATATAGGAGAGAGATATAGTAACCAAAAAAGGCAATAAAGTCAAGTTTGAATCAGTTAAATAAATACAAACTGCACAGAACATACACAGCTGCAGAGTGCAGACTGCAGTTTTTGACCTTTTTCTGCCCTTAATGATTTACACTGAGGGCTGGGATGAAGAAAAAGTTTGGAATCAGTCTTGCTCATACTACTAATCATTTTAGTAGTATGAGTCAGATTTTGGCTAGCGTTGAGAAGCAGGAAGATTACAATAAATCATTACAAATAATTTATTAAAAACAATAGTAATAGAAACACTCAAGGCAACTCTCAAAAGACAGCATAATAAAAATATTTTGTAATTGAGCATTTCAAATAATACAGAGAATTTTCATTAAATTACTTTGAAATGCTCAATATTTTTACATCAACTATACAGAGTGCAATAAACTGTATTTATAACACAAATGCCTGCTGTTGTGTCTCTATTGTGTTACAGTTTCACAAACAAACAGAAATTCTTCAGGCTATGTGAAAAACGTTTGCCTCATTTATAGCCAAGTGTTAATTTGGAAAGAAAAAGGTTGCGTTCAGAATTTAAACCAGCAAAGTCTTAACCCAGAAAATCATGAGGTTATTATAAATCAAAATGGGAGGAAGCAACAGAGAAAGACAGAACGGGAAGAGTGAGAAACTTCCACTTCTTTTTGCACAGAAAAAAATACCGTATTATGCATATTTATTATGGATCTGAGCCATTAAAAATGAAAAGGGTAAATAAAAAGTAATCCATTAACTAGAAGTGAGAGCATTCAACCTTTACTAACAAAAAATGGCACGTTTATTACCATGATCTTAATGAAGGGTGCATCATTAGTTCCACAAAAGTAAAAAAAAACGACAACAACAAAATCTATATTATGGATATATTATGTGTTTTATTAGACAAAGTGTCTGTATGAACTGCTAAATATGTATCAAGTAACATGGAATGAGTTGTAGGAATCTGCGCATGCGCAGTTCGAAATTCCACCTGGTTCCATGAGTTTGGGAGAGTGTGTGAGACTCTGCACGTAGCTCAGCGGATTCCCCACTGCCAGATGGCGAGGAGAAGAGCGGTGCAGCCTCTCAGATAAAGCTCAGCTGCACACCAGAAGCATCGTAAACACAGAAGAGTCTTCCATCCATACTGAGCTCCTCATCAGCATCACTAGAGCAACATCTGGATCGATCCACTGTTTCTCTGCGCGTGGTGACAGCCTGAAAGGTACGAGGTTATTTGCTTTCCAAGTTTAATTTGTTTTATTTTGGTTTATTATCGAATTATTTGTTGTTGCAATTACTTTTATAGAGCAAGGGTAATATGATACATATATGGAAAACTTTGATATTATAATCTAATGCCTAAAAAAATCTCGGGCAGGAATTTCTTCTGGCTGAGAAAAAGTGCCGACCTCAAGTGCACGAGTTTATCTTGCACTCGTTCTTTAATGTAAACAACAATATATTCGCAATAATAAACTATCTACATTGATTGAATACTTAGGGAAAATAAGTTTCAAGCTCATTAGGCGACTAGAAGTCTTCGGATCTAATATGAGATATGACAAAGTCTCCGTAGATTTAAGTTTTTATTTTCGCTATTATGAGGAATATGTAATAATATATGAGTTCTAAAGCGCATATCAATGTGGACAAGTCTAAAGGACGTTACATTATTTGCAGCACTGTAATAATATTGCAAAAATGTTACAGTGTTTCTCACCGTGAGTCTCACTGACTGACACAGTGCTGCAGTGAGTACTCCGTGTTTTAAAAAAGTCCCACCTGTCCTGATGCACAGATTATCATAACTTTTCCTTTGGCATCTGTTTTATGTGAACTTTTTGAAGAGTTTGCAGTCGGCTTAACTCATCTCGAGCTCTCGAGGGGGCGGGGCGAAGACGTGGCAGTTCCGCTTGCTCTGCACCGAATGAACTGCAGTTGGCTTCCATGCTGGACCCTCACGAGCTCACGAACACCTCTATAGTCTTTCCTATTATGAAGTACCTTTTGAACTTTGCATAATCGAAGTAATAATTTCTTTTAAAAGCTTCCTTTAAAGCATATACAAGACAAAAATGGAAAAAAACAGTGACAGGGTTAGGGTATCTAAAAGGATGGTAACTAAAATTAGCCATTGTTAATTAAAGGACTTCATAGTTACCTAAAATGAAAGTGCCTACTAATTTCGAAATTCTGATTATAACAATTACTCCAATTAATTGCTAATACTTATTCTAGTACATGTGGCATTAACATTATCCAAGAAGCCTTCTATCGCTCACATACTAGTTAAGTTCCTTCTGCAGAGAACATGAGCATGCACAGCGGAGCAGGTCCCAATAGTTTGGTGCCCTTAGGGCTTTTTTTATGTTTTGTTTTGTTTTGTTGCATATCTCATTTGTCAGATGACATATTTGCAACATATTAAACTTTTAACCCGATTTACATTTAACCCGTTAACTGATTTATTTTATCTTATCTGAATGCTTTGGAATACAAACTTAAGGTTGGTATGTTTTCAAAGAAGGCAGCCAGCAGATTATTGCAGCAGATTAAGTGAAAAAGGGTTTAAAGTACAGTTTTCATTGTAACCCAGTGTCCAATTTTAAAACGGTTTTCACATGATGAATTTTGAGTGTTTAAGCTTTAGATAAATTATTTTTTATTTATGATGAAATATGTGATAGGGAAAAAAAGGCAATAAAAAAGACAAGAGCACCATGTGTCCCAACAGTTAACAGGCTATGATACAGTAGCTGTAACTAATAATGCAAAAAGTGCTTATGATAATGTGTGCAACAGAGTTTATCAGGGCATTTGTCCAATGAGGCTTTCCCTTTACTCTAAGGCTTACTACTGTTTGCCATATTTGTCCTTTTCAACAAACAAATGTGACATCTTGTTTATACACGCTGACACTGGCTTAAACACACAAAAGGGATCTTCCCACAGGCCCAGCGTGATGCTCTTTGTTTGCTCTCTGGATGCCACATTGTGCCAAAATTCTGAGCCAGCAGTGACCACATGCAGCCATGTGTATCCAAATGAGTGTGCACTGGGGGTTACAGCAACAAAAAACCTAATTTCCCATTGCATTTTGTTGCATTTTAAGCAGCCTGCATGTGTTAGTAGGTTCAGCAATGCATTTTCCTTGCCTTAAAAGTTGGTTGTAGTATCTATTTTCTTCCTCAAAAGGCAGAAATAATAAATTCTTATGATACTGTCAGGAAGATGTTGTGTAATGCATTGTTAGAAGTATCACACTGTGTGTTTCTCTTAGGATGGCATTGTCTTGTTTCCTGTTGAGTTTCCTCTTCCGTTCCCTGTACGCCCACAATGATTTCTTCACTTCTATAGGTGAGATGATATTCCATTGTGTTTTTCTGCCTTGTATCAATACCTGATTAGGCTATATATCCTGCCAAACATATGAAACATGCAGGACGTGTTTGTGACCAAGGGGTGAAGGTTTATCAGCCCATGCTGGTAGATTACTGTATCTACATCATTATAAATCATCTTTCTTGACAACAACTAAAATAATGTTTTAAGATCAAATAAGCAGGAGCAGTATTACTTGATTAATAGTTGCTAAATGTGCAGAAAGATGATCTCAGCTAAACTAATGACATTAGACATTTACTCTCCTTATCCAGTCCTATGAAAAGCATGCTGGGAACTAACTGGGAAATCAACTGCCCAGTTAAGTTGAAATAATGACCAATATTATTATTTTAACAGAACTCATCAAAATAATGTTTGCAACTTTAAAGGTTTAATTAAATCATTGAGTTGGAATTTTTCTCTTGCAACCATATGTATTTCATTAGAATTGGGGGGAACCCAAATGTTTTTAGTGTTACTACCTATTTTTACTACATTTCTATTGGTGGTATAACATTGTAACTACTTTTATCATCAGTCTTTGAAAGAAGAAAAAGATAGAAGAATGGTGTATAGGTCTATACGAAACATCTAATTGCTGTGAGATATTAAAGATTTGGGACAAATATTCTGACTGAAACGCTATGACTCTTCCATCCAGATAGGTGTATTCTCTGCTTTTATTGTTATTTTATATTTCTTATGCATTCCATTTTTATTTTCATGAATTTGTTTCCTTTTCATGCATACAATTAATAACAACAAAGCAATTAGGAGTACCATCAATTCATATGGTAAAAATGGTGTAATGGTTCAATATTATATCTATCTATCTTAATTCATCAACTTCTTCTGAAATCCCCTCAGATTTAAATTACACTGATTTTATATATAAAATAAAACAAGTGTAATTTGAATCTGAGGGGATTTCAGAAGAAGGTTTTATGCCAATCAATGAATAAAATGGATATACTCCCATAGCAATAAATAAATAAATAAACAAATAAAAAAGAAATAAAATAAAAAATGAAAATGTAGTACTTTTACGCAACTGAGCTGGACTCCCTTAATCCATGGTGGTCATTGGGAGAAACTACTTCAAAAATCACTTATGACCCAAGTAATTCCAAGCCATGTACATTTTAGTTTGATGCTGTTATCTTTACATGCCAATTTAAGTAAATATCTGAAAAATGTGTTAGCACCTGAAAGGGTGTTTAACAAATTTTTAATTGAAGCTTTGTGTAATATTTAGTCTTCTGTTTCAGATTTGATGTTTAACTTTTTGATTTGTAGGCCAGATGACAGACCTACTGTACACAGAGAAGGACCTGGTGACATCACTAAAAGAATACATTAGACAAGAGGAGAACAGACTAGAGCAGGTCAAAGAGTGAGTAAACACACGCCCGTCTGCATGGGGTAAACACATGTCTGTCTGCATGGGGAGTTGTGATTGTCCTTCAACTCACAGATCATTTCATAAAAAAGTGTCACTTGGCAGCTCATTGATAGCTGGTGAATATTTTGTTTCTTTACTTGCATCAGGTGGGCAGACAAACTGGACTCACTGACGAAAACAGCCACCCAAGACCCAGAGGGATTCCTGGGGCACCCGGTCAATGCATTCAAACTGATGAAAAGACTCAACAGTGAGTGGGCCGACCTGGAGAGCCTGGTGCTGAAAGACACCACCAACGGTTAGTGACAGTCCAAGTCTGACACAGTAATTAGGGATGGGCGGAATGACATTATATATATATCTTTTAAAAAGATATATATATACATATATATGATATATTTACAGGTCCTTCTCAAAAAATTAGCATATTGTGATAAAAGTTCATTATTTTCCATAATGTAATGATAAATTAAACTTTCATATATTTTAGATTCATTGCACACCAACTGAAATATTTCAGGTCTTTTATTGTTTTAATACTGATGATTTTGGCATACAGCTCATGAAAACCCAAAATTCCTATCTCAAAAAATTAGCATATCATGAAAAGGTTCTCTAAACGAGCTATTAACCTAATCATCTGAATCAACTAATTAACTCTAAACACCTGCAAAAGATTCCTGAGGCTTTTAAAAACTCCCAGCCTGGTTCATTACTCAAAACCGCAATCATGGGTAAGACTGCCGACCTGACTGCTGTCCAGAAGGCCATCATTGACACCCTCAAGCGAGAGGGTAAGACACAGAAAGAAATTTCTGAACGAATAGGCTGTTCCCAGAGTGCTGTATCAAGGCACCTCAGTGGGAAGTCTGTGGGAAGGAAAAAGTGTGGCAAAAAACGCTGCACAACGAGAAGAGGTGACCGGACCCTGAGGAAGATTGTGGAGAAGGACCGATTCCAGACCTTGGGGGACCTGCGGAAGCAGTGGACTGAGTCTGGAGTAGAAACATCCAGAGCCACCGTGCACAGGCGTGTGCAGGAAATGGGCTACAGGTGCCGCATTCCCCAGGTCAAGCCACTTTTGAACCAGAAACAGCGGCAGAAGCGCCTGACCTGGGCTACAGAGAAGCAGCACTGGACTGTTGCTCAGTGGTCCAAAGTCATTCGGAAATCAAGGTGCCAGAGTCTGGAGGAAGACTGGGGAGAAGGAAATGCCAAAATGCCTGAAGTCCAGTGTCAAGTTCCCACAGTCAGTGATGGTCTGGGGTGCCATGTCAGCTGCTGGTGTTGGTCCACTGTGTTTTATCAAGGGCAGGGTCAATGCAGCTAGCTATCAGGAGATTTTGGAGCACTTCATGCTTCCATCTGCTGAAAAGCTTTATGGAGATGAAGATTTCGTTTTTCAGCACGACCTGGCACCTGCTCACAGTGCCAAAACCACTGGTAAATGGTTTACTGACCATGGTATTACTGTGCTCAATTGGCCTGCCAACTCTCCTGACCTGAACCCCATAGAGAATCTGTGGGATATTGTGAAGAGAAAGTTGAGAGACGCAAGACCCAACACTCTGGATGAGCTTAAGGCCGCTATCGAAGCATCCTGGGCCTCCATAACACCTCAGCAGTGCCACAGGCTGATTGGCTCCATGCCACGCTGCATTGAAGCAGTAATTTCTGCAAAAGGATTCCCGACCAAGTATTGAGTGCATAACTGAACATAATTATTTGAAGGTTGACTTTTTTTTGTATTAAAAACACTTTTCTTTTATTGGTCGGATGAAATATGCTAATTTTTTTAGATAGGAATTTTGGGTTTTCATGCGCTGTATGCCAAAATCATCAGTATTAAAACAATAAAAGACCTGAAATATTTCAGTTGGTGTGCAATGAATCTAAAATATATGAAAGTTTAATTTTATCATTACATTATGGAAAATAATGAACTTTTATCACAATATGCTAATTTTTTGAGAAGGACCTGTATATAGTTGCTGTTTTTTACTTTCTCAAGTGTTGCATAATGTGAAGCTGTTTTTGAACTGATATCTGACTTTTTCATTTGCTAAGAATGACCGATTTATTTGGTATTTACCAATCAAGTCCACCATGGTTAGGAAATATATAAAACATTTTCAGGTTGAATTTTTAGCATGAATAACAGTATTATATGACATACATTGCATTTATTTGATCAAAAATACAGTAAAAAATTTTTAATATTGTGAAATATTATGACAATTTAAAATAATGGTTTTCTATTCTAATATGCTTTTAAAAATAATTTATTCCTGTGATGCAAAGCTGAATTTTCAGCATCATTACTCCAGTCTTCAGTGTCACATGATCCTTCGGAAATTATTCTAATATGATTTGCTGCTCAAGAAACATTTATTATTATCATCAATGTGGAAAACAGTTGTGATGCTTCATATTTTTGTGGAAACCATGATAATTTTTTTGTCTGTATTCTTCGATGAATAGAAAGTTCAAAACAACAGTATTTATTTGAAATAGATATCATGTCCAATGTTTTTACTGTCACTTTTGCTCAATTTATTATGTCCTTGCTGAATTAAAATATAAATAACTGTAAGAAGAAATGTACTGACCTCAAACCTTTGAACAGTACTGCAATGTTATGGTGATGTATGATTTTAGTCATACAGTAGTAATAGCATTATTTGCATAATATGTTATTTGCTTTATATATAAATTGCTTAATCTGTTGTAATCTTGTAATCCTCAATGTCAAGCCTCTCTTGTCTGTTCTCTTTTGTAGGGTTTATCTCTAATCTGACCGTCCAGAGACAGTTTTTCCCAACAGACGAGGACCAGACAGGAGCAGCCAAAGCTTTGCTTAGATTACAGGACACATACCAGCTGTCTGCCAACACCATCTCTAATGGAGACTTGCCTGGTGAGCGACTGTGCATGTCTATGTGTTTATACATTCCAGACTGCTTGCAAATCTTTATCAAGCATCAAGCACATTGCGTTACCATGGACAATGTGAACTCTTTGAGAAGCACCACGCTGTGTCTGTGATAAGTTGCTATTATATTTATTCGGAAATTCTTTGAAATGTTCCCATGGGATCGAGCAATAATGTCTGTGCCATATTAAAGAAATGGAAACACCACCGACTAGTTGTTTACACCTGGAGGTGGTGTGTGTTTCAAATACTCCTGTGACTACTTAACTACAGATGATTATTTAGAAAGTTAACCCTTGTTGTAGTCCCTGGTTGATTGAGAGGTGAGAAGGCTGTCCTAAATAGATATCTTTAAAAAAATAGAAAAAATACAAAATAGATATCTTTAAAAACAACATCAAAATTGAAAAGTGTATATGTGACATTTAATTAAGAGACCACTTGTTTTTGTGCATCTTCTTACTGGTGTGACCTCAGGTGTTGTGCACAAGAGCCGGATGACGGTGGCAGACTGCTATGAGCTAGGGAAGATTGCATACTCCGAGGCAGATTACTATCACACGGAGCTTTGGATGGCTCAGGCCCTCACACAGCTGGATGAAGGCGAGGAATCCACCGTAGACAAGGTCACAGTTATGGACTACCTCAGTTATGCCATCTACCAGCAGGGGGAACTAGAGCGTGCCCTCGAGCTCACCAAGAGGATGCTGAAGCTGGGTAAATAAATAAATAAATAAAATAATAACATGGTTAAATGCAGTGCTATTTTAGTGTTGTTTATATATGTATATATATTATTTTTATATTTTCAGTTTTCATTTTAATTTTAGTTTAAAGGGTTAGTTCACCCTAAAAAGAAAATTAAAGGGTTAGTTCACCCAAAAAATGAAAATTATCTGCTCACTATTATTGATTATTTACTCACCATCAAGCCATCCTGTGTATATGACTATCTTCTTTCAAACAGACACAATCAGAGATATATTTAAAAAATATCCTGGCTCTTCCAAGCTTTATAATGGTAGTGAATGGAGGGTGTGATTTTGAAGCATCCATCCATCATAAAAGTAATCCATATAGCTCCAGGGGGGTTAGGATTTGTAAGAAAAATATCCTTCTTTAAGACCTAATACACTAAAATAGCTAGCTTCTGGCAGATGACCATACGCATACTACGCAAGTCGCCTTGCGCCACAAGAGTAACCCCTGGCGCTGATGTATGATGTAGAAGTATCGTTAGCTTAGACGCCTCTCGCGGTTTAAACAAATAGGGCTTGCAACAAACTCAAGCTCCTTTTCTCTTATATCGAAATCCTCCAACATTTCTCTTTAAAAATTCTAATTTTAGACTTCTAATTCGTGACCGGTGTTTTGTTTTGCTCTATCCTTCCGCATTCATCATTGCATCATGCGTCGGGTCAAGGGTTATTCTTCCGCCACAAATCGATGCGTACGGCTGTCTGCTGAAAGCTAGTTATTATAGTTACAAATAAACCTCTTCCGGAAGCACAAACGTGCTGTGTAACACACGAAAATGAAGCTCATTGTTTACATAGCACGTTTGAGCTTCTGGAAGAGGTTTGTTCTTGTGCGTTATTCAGGTTCAGTTGAGCTTCTGCTTATGTTCGCTGATCAATGTTTACATTTGAGTAAAAGCCTAAATTAAATCTGTTCATCATATAAAATGATCAAGTCTCTTCAGAAAATTTGGACTAAACCTCTCAATACATATGGATTAGCTTTACGATCTCTAACTTTTAGAAGCGTCAAAGTTTCGGTTGCAAAGGCAGTCAATGGAGGGACAGAAAGCTCTCAGATTTCATCAAAATATCTTCATTTGCTTTCCGAAGATGAATGAAAGTCTTACAGGTTTAGAACGACATGGGGGTGAGTAAAGTAATGACAGATTTTCATTTTGGGGTGAACTAACCCTTTAAATTTTACTCTATTGTATACCCCTAGAACATGTGGGATATAAAGCACGTGTCACATTGGATCATTCTGTGATACTTTTTTAAAAAGCTTCATGCTGGACGCTATTCACTGCCATTATATGGTCAAGTGCGAATGGGACTTTTTTTTTAATTTTTTTATTCTCCTTTTGTGGCCCATAAAATAAAAAAAAGGCATACGGCATTAGAACAACACCAGCGTGAGTAAATTATGACTTAGTTTTCATTTTAGGTTGAACTAAGCCTTTAAGTTTTAGTCATTTTGTTATGTGCATTTAATTACCTTTTTTCTTTCTTTTTTTTCTGTTTAGCTTTAATTAATTTTTTTTCTGTTTTCATTTCAGCAATTTTAGTACTTCAACTTAAACCTATTTTTTTACAGTCAGTTGCCAATTTTTGTTTTATAAGATTAGGTTTTTTATCTAATATTTATATTATATTTCAGCTTTATTTAATTTAACGAAAATTATGTTTAATTGTTTGTAATAGTTAATAGTTAACAATAACAACACTGGGTAATAGCCTCCTATTATATAATGAATAATATGTAATGTAATGAATAAATGGAATGTCTTTTATGACTTTGTAAGAACAGCAAAATGAACTTGCAAGACAGAGATATGAAGACTGATGACACTAAAATATGATATTTTTCCAAACTTAAAATTGCCTTTGTATGTGAATCTCAGATCCAAATCACCACAGGGGCAATGGGAACCTAAAGTACTTTGAGTTCCAGCTGGAGAAGCAGAGAAAGGCAGAGGCCAAGAAGAAGGAAGTGGAAGATAAAAAAAGAGAGCAGAAAGTGCTGGACAAACGTGATGCTCAGAGGAAACGGTCCAAAGACCCTCTGCCTGAGAGGAAGAAATATGAAATGCTGTGCAGAGGAGAGGGAGTGAAACTGGTGAGCAGAAAGAATCAGTTTTTTCCCCTACTTTTTGCATGTTTTAATTTCTTTCTCAAATTCTTTCTTTTGCTTTCTTTACTTGCAGACCCCACGCAGACAAAGCCGCCTGTTTTGCCGTTACTATGACAACAATCGTAATCCACAGTTGCTTTTGGCTCCAGTGAAGCAGGAAGATGAGTGGGACCGCCCACGGATTGTCCGTTATCATGACATCATCTCTGACAGTGAGATTGAGACAGTTAAGGAGATGGCAAAACCCAGAGTGAGTTGGGCTTTTTGAAGTTATGCTGTGGTTTGCAGAGTTTTAACTTGTGATTTGGTTATTCTTTTAACTTAAAACAAATTATTATACATTTTTAATTATAAATAATTTAAATACATTTTATTACATTTTTTGGCTGTTTTATTATATTTTTTGGAGATAGCATATGTGACTGTTGAATCATAAGAAAGACTTTTTGAAGCTTAAAAATCAAGTTTAGAAGCATGAAAGAATGATATGAATATAGAAGAGTAACTTTATTATATAAATGTGGTAAACATGAGTGAGGGGATGAAAGTGCTGTACAGGAGCCTGTGTGTAATCCATATCTGGCTCCTCAGCTCAGAAGGGCTACTATATCCAATCCCATCACAGGCGTACTTGAGACCGCCCCCTACAGGATCAGTAAGAGGTAAGGCAATAAGTGTGGGAGTTTAGAACGCAGCCAAAAGAAAACGAACCGTCGTGCCTTAACCGACCCCTAGAGTATGAGAACTCCTTAGAAGAAACGATGCAAAACATTGAGAATCATAAATCAAAATTGTTGAATTAATTGCTATTCAAAATTTTAATATTTTTTTTTAAATAACTACAACATAGAATATAAACCCCCCAGCCACTTTATTAGGTACCACCTGTTCAACTGCTCGATAACGCAAATATCTAATCAGCCAATTAGTTGGTGCCAGATGGGCTGTTCACACAAAACCATCTCTAGGGTTTACCGAGAATGGTCTGAAAAAGTGAAAATATCCATTGAGCGGCAGTTCTATGGGCGAATATGGCTTGTTGATGTCAGAGGACAATGGTCAGACTGGTCTGAGCTGATAGAAAGGCAACATTAACTTAAATAAACACTCGTTACAACCGAGGTCTACAGAAGAGCGTCTCTGAATGCACAACACATTGAACCTTGAAGCAGATGGGCTACAGCAGCAGAAGACACACCGGTGCCACTCCTGTCAGCTAAGAACAGGAAACTGAGGCTACAATTCACACAGGCTCAGCAAGATTGGACAACAGAAGGCCTGGAAAAACACGGCCTGGTCTGATGAGTCTCAACTTCTGTTGCGACATTCAGATGGTAGGGTCAAAATTTGGCATATACATCATGAAAGCATGGATTCATCTTGCCTTGAATCAGTGGTTCAGGCTGGCGGTGTGGGGGATATTTTCACACACTTTGGGCCCCTTGGTACCAACTGAGCATTATGTAAACTGCTCAGCCTACCTGAGTATTGTTGTTTAAACTGGTGTCTTGAAAATTACAATGAGTTCACTCTACTCAAATGGCCTCCACAGTCACCAGATCTCAATCCAATAGAGCACCTTTGAGCTGTGGTGGAATGGGAGATTCACATTATGGATCTGCAGTCGACAAATCTGCAGCAACTGCATGATGCTATCATGTCAATATGGACTAAAATCTCTGAGGAATGTTTCCAGCACCTTGTTGAATGAATCTATGCCACAATGAATTAATGTAGTTCTGAAGGCAAAAGGGGCAACTCTTTACTTGCAAGGTGTACCTAATAAAGTGGTTGGTGAGTGTATATATGAAGTATTATTTTAGAGCATACTGAAATCTAGAATTTATGTATATATTGCTTTCATGCTGAGGAGCTTTTCATGCTTGTCTTGCTGTCTTTTTGTCATGGTGATGGTTAAAGTAGAAAGAAAGAGTAAGAAATGCTCTACTTTGTTACTTTTTCTTTCAGTAGTTGTCATGTGCTCTTTGTGGAGGGCTTGAACAGGGACAGAGTGATTCAGAATTGCAAATTGAAAGAGTAGAAATTATGTCAAATTTTGCATCACTGCTGGTGTACAGTTCTGTCCCTGTTCTTTACATGGCGTCAGTTCAGAAAATGACACTAAAATGACTTCTCTTTCTCTCTCTCCCCTTTTTTCCTGTCTTTTATCTACACTTACTCTGCCTATGTCCTTATGCTTTTGTGTGTTCTTTCTCCTCTTTCTCTCTCTCCCTCTCTCTCTCTTTCCTCTTTGCTTTGTGTAATGGTGAATAGCTAAAGCGAGCCACTGTGCACGATCCCATTACGGGAAAACTCACCACTGCCCAGTACAGAGTCTCCAAGAGGTAAGGGATCCAAAATCAAAGAACAAAACCATCACCATCATCATCTCTAGGGAGCCCCCCTGTGAAATGGAGATTCGTACTGTGTGCTGATATTCAAAAATCCAACCTTCGCTTGGCCATAGCTTTGGTGACCCACTTTCACAGGCAACAAATGTTGGAGTCTTTCTTCTACTACAGTCCTCTTAATAATAATACTATCTGAAATGTTAGAGAATCAGTAAATAAATAATTGTACACATACCGCACAGCACCTTAGTCTCAGTCTCTGCATGACCAGCCTAGTCTGTGCACTAAAATAACGTTTTTTTTAATAGAGCTATACATAGTTCTATCATCTCACTCACATTTCCACACACACCAGAGTGGTTTAACTTATCCTAGTTATTATGTGGGTGTATGTTTTAGAACGCACATCCCAGAATGGGTGGAGATGCTGAAACACTTGAGGGCTCCTCCTTTCACACAAAAAACTATAAATGTGTCAGTTTGTGAGTTTAAGACTTCTAACATTTTGTAGAGAGGATAAATATATTAAAACAAATGGTATATACACTCCATCATTCAAAAGTTTGGGTCAGTAACATTTTTAAAATAAATTTATACTTTTATTCCACAGAGACACATTCAATTTAGAGACTGTCCTCCAAAAAAAACGACCCTATAGGTCGTTTTTTAAGCACCATATTACGACCTATTTTTTCGTTTTGAAGTCATGCGCCCTCTAGTGGTCGTAAAAATAATGACAGTGTCGTGTTACGTCTGTCGTCATGAAATGACGTATGACTGTCCTTACCAATCAAAATGCGTGTTTATTTAAATGCAATGTTTGGATGTTTTACACCATTTCTCCTTTTTCCATTTACCAAAATTAAATTTTATTAATGACTACACCCACTGTGCACGATCCCATTACGGGAAAACTCACCACTGCCCTAAACCTTACCTTAGTGATTTATAGTGCATTTACACTTTATGAGCACATGTGTTCCCTGGGATCGAACCCACGATCGCATGATCACATGATGGCATATTGTTATTGCAATGCTCTACCAGTTGAGCTACGCGAAACCCGAAAAATGACGCAGATAAAAGGGAACAATGCATTAAAATGAAAGCAAATGCTCCTATGGGTCGTATTTGATGAATTCAAATGAAAGTGCCCTGTTGTCGATAGGGGCGCCACTTTAGTAAACGCTCCTATGAGTCGTATTTCAGGGAAGTGACAAACGACCTATATTGTCGTATTGGTTGGAGAACATGTTGTCAATTTATCAAAAGTGACAGTAAGTACATTTATTATGATTTCTATTTCAAATAAATGCTGTTATTTTGAATATTAATTTATCTTTGTATTAATCAAAGAATCCTGAAAAAAACAAATCATGGTTTCCACAGAAATATTAAGTAGCACAACTGTTTTTCAAAATGTTTCTGAAGCAATTTAGCATATTACAATGATTTATGAGGGATCATGTAACTCTGAAGACAGAAGAAATGTCTGCTGAAAATTCAGTGTTGCCATCACAGGAATAAATTAAACTTTTAAAGATATTAAAATAGAAAATAGTTATTTTAAATCGTAATTATATTTCACAATTTTATTGATTTTACTGTAATTGTGATCAAATAAATGTAGCCTTGGTGAGCATAAGACTTCATACAATCTTACAGACCCCAAACATTTGAACTAAGGTGCCATGTGAGAAATCATGGTTAAGATTTACAGTATCTCACAAAAGTGAGTACACCCCTCACATTTCAGCAACCATTTTAGTATATCTTCTCAAGGGACAATACTATAGAAATGAAACTTGTATATATTTTAGAGTAGTCAATGTGCTGCTTGTATAGCAGTATAGATTTACTATCTTCTGAAAATAACTTAACATACAGCCATTGTTGTCAAAATAGCTGGCAACAAAAGTGAGTACACCCTAAGTGATAACAGTTGTATGTTGTTTAACCATGCAAAGCCACATGTCCTATTCATCATGTTCATGTTTTTGTCTGCTTGACAGGACCATACAAATGTGTGGATCTTGTATTAGAGCAGTTAAAATTTGGTGCTTTTTGTACAATTCTCTTATAATGATCACTGGATGTTCAACATGGCACCTCATGGCAAAGAACTCTCTGAGGATTTGAGAATTAGAATTGTTGCTCTCCACAAAGATGGCTTAGGCTAAAAGAAGATCGGTAACACCATGAAACTGAGTTACAGCACAGTGGCCAGGGTCATAGAGAGAGGTTTTCCAGGACGGGTTCCACTTGGAACAGGCCAAAGAAGTTGAATCAAAGAAGTTGAGACCTTGTGGTGTGCGTCAGGTGCAGAAGCTGGCTTCAAAAAACAGATGCATGAGTGCAGCCAGCATTGCTTTAGAGGTTGCAGAAGCAGAAGGTCAGCTTGTCAGTGCTCAGACCATTTGCCGCACACTGCAACAAGTCTGTTTGCATGGCCGTCGTCCTAGGAGGAAGCCTCTTCTGAAGCTGGCTCACAAGAAAGCCCGCAAACAGCAAACAACCTGTCCAAGAGCATGAATTACTGGAACCATGTCCTGTGGTTTGATGAGACTAAGATAAACTTGTTTGGCTCAGATGGTGTCCAGCGTGTGTGGCAAAGCCCTGGTGAGGAGTACCAAGTAAATTGTGTCTTGCCTACAGTCAAGCATGGTGGTGGTGGCATCATGGTCTGGGGCTGCATGATTGCTGCTGGTACTGGGGAGCTCTGCTTCATTTTAGGGAAACATGGATTCCAACATGTACTGTGAAATTCTGAAGCAGAACATGATGCCCTCCCTTCAGAAACTGGGCTGAACGGCATGATGACCCCAAACACACTGCCAAGATGACAACTGCCTTGCTGAGGAAGCTGAAGGTGAAGGCCAAGTATGTCTCCAGACCTGAAACCTATTGAGCACCTGTGGGGCATCCACAAGCGGAAGGTGGAGAAGCGTCATGTGTCTAACATCCAGCAGCTCCGTGATGTCATTATGGAGAAGTGGAAGAGGATCCCAGCAACAACCTGTGCAGCTCTGGTGAATTCCATGCCCAGGAGGATTAAGGCAGTGTTAAATAACAATGGTGCTCACACAAAATATTGACACTTTGGACACAGTTTTGACATGTTCACTTAGGGTGTACTCACTTTTGTTGCCAGTTATTTAGACAATAATGGCTGTATGTTGAGTTATTTTCAGAGGACAGTAAATCTGTACTGCTATACAAGCTGCACATTGTCTACTCTAAAGTATATCCAATTTTCATTTCTATAGTATTGTCCCTTGAGAACATATAATGGTTAGTTATAATGGAGAATGGTTGCTGAAATGTGAAGGGTGTACTCACTTTTTTGAGATACTGTATGTTTTACCTCAGTTGATTTGCAGTTTCTGAGGTACCTCTCTCTCTTTCTCTCTCTCTCTCGCACACGCACGCACACACACACACACACACACACACGTTTGTTTTTGTGAAATGTGGGGACATTCCATAGGCGTAATGGTTTTTATACTGTACAAACCGTATTTTTTATCCCCCTACACTACCCCTAACCCTAAACCTAACCATCACAGGAAACTGTGCACACTTTTACTTTCTCACAAAAACTCATTCTGTATGATTTATAAGCCTTTTGAAAAGTGGGGACATGGGGAATGTCCTCATAAATCACCCTCTCCTTGTAATACCTATGTCATACCCATGTCATTATACACATTTGTGTCCTGATATTTCACAAAAACATGCCCACACACACACACACACACACACACTCATAATCCTGAATGAGACCAGTGTTGCTGAATTCCTTTACTCTGATATTTTCTGAGGAATGTGAACTCATTTTGCTGACTGCTGTCCCCGCTTTCTTTTTAATTTCTCTTTCCACTCTTCATGGCTTCACCTGCCAGTTTGACTTTATCACAATCAGACTTTTTCACATTTATGACTAAATCAAATAAATTCAACTTTAGAAATCTTTTCACCATAAACATGATGTGAAAATGTCTGAAAATCATTCATGTGCATGGTGTTGCATGTAGTCTGTTTATTATGTATAATGGAATATTAATTGCTTTTGTATATAGTTGTTTAACTTTTCTTCAATTTTTACCCCCCCCATTCTAGTGCTTGGCTGTCTGGATATGAGCATTCTACAATTGAAAGGATTAACCAGCGTGTCGAGGATGTAACAGGCCTGGAAATGGACACAGCAGAAGAGCTGCAGGTAAGACGAACTTTTACACAACCGGTCAATCAGATGCTTAAAGTCTGATGACACATTCATGTAGCAATGTATCCACCTTCATGTATCCACCTGTTGTAATATTGCCCTGTTAAATATAAGCAATGTTTTTCATCTCAGGTTGCAAATTATGGAGTTGGTGGTCAGTACGAACCTCATTTTGACTTTGGAAGGGTGAGTTCCTGTGTCTTTCTTTCACAGATAAAAAGACACACATATCAGCACTATAAATAAGCATAGCATTATTATAGCAATGAATATGACACTAAAGATTGGAGTAATGATGCTAAAAATTCAGCTTTGTCATCACAGGAAGATGGAAAAAAAACATTAGATTTTAATATATATTAAAATAGATAAGTTATTTTAAATTGCAATAATATTCACAATATTATTGTTTATTTTTTGTTTTTTTTTACTGTTTTTTTATAAAATAAATGCAGCCTTGGTGAGCACCTTTTTTACACTTTTTTAGTGTAAGCTTGTGTCTTGAGTGTTTTTACACTGTGTTCTTATAAATACAGAAAGATGAACCAGATGCCTTTAAAGAACTGGGAACGGGAAACAGAATTGCCACTTGGCTCTTTTATGTGAGTAACTTAACTTTGACGTGCAGACACACATAACACACTATATGCAATCATTACTGTCTGATTTTATTAATATGCTCGTTAAAATGCTTGCAATAAAATGTAAAGTAATATAACATTAGGCCCCGTGTCCACCAAAGCGTTTTTAGCCAGCTGAAAACGCTAGGCGCTCTGTTTAAAACGCCTATCTGTGAGCGCTTCAGAGCGCTTCAGCTGCGCAGCGGTTTTTTTAGTTGAGACGCTTGTTGCTATGATACGGAATATCCGCGGCACTGTTACTTATAACTGATTTTGCAGGTAATTTGTTTCAGAATAAAAATGTTGACACAATGTGGAATTACTTGCTATGTATGTTCGGAGACCAGCAATATTAATTTCTCATCCATTTGTTCCGTTCTCTGTTTGTTGATGTCGTTGAACAGCAAGAATGTTGTGACAGTTGGTCGGTGTTGTATTTGTCCCGCCCCTCCTCCACTCTGATTGGACGGCTGGCTAAAAAGTGACAGTGATGAGCGCAGCGTTTTACTCAAAGTTGGACATTCTTCAACTCGAGGCGACCAGTAAAAAACGCCGAGCTCTCAGCGCTTGAGCGTGAAAAAGACGCTCAGCGCCTCGTTACGCTCCTGGCGTTCCCATTGAAAACAATTGAAAAAGTACGCTAGCAGCTGGAAAAAACGCTTTGGTGGCACGGCCTTATAGCAGTGGCAGATGCAAAAAGTGGATGATGGATAGGGCTATAAAAGTGTGGGTGGGCAGGAATAATTCACATCACCACATGTTTATCAACTGGCTTAATTTGGTACAAAAAATTGACTGACTATACGGACTGTAATCCCCCATGACTTTAGCACTGTGAGGTTCTGCAACAGAAGCGAATTCTAAATCAACAATGCTTTATTGAAAATTAACTGCCGAGTCCCGAGACAGATCCACCAACAGGGCTGAGCCTAAAGGGGTGTCCAGACAAAGAGTAAAACCTATTGATTGATGGCGGGCATGATTATGCAGGGCGTTACTGGTAGAGTTATAATAGCCCTTAACAGACTATTAATATTGGGGATGTCTGCAGGGGCAAGTATTTCAACTAGTGTGGGGAGTTCTCTTTCGAAAGGGAACTCGCACTGCGTCCTAAAACGCATATGGGGGAACATTTTGCATCAAATGTGTTGGGTGAAAATGTATGTGTATTTAGCATCACAGACTGCAATACCATACAAATTATTTTATCATTTTGTGCTATAACTAGTGGTAATGATCGGTTCACGTGCTATTTGAACTGAGGCGCTAAAGCGATCTGTCCCCCACATTAAAGAGTGCCAAAAACCACTTATTTGAGTTTCATACAATTTTTTTACATAATTTGATGACTTTGTTTCAAAAGTAACCTGCTCTATACTATTTATCAGTGCGTTTTCAGTGTCCTCTTTGCCACAAGAAATTATGTATGTGTGGTGTGAGAGCGTGAAAACAGTATCAGTTGAATGAGTCATGCTGAATGCGTGAGAGTTGGCAGCCTTGTATATTAGGATAAAGTGCTAATGCATGACAAAATAAATCACATTTAAAAAAATTTAAAATAGTTCAACGTTAAGTAATGTGTATTATTAAAAAGTGATGTGTTTCCATTGATCTGACAGGGTGGGCAAGCTGTTAATCTGGGTCCAGGCCCACCCTCCGCCCCTACATTATAGATACAGTGGGTACGGAAAGTATTCAGACCCCCTTAAATTTTTCACTCTTTGTTATATTGCAGCCATTTGCTAATTGTAAATTTTTTTTTCCTCATTAATGTACACACAGCACCCCATATTGACAGAAAAACACAGAATTGTTGACATTTTTGCAGATTTATTAAAAAAGAAAAACTGAAATATCACATGGTCCTAAGTATTCAGACCCTTTGCTCAGTATTTAGTAGAAGCACCCTTTTGATCTAATACAGCCATGAGTCTTTTTGGGAAAGATGCAACAAGTTTTTCACACCTGGATTTGGGGATCCTCTGCCATTCCTCCTTGCAGATCCTCTCCAGTTCTGTCAGGTTGGATGGTAAACGTTGGTGGACAGCCATTTTTAGGTCTCTCCAGAGATGCTCAATTGGGTTTAAGTCAGGGCTCTGGCTGGGCCATTCAAGAACAGTCACGGAGTTGTTGTGAAGCCACTCCTTCGTTATTTTAGCTGTGTGCTTAGGGTCATTGTCTTGTTGGAAGGTAAACCTTCGGCCCAGTCTGAGGTCCTGAGCACTCTGGAGAAGGTTTTCGTCCAGGATATCCCTGTACTTGGCCGCATTCATCTTTCCCTCGATTGCAACCAGTCGTCCTGTCCCTGCAGCTGAAAAACACCCCCACAGCATGATGCTGCCACCACCATGCTTCACTGTTGGGACTGTATTGGACAGGTGATGAGCAGTGCCTGGTTTTCTCCACACATACCGCTTAGAATTAAGGCCAAAAAGTTCTATCTTGGGCTCATCAGAGCAGAGAATCTTATTTCTCACCATTTTGGAGTCCTTCAGGTGTTTTTTGCAAACTCCATGCGGGCTTTCATGTGTCTTGCACTGAGGAGAGGCTTCCGTCGGGCCACTCTGCCATAAAGCCCCGACTGGTGGAGGGCTGCAGTGATGGTTGACTTTCTACAACTTTCTCCCGTCTCCCAACTGCATCTCTGGAGCTCAGCCACAGTGATCTTTGGGTTCTTCTTTACCTCTCTCACCAAGGCTCTTCTCCCCCGATAGCTCAGTTTGGCCGGACGGCCAGCTCTAGGAAGGGTTCTGGTCGTCCCAAACGTCTTCCATTTAAGGATTATGGAGGCCACTGTGCTCTTAGGAACCTTAAGTGCAGCAGAAATTTTTTTGTAACCTTGGCCAGATCTGTGCCTTGCCACAATTCTGTCTCTGAGCTCTTCAGGCAGTTCCTTTGACCTCATGATTCTCATTTGCTCTGACATGCACTGTGAGCTGTAAGGTCTTATATAGACAGGTGTGTGGCTTTCCTAATCAAGTCCAATCAGTATAATCAAACACAGCTGGACTCAAATGAAGGTGTAGAACCATCTCAAGGATGATCAGAAGAAATGGACAGCACCTGAGTTAAATATATGAGTGTCACAGCAAAGGGTCTGAATACTTAGGACCATTTGATATTTCAGTTTTTCTTTTTCAATAAATCTGCAAAAATGTCAACAATTCTGTGTTTTTCTGTCAATATGGGGTGCTGTGTGTACATTAATGAGAAAAAAAAGAACTTAAATGATTTTAGCAAATGGCTGCAATATAACAAAGAGTGAAAAATTTAAGGGGGTCTGAATACTTTCCGTACCCACTGTATGTTGTACTATCATGATTTTTTGATGTGTTGCAGATGAGTGATGTGGCAGCAGGGGGGGCTACAGTGTTCCCTGATGTAGGGGCAGCAGTGTGGCCTAAAAAGGTGAAACACCACTAAAAATAAATAATTTTTTTCATGTGTAAACTAGTAAATTCATTTTAATATTTACTTTCTTTTACCTTTCAGGGTACAGCAGTATTCTGGTATAACCTTTTTGCCAGTGGAGAAGGAGATTACAGCACAAGACATGCTGCCTGTCCAGTATTAGTGGGCAACAAATGGGGTGAGTATATATATATATATATATATATATATGTATATGTATATGTATGTATATATGTATTTATTTATTTATTTATAAAGATAAAGCAAGTGTAAAACAAGTGAGAATACACACACACATATGTACGTGTGTGTGTGTTCTCACTTGTTTTATTTTTTTTGTTCTCTCTTTACCTCCAGTATCGAACAAATGGATACACGAACGAGGTCAAGAATTCAGACGACCCTGTGCTGTGTCCGAGATGGAATGATCACTTCTTATTTCCTGTTTAGTGTCAGTTTTAGTAAATATGATGTGTGTTTATGAATGACTATGCATCAATCTATGCATTTCTTCTATTGTGCCCTTTTACTCAAATAATAGACCTAGAAATGCTGTGAGGTTTCTGGGCTGGATAGAAACTAACTCTGACTGTAGAAACTATAAATATGCATAGATCCAATCAAATATTTTATTTTAGTTATTTATTTAGGGTTGAAAGGTTGAACTCCATATGTTTCTTTTGCACTTTCAGTCACGTCTTAAACTCCAACAGACCTCCATTTTTTGAGAAGTTACTCAAGTCTTTCATTTAAACCACTGAACACTCCATAAACATTAATATAATTGTCATGGGATACACAGCACAGTGCAAGACCAACTTTTAAGACTTATCTGTTACAAAACTTATCTGTTACAAAAACGTTCTATGAACCCAAGTACCAAAGAGTATTTTCTTAATTCCTGGGGCCAATGCAAACAATGTTTGTCTTTTTTTTTCTTTCTTTTTTCTTTTTTTACAGAAATAAAATCAATGACATCATTTTCAGTTGTCTTTTTTTCTTTGCCTCATTTCATAAAAAACTAATTGTGAGATTGTATTAGAAATGTATGAGTGCCAAAACTTAGACTCTTGCATACTTCTATACTATAATAATTACTTAATTCTGGATCATTAAAAATTCTATTGTCTGGTGACTTTTACTATGGAAGCCCGTTTCTATGGAAGCCCGTTTCCGCCACAAAAAAAAAAAAAAAAAAAACCCACTAAAATTAAAAAGATTAATTGCGACTTTTTATCTCAGAATTCTGACTTTTTAACTCGCAATTGCGAGTTTATATCTCACAATTGCATGATATAAAGTCAGAATTCTGAGATATAAAGTCGCAATTGCGTGATATAAAGTCAGAATTCTGACTTTTTTTCTCACAACTGTGTGAAACGTTATTTCTCACAGTTCTTACTTTGCTTGCGTTTCCTTTCATTTCGACTGACCATCAAGATTGCTGCTTTGTTATTATTATACATTGAATAGACCATCAGGATTGCTGCTTTGTTATTATTATACATAAAATAGAGGACATCATAAAGGATTATTTTTAGCGCCGATTTACCAATAAAGAAATTTTGATTTTACTGAAGGAGACACATAAAGATTAGTCTCCGCTCTCCGGACATATGCATTATGCAGGAATATGAATATAGAATGTTTCCACGGTAACCTTGTACATGAGCGCAGCGTTTCAAGGAGAAAAACAGCTTTTACTGCCATCTAGTGGGCTTAATACTAAAACACCAATTCCTATCATGTTTCATCAACTTTGCAACTCAAGGGTAGAATCATGCAATTCTGCAAATTACAGTCGAGGTATTTGGGGAATAAAAGTTGTTTTTAACAGAATGGATACACTAATGAATTTGACACAATAATAACAATATAATAGTAATAATAATAAGAATCAGCTGTGGCGGAGGCGCAATAAAACAGACGAAGCTGAAGTGGCACATTTTATACACCAACAGCTTCAGACTTCACGGCAGCACGGCTCTCGTTGGTTACAGAGACACTGTCCGTCAGTTAATTGCGAGAAAAAAGTCAGAATTCTGATAAAGTCGCAATTGCGTGATATAAAGTCAGAATTCTGACTTTTTTTCTCGCAATTGCGAGTTTATATCTCAGAATTCTGACTTTATAACTCGCAATTGCGAGAAATAAAGTCAGAATTGCGAGAAAAAAGTCAGAATTCTGACATTTTATCACGCAAACATTATATCTCAGAATTCTGACTTTGTATCACGCAATTGCGACTTTATATCTCAGAATTCTACGGAGCCCCTAAAGGGACATGGTGGTAGAAAAAAAATGGGAAGGAAGGAAATTTTACGTGGTGGTGAAAAAAAATTTGGGATGGGAGGAATTTTTTTTTTTTCAAATCTTTTGAGTTCTCTCGCAAAGATGTTTTGCGTTCCCTCGCAAAGTTATAATCGTTCCCTTGCTGTGAGCTCGGACAAACACTTCTAATGTCCCGCTGGCTGCCAGTAGTGTTTCAGTTAGTAAAATACGCTATTAATGCACACAAATAATGCGCGGCTCATAGAGTTTGAACTTGTTGGACTCAAAAATGAAGAAATGCAGTCAGAAGCAGTTCAGTTGGCAATATATTCACAGATTCGAGCTTCCCGGATTAATAACTCGTGAGCTAAACGTTGTTAAAACACTTTTGCTCATTTTATATTACGAATAATACTCAATAACTTCACTGTAACACACTATGACACCAAATTCAGTTCATACATCACTGCTCTCCTGCTGGTTATAGGTACTACAACACTTACAGCACATAAAGGCCTTCTTTACACAAATGATGTTGGTACACAGCTTACATACTTACAACAGCTTTTGCATGATAATTGCTTACTGGATTTGATGGCATTACAATTTATTTAATATTTTTACTAATAACAGTGAAGTTATCATTATATTATTTTATTTTAATAATTAATAATCATAAACGTTATGCATTTTTTTTTTAAAATCAAACTAAGTGTTGGGTTTTTCCCTTTTCAGACGGTCCCTTCAGGCGTGTATCTCCGCCGCCTGCTCATAGAGACCAATTTATTATAAAGCACATTTGAGGAAAATTGGGTTGTTGTAGCTTGTTGTCTAGGTTACTATGATTGGAAGTAGCTGCATTTGTTTTAACAACGTTTAGCTCACGAGTTATTAATCCGGGAAGCTCGAATCTGTGAATATATTGCCAACTGAACTGCTTGACATAAGCACTGACTGCATTTCTTCATTTTTGAGTCCAACAAGTTCAAACTCTATGAGCCGCGCATTATTTGTGTGCATTATTAACGTATGTTACTAACTGAAACACTACTGCCTGCCAACCAGCATGACATTAAAGAGGAAGTGTTTGTCCGAGCTCACAGCAAGGGAACGATAACTTTGCGAGGGAACGCAAACATCTTTGCGTGGGAATGCAATCTTTGCGAGGGAACGCAAAACATCTTTTCGTGGGAACGCAAACATCTTTGCGTGGGAATGCAATCTTTGCGAGGGAACGCAAACATCTTTGCTTGGGAACGCAAACATCTTTGCGTGGGAACTCAATCTTTGCGAGGGAACGCAAAACATCTTTGCGAGGGAACGCAAAACATTTGAAAAAAAAAATTCCTCCCATTCCAAATTTTTTTCCACCACCACGTAAAATTTCCTTCCTTCACATTTTTTTTTTCTACCACCATGTCCCTTTAGGGGCTCTGTAGAATTCTGACTTTATATCACGCAATTTCGACTTTAGCCTATATCTCAGAATTCTGACTTTTTATCACGCAATTGCGACTTTATATCTCAGAATTCTGACTTTTTATCACACAATTGCGAGTTAAAAAAAGTCAGAATTCTGAGATAAAAAGTCGCAATTAATCTTTTTTTTTTTTTTGTGGCGGAAACGGGCTTCCATATTTCATAGTATAACAATGTAAATGAAAAGTTGAATAAAAAAATTTACGAATTGATGCACAGAATATCTTAGAAATTTGGAATGACACTTTTTTGATTTTACGACAGCAACACTTGACTCCAAGAGTTTGTGCAAAACCTGATGATCATGTTCTCTTGTCCAAAGAGCATCTTGCAGGGAATTTTGCCACCCAACACATCTTTAACAGCCAACGTTCTTGCAATATTGCTCCAGTTTTCAGTGTCACTCGATCTTTCAGAAATCAGTCTAATATTTCTGCTCAAGAAACATTTATTATTATTAGCATTGAAAACAGTTGTGCGGCTTAATATTTTAGTTTTTTTCAGGATTCTTTGATAAATGACGTAAAAAAACAGAAATCTTTACTCTCACTTTTGATCAATTTAATGCATCCTCTCACTGACCGACTTTTGAACAGTAGTGTAGTACACTATACCATTCAAAGGTTTGGGGTCTATTTAACAACGAATCCTTAAAAACGGTTTACACTGTTCAAACGGTTTACACAAAAATATTTATCAGCACAGCTGTTTTCATCTGTTATGAGGCAGTTCAGAAATGACAATTAAAACAAAACAAAACAACAAAAGTAAGTCCAGGCAACAAACAGGAGATTCCAACATGAGATAAACAGAACTAAACAGAGCGCACATAACATCCACGTAGGACAACACCAGACAAAGAACATGAGACACACTGGGGTTTAAATAATCAAAGAACTAATCAACAAGAAAAACTACAAGGACTACAAAACATGGCTGAGAACAGGAAATAAAATAAAAGTCAACACAAGACCTGGGGCACGTTCAAGCTCAAACCGGTGCGCAACGTTTTGCTACGGTTTCCCGGTTGAACGACATGTTTCCTGGAAACGGTGTGCAACGGTGTGCAACGGGTTTGAGATACGTTTTCTCTTGTTTGGTGGGTGTGTCAGAAATGTCAGCCCAATCAGCGGCAACCTGTATATAAACCACACGGTATTAAAGAGACAGCTCGCACAATGGGTATTAATGTAACATAAAAAATACTATACATATTTATATATTTTGCTATTGTACTGTGAAGTGACACTTTCATAAACTTTTCTATACTCCTCTGATTATATAATGGTAAATATTACAATATCATAGTACAACAGAGATCAGTTGAGCCTAATACTCACAATAAAAATAATGTCAAATAATGTCATATAGATCATAACACAGTCTCGGAGGTAAGAAGTGGACTATCCTTCATCTGAAATGTTTGTCTTTTCAGAGCCAGGGTGGAGGCAGCAGGGCAGGTGGCCATTAATGCAAAGCTGATGGGAGTGAAGACAACCAAGGCGGGGCAGGCGGAACTGGAGACCACTACGGTGGATCAGGCAAAATTGTAACCCAGACAGGAAGTTCAAGGGCAACCTCCTTGGCCGAGATAGGGCAGACACAGTGTTCAGGGATTCTAAGACAACCTCCATGGTTGTGCCAGGGCAGACAGAGAATTCAGGAATGACCTGCGTGGTCGTGTCAGAACAGACAGAGAGTTCAGTGATGAACTCTGTGGTCATGTCAAGGCAGACAAGATAGTTCAGGGATGGCCTCCATGGCTGTATCAGACAGGCAGGGAGTTCAGAAATGGCTTCCTTGGCCATAACAGAACAGTTAAAAGGTTCAGGAGAACCACCCCAGGAGGAGCTGTAGCGGATAGCGCAACCTCGGGAGGAGCTGTAATAGACGCTTGAGCCTCTGGAGGAGCTGTAGTGGACAGCATCGCGTCTGGTGGAGCTGTAGCAATTGCTGCCACCTTGTCCAGAAAGTCTCTGATGTGGTCCTCGAGTGAGTGAGTTCCTTGGATAAGGGTGACTGCTGAACATTCCGCCAAAACATGGTGCAGAACAGGAAATAATATAAAAGTCCAAACAAGACCATGGGAACACACAGCAGGAATCATGACATCAACATTGATAATCAGAGAAGTTTCTTGAGCATCGAATGAACATATAGTGATTTCTGAAGGATCGTTTGTCACTGAATGCTGGAGTAATGATGCTGAAAATTCAGCTTTTCAGCATAACATTTTATAATATATTCACATAGAAAACAGTCATTTAAAATTGTAATAATATTTACACGTCTTTCAAAGAGATAAAAAAAATCTTGCCAACCCCAAACTATTGAACGGTACTGTAAATTACAGTTATGATGGTGTAAGAAAAAATGATGAGGACGTTGAAGATCTCGATGAAGACGTTTATTGCAGCATAGCAGTGACACATGAGTGTACATGAAGCACCTTGGGTTCACTGGCATCAGAATGAACTCAGAACATCCAAATCTCAAACCTTTTATCCTGTTACAATTTACCACTTTACAAATCATACTTATCTGACCGTTATCAGTTTGTAGTAGTAAACGATGAGATGTCATATCAATCACAAGTTAAATATGGAGTACCGCAAGGCTCAGTACTAGGACCGTTGCTTTTCACTCTGTACATGCTACCCTTGGGAGATATCATTAGGAAGCATGGCGTTAGTTTTCATTGTTACGCTGATGATACTCAGCTCTATATCTCTTCGCGCCCTGACGAAACTTACCAATTCGCTAAATTAACAGAATGTATAGCTGATATAAAAAACTGGATGACCAGTAATTTCCTACAACTAAATACAGAAAAAACAGAGATTCTAATTTTTGGACCGAAAACTTCTTCACGCAATAACCTAGAATACTGTCTAACACTTGATGGCTGCTCTGTTAAGTCTTCGTCGTCAGTTAGGAACCTGGGTGTGCTCTTTGATACCAATCTTTCATTTGAAGGCCATGTTACTAGCATCTGTAAAACCGCATTCTTCCATCTTAAAAATATATCTAAACTACGACATATGCTCTCAATGAAAAGTGCAGAACAGTTAGTTCATGCGTTCATGACCTCAAGGCTAGATTACTGTAATGCTCTACTGGGTGGTTGTTCCTCCCGCTTGATAAATAAACTACAGCTCGTACAAAATGCAGCAGCTAGAGTTCTTACTACAACTAGGAAGTATGACCATATTAGCCCGGTTCTGTCATCACTGCATTGGCTTCCTGTTAAACATCGTATAGATTTTAAAATCTTGCTAATTACTTACAAAGCACTAAATGGTTTAGCTCCCCAGTACCTAAGCGAGCTCTTAATGCATTATAGTCCTTCACGTTTATTGCGATCTCAGAATTCAGGCCAGCTGATAATACCTAGAATATCAAAATCAACCGCAGGCGGTAGATCCTTCTCCTATTTGGCACCTAAACTCTGGAACAATCTTCCTAGCATTGTTCGGGATGCAGACACACTCTGTCAGTTTAAATCTAGACTAAAAACGTATCTCTTTAACCTGGCATACACATAACACATTATCAATTTATATTTTCAAATCCGTTAAAGGATTATTAGGCTGCATAAAATAGGTCAGCCGGAACCGGGAACACTTTCTATAACACCAGATGTACTCGTTACATCAGAAAAAGAATGGCATCTACGCTAATATTAGTCTTTCTGTTTATCCCGAGGTTTACCGTAGTCAACCGGATCCGGGCCGTATCCAGCTGAGACCAAGGACCGGAGCCATGACACGACCACAACGCAGCCCTGAAGTATCAGCAGAGATCGAGTCAACTAGATCATCCATTGTGAAGGCCTCATCGACACGACAGCCAGTAGCACAGTTCCTCAACAAACCGTCCATACCGGCGTGATGAATACGATCCTCAACTGGACATGACCACAACGCAGCCCTGAAGTATCAGCAGAGATCGAGTCAACTAGATCATCCATTGTGAAGGCCTCATCGACACGACAGCCAGTAGCACAGTTCCTCAACAAACCGTCCATACCGGCGTGATGAATACGATCCTCAACTGGACATGACCACAACGCAGCCCTGAAGTATCAGCAGAGATCGAGTCAACTAGATCATCCATTGTGAAGGCCTCATCGACACGACAGCCAGTAGCACAGTTCCTCAACAAACCGTCCATACCGGCGTGATGAATACGATCCTCAACTGGACATGACCACAACGCAGCCCTGAAGTATCAGCAGAGATCGAGTCAACTAGATCATCCATTGTGAAGGCCTCATCGACACGACAGCCAGTAGCACAGTTCCTCAACAAACCGTCCATACCGGCGTGATGAATACGATCCTCAACTGGACATGACCACAACGCAGCCCTGAAGTATCAGCAGAGATCGAGTCAACTAGATCATCCATCGTGAAGGCCTCATCGACACGACAGCCAGTAGCACAGTTCCTCAACAAACCGTCCATACCGGCGTGATGAATACGATCCTCAACTGGATGGAACTGAAATAAACACTTTGATTGGTGCGATCCTATCAGACTTATGATAGCAACCTGATTCGTAACAAAGCACTGTTCGCCAGAGGAGAACTGGCCCCCTGACTAAGCCTGGTTTCTCCCAAGGTTTTTTTCTCCATTTTAACACCTGTTTGCCACCTGATGTCACCTGATGGAGTTTGGGTTCCTTGCCGCTGTCGCCTTTGGCTTGCTTAGTTGGGGACACTTGACATTTGACTTGACATTTGATATTCAACAGTATTCTTGACATTTAATCAACAGTGCTTCTGATCTGCCTGCATTGACACTATTCTTTAAGAGCTGCTGTGCAGCCAAAATTATGTACCAGTTATCAATGTAAAGCTGCTTTGACACAATCTGCATTGTAAAAAGCGCTATATAAATAAAGGTGACTTGACTTGACTTGACTTGACTTGACCACTCTTCATGTAAATATAGTTGCTCATGTATTAACAGCTGTGGTCTGTATGTTAATGAAGCTGTGACACACCCCATTGTCTGAGATGGTTCCCACTGTCCCACACCTATTCCCATTCTACAATTGATGACCATTTGGTCAGGATGTGATCAACCCAAATGGTACAAAAACAACATAACTGTTGACTTTCTTCTCTGTGATAATTAAGCCATTTTGGGGATGAGCTCATTCTAAAATATACTTTGGAGTGGAATCTGGGTCGAGGCAGACTACAATTTCTTACAATGGCATATGTCTTATTGCATAGAGACTTGTGTCTGTTCTCTGAATAATGAGGATAAATAATAAGTATACTAAGGGCTATGCAAGGGCTCTGATTGCGATTAACCAAATAAAAGGAAGAATAGAGCTTTTTTACATTTTACTCCTAAACTCTGGAATAGCCTGCCTGATAAGGTTCGGGGCTCAGACACACTCTTTTCATTTAAATTAGATAAAAAACACATCTTTTTAGCCAAGCATTCACAAAACACATCTTAACTGTGCACTCCAGTTATATGTGATGAAATAATAAAAAGTGTACATGATCATCTTTGCCTGAAATAATATGAACAGCGGCTATGCTAATCTCCTTTTGCTTTCCTGTTTCTATCTCTGGATATTCCTGGGATCCCTGGGATTCGGTGCCTTCCATGTCCAGATCATGAGCTTACTGCCTTAAAATGTGCAATATCCATTTAAAATGTCCCAGTCAAAAATAACACCATTTGAACTCTATAAGCAAGTAAAGCTGATTCAAAAAAATAAAAATTTGAGACATTTTACAGCATTTTGAACCACTATATATGACCATTTTTCTTACTGTATGTCCCCAGGTTTGCGTATCCCATTTTCATGATAAATATTCTCTTACTATATGAGATTTTATCCAAAATGTTTACATTGTTGGGTATATCAGTAATGATTCTCTATATAGAGTTGTTTCAATTATAATAAAGTTTTAAAATAGTTTTTTCACAATTATAATAAAGGTTTTTAGCATGTCTCTCAAGCTATTGTCCACTGCTATTTTTGTTATTTTGAACTACTTTCCCTTCAAATGAAAGTTGGAAAAGTTAAATTACATCATATCATAAAGCAGTCATAACTCCTTTGGAAGGAAAAAAACTTGGGCAAGTAAGTGTGATCCTCTATTATTTACACTATTTTGACAGATTTTATCTTTCAAATTTTATGTGGTCAACCTCAACCTCAAAAATTTGTAGAAAAATCATATTTTTAAAATTACAATATTAAAACCCATGCAATTCTTTATTTGATAA
The DNA here is from genome assembly GCA_003731715.1 of Anabarilius grahami. Classification (NCBI taxonomy): domain Eukaryota; kingdom Metazoa; phylum Chordata; class Actinopteri; order Cypriniformes; family Xenocyprididae; genus Anabarilius; species Anabarilius grahami. The sequence goes on from RJVU01042598.1 coordinate 583,508, forward strand.
ACCTTCTATGTTAGCTTTTTTTGCTCAGACAAGGTGCAGTGGCTGATTTTATCTCAGAATGCCCACTTTGTTAGTGCTCTATTAGTGTCCACTAGGGGTGCAACGGTTCAAATTGCTCACGGTTCGGTTCGTATCACGGTTTTAGGGTCACGGTTTCGGTACGGTTCGGTATGTGCTATGTTTAGGGAAAATAGTCAAATAAAAATAAAGAAAATAAGAACAAACAATCAAACTACAAGCAACATCACAAATAAGTACAATAAAGCAAATATTCAAATAAAATAAACAGTGCTTTTCAGGTTTTTCAAGTATCTAACAGTAGTTTTCAGGTAACCTACAGAAAATGGATAAAGTAATCAAATATAAAATAACACTGCATATTGATTAATCATAATTGAAGTTACAAAAACTATTCAGTCAAGAGCAGTGAGTGATTTCTTTGTTATTTGTTGTTTGATTTAACATTAAAAACAGGCAGCAGGAATAGTTTTTTTCCCCTTTAAGACATGCATGATCCAGTACATATGCTGTTACCCATGCGCTGTCTTTCTCGACTAATATACGTTCACTTAAGACATAACTGACTATGTTTGCTAGGATACTCGCCAAGACGGGCATGTTGACATAATTTTTGTATGAATTTGTCCGCTGAAGCGCAAGACTTGAAAGAGAACTCAGTATTTGCGCGCTGACTGAAATAAGCGTGTGCGCGCTTCGGATGAGCGCACACACAAATCGTCTCACAGCGAGTGCGAGTTCTCTTTCCCGTCTAGTTCTTGAAGGTTTAAATCAGCAAGGTGTAAATGAGTTTGGTTTAAACACAGATAGCAACGTGTGCTGTTCAGGTCTCACCTGCGCTCGTGCGCTAACACCCGGGTGATGACGACATAAATGACTGGACATTAGAGCAAACAACACTCGCAGTTAACAGTTTACAAAGAGTGACTGTTTTGTTCACGCTTTTTGATTATCGTCGTTGTAACGTTTTGCGCATCCATCGACTGAAACATACAATATCTGAACTCTGTCTGTCTGTTTTCCACGTTGCTATTTTAAACAAACCATATTAACCAATAGATGCGTCGTCATTCGAGATGGACCGCGGTGCAAGAGCGTACCGAACCGTAAGTGGAGAACCATACGGTTAGATTTTTTACCGAGAACCGTTGCACCCCTAGAGTCCACTCTGTAAAATCAGAAGACCTGAGTTGACACTAAGAGTGTACATAGTGATTGTGAAAGTAATTTATGTTTAACGTTAAAGAAGTAGTGTATTTAAAGTTCTTTGATAATGTTTTACATATTGTATCAAAATCCAGTTCAAACCAAATTAATATTGTAACTGGTTTTAACTGAGAGATAGGAAATTATCCATCCATCAATTTTTTTATACCACTTGTCCCCCCTATTATTTTGTCTACCCTGTTATTATGTAGTCCACTCTGTTATTACTTTGTCCACCCTGTTAAGCTTTTCTTTTCCTTTTTTCTTTTTTTTTTTTACAATAATTTCATAAAAATAGCAATAAATAAATACATAAATAATAATTCATAAATAAAAAATCAATAAATGAGTATAAAATTTATGAAAAAACAAATGGGACAAATTAACGTACTGTAGTGTTGTACAGCATGAAAGTGAAAGTGACGTGATGTGTAGCCAAGTATGGTGTCCCATAATCGGAATTTGTGCTCTGCATTTCACTTATCCAAGTTCACACACACAGCAGTGAGTATTGAACACACCCCCTGAGCTGTGGGCAGCCATTTTTGCTGCGGCGCCCAGGGGGCAATTGGGGGTAATGTGCCTTGCTCAAGGACACCTCAGTTGTGGGTAATGACAGTGGAAGAGGTGGGGGTAATATATTAGAATACTGTCTAACACTTGATGGCAGCTCTGTTAAGTCTTCATCGTCAGTTAGGAACCTGGGTGTGCTCTTTAATACCAATCTCTCATTTGAAAGCCACATTTCTAGCATCTGTAAAACTGCATTCTTCCATCTTAAAAATATATCTAAACTACGACATATGCTCTCAATGACATATGCGGAACAGTTAGATCATGCGTTCATGACCTCAAGGCTAGATTACTGTAATGCTTTACTGGGTGGTTGCTCTGCACGCATAATAAACAAACTACAGCTGGTCCAAAACGCAGCTGCTAGAGTTCTTACGAGAACCAGGAAGTATGACCATATTAGCCCGGTTCTGTCAACACTACATTTGCTGACTATTAAACATTGTATAGATTCTAAAATCTTGCTAATTATTTACAATGCACTAAATAGTTTAGCTCCCCAGTACTTGAGCGAGCTCTTAAAGCATTATAGTCCTTCACGTCTTGCGGTCTCAAAATTCTGGCCAGTTGATAATATCTAGAATATCAAAATCAACTGCAGGTGGTAGATCTTTTCCTATTTAGCACCTAAACTTTGGAATAGTCTTCCTAGCATTGTTCGGGAAGCAGACACACTCTGTCAGTTTAAATCTAGGCTAAAAACGCATCTCTTTAACCTGGCATACACATAACACATTATCAATTTTCATTTTCACATCCGTTAAAGGATTGTTAGGCTGCATAAATTAGGTCAGCCGGAATGGGGAACACTTCCTATAACATCTGATGTACTCGTTACATCATAGGAATAATGGCACCTTTGCTAATATTAGTCTCTCTGTTTATCCAGTATCTGTATATCATAGTCAGCCGGACCTGGGCCGTATCCAGATCAGATGGAGGACCTGTGCCTAGACACAACCACAACACATCCCTGAAGTGTCAACAGAGACTGTATCAACAATCTCCTGTAAAGGCCTCATCAACACGACAGCCAGTGGCACAGAACCCCAATTGTCATGATCACCAGTGAGAGTGCCTGTAACACTGTTCGTAAGTACGGGAAGAAGGAGGCGGGAACCGGCGAACATTCAAACAAACTTTAATCTCAAAATAAACAACAGAACAAAACGAAAGTAATGCCGGCAGACCCTCGCGGATGTCTGCCGGCCACACAAACATAATAAAACATAACATAAAGTCCAGGCCTCGGTCCTCTCTCCGTTCACTGTCGTCGCTCCTCCTTTTATGCCTCCGGAGCTCCTCCGTGAGGGACTCGAGGCCGGTGCGCCTCACAGGTGACGATCATTAACACTCGCGTCACCGGCCTCGCGCCGTTCCCTCACGGCTCTCGCCCGCCCTGCTCGCCACAGTGCCCTATCAGCCACTAGAGGGCACTCCATCCCGGACTCTTATTCCCACCTGTTGCATACACTACATATCCCATAACACACTGCCTGGACTCATCATCACTTCATTACACCCAGCTAGACTGTATTATGTTATTAGTGTCTATCTATTTATACTGAGTTGTGTCTGTCTTTGGTTGTGGTTCGTTGTTTTATGTTACGTGTACTTCTGGTTCTCTGGTTTTCTGGTTTGGTTTTCTTTGTGTTATTTTTGTGCCTGTTTGTATGGACTGTCTTTATGGATTTTCACCCTTGCCTGTTTTGATAAAGTTTCTGGATTACCCTAATAAATTGCTGCTATTGGATCTGTCTTCGTCTTCGTGAGTACCGTGACAGAACGAACCACCCACTATGCAAGGATCCAGCAGCAGGAGACTCCGGTCATCAGTGGGGGCTGCTTTTGGCAACTCTTCGCCAGAGGAGAATGGGAGTGCGGGCATTCGTCCAGAAGTTCTGGTCACGGGCGGAGGGGTATAGTCTCTCTGATGCGGTCCTCAAGGATACTATTAATAACTGTCTGAATGCTCCTCTGCCGCAGTGGGAGATGGAGCTGGTGGGGAAGTAAAATTTTTGGAATTTCGCCAATTACTTGTATCTGCATAGGGATGGGCAGATTCAGAGACCTCCAGCACCCGCTCCAGTCCCTGAGCCCGCTGCCATCCCAGAGCAGCCCCGGCCTGAGCCCGCTGCCGTCCCAGAGCAGCCCCGGCCTGAGCCCGCTGCCGTCCCTGAGCCCTCCGCTCTCCCTGATACGGCCACGGAGGCCGTCACCGAGCTGCCCGCTCTTCCTGATACGGCCACGGAGACCGTCACCGAGCCGCCCGCTCTCCCTGATATGGAGCACCCTTGGCCAGCCTTCACGTTGTAGCGATTTAACTCAAAAGGGGAAATATTAATAATTATTCATAACTCAATATGATTTATCAATTATGATTAATTATGAATATGTAAATCGGTTAATCAGATTTACTGGATATAGCTACATTAATCTTAATATTACAATCAATTAACCTGTTGTCCAGGGAACACTTAGTGTTGATTGTTTAATAATTCTAAGAAATGTTCATTTCCAGGTTATGGAAAATAACCTTCTTAACGCACCGTGCTACTTAGAGCATAGGTTCGGGTCTATATCACTTAAGAGGCAATTCATTAGCAGACGGAGTCAGAACCAAACATGTATTGTGCACAATCTTTATTAACTAACTCACAAACACATAACTAAACTAGCAAACACATAACATAACATAACATAAAGAAAAGGGTCACACACATATGTAGGTCAGAATGAGTAATGATAGAGTTGAACCGGAAGAGGTACTGTTACAAGAGCTATAGGAAAGTCAAAGACACTCTGGAAAGGACTCATCAGTTTCTTTTAGCAATAGCAAAGGTGAGTCTTACAAATCAATACTAAATCGCTGTTTAGCATTAAAATGTACGATACTTGCAAGATGCCTTTAGGCTGAGGAGCGTCGGATCTGCAGGTTGAGGATAAATCTTGAGGTTATCTCTGAAGTGGTTGCCAGTCTGTTGGGTGAAGAGCACATGGCTGGGTGTTGTAGGCCGGGGGCCTACCAGCCTTGCGGCCGGGCCTAGAGAGGCCGGCCGCAAGGTGACCTGTTCGGTGGTCCAGAAGCAAGGAAGAAGAGAGGGAGTGGCCCTGTTCGCTGGGTTTTAACCTCTGGTCAAAGTCCAACCTCTTAGGAATGATGGGGGCCAATGAAGATGTTGTATTTCCGGGTGACAACACACCCCCTTGTCAGGGCCTTTATGACCAAGTAGATTAACAAGCTGAGTCTTTACATAAGAACTATTAAAGAGTCTAATAGTCTTGTAATACTTCTGTGTTGCACAGGTATGGACATACCGCATACACAAGCATTCAACTCATCCCGATACGAACGCATAGACACCAAACATGGCATAATTGAAGTTACCTTGCAGGTCATAACATTTAAAAATCATAAAACATGTAAATACAATGAGTACAATACAACAACAGTAATAATGGATACCATTTCCTGGGAATATGTATGTAGAGAATAGTCTGTCTATAAATTAATGCAGTAACGTCTGTGTTCTGTGTGGAAAATGCAGGGAAGATGCAGATTTTTGTGTGTCTCTTCTGCTCTCCATGCGGCAGCCACATTCCTCGGCGCAATAAACTTGTAACTGAGGACTTCCCGGGGGGGATAGGGGACAGACCCCAGAGTGAGCTTAAAACTATTGGTTAACTAACCAATAATTGTGTCTGATTTGCCTCAGTCATTACAACGTCGCCGCCCAGGTTGTCTGCCCTGCCGCCACCATCCAAGCCTTCTGCCCTGCCGCCTCTGCCCAGGGTACCTGAACCGTTGAGACCCGCCTGGTCTGTTCCTCCAGCACCGCCCTGGCACTCAGCCAGGAATCCAGACCTGCCAGTGCCCACCTGGTCAGTTCCTCCAGCGCCACCCTGGCATTCAGCCAGGACTCCAGAACCGCTGGAACCAGCCTGGTCAGTCCCTCCAGCGCCAGCAGGCACTCAGCCAGGACTGGTATTGGTGCTATTGGATCTGTCTTTGTCTTCGTGAGTACCGTGACACCAATAAAACCGTTTCCATACTGGAGTGATGAATCTGATCTCCAACCAGTTTAATTATTTTGGCTGTTCCAATCTGACTTCTGAACTGAACTGAACTGAGCTGGATGATGACATCACTGTTTTCTCCAGAGCTGCTGTATAGATAAATGAACTAAATTAATAACTAATAATTTTTACAATGGAATGAATCAATACTAAACTTACTTAATCTGAACAATTACACCATTTTCTTCTAGAGCTGCTGTGCAGCCAAAATAATTTTCCTGTAATCATTGTAAAACTGGTTTGACAATATGAATTGTAAAAAGTGATATATTAATAAAGGTGACTTGACTTGACTTAAAAGTGTAAAGTTGCCAAGATAAAGTGGGTGGGTCAACTTACCCACTGGCTCTTCTTACCCCACTCCCCCTGCTTATTTTGAATAAGTAATTACTTCACAACTGCTAAAAAAGTACATTCTATATAGTAAGAATGTGTGTAGTATGAATGTAATCTGGACATACTACATTCACCATGTTGTCCTTATCATGTGACCTACCAGTCAGTATGCACACTTCAAAAGCATGCTGGAAGAAGTAGGTAAAAAAAAAAAAGCCACTTCATGGCATTAAAATTAAAGCAAAGTAAAAAAAGAATATACATATAACCTACTATAGAATTCTATGTGAATTAAATATGTAATGTTGTGAGTTATGTAACTTTAAAGGCGTGACTAACATTTGTTGAAACGGTTGTTTGTGTGTTAAAATAACGTTTGTGAGGGATGAAGTTACCGCGGGTGGAACACTGATCAGTGAGGTGGAAGGACAACGGGTCATGTGACCCATCAGTACTAATTGACAGTCACTCCTCACATTGCTGTCACTGCTCGCGCACTGCGGCCGCGAGACTGGAAACCAACACGAACGAAAGAGAGAGAGAGAGACACCCGAGATACTGAAGAGTCCAGTTCCACCAAAAACTCAAGCTCAGAAGCCGAATATCAAAAGTTACCCATCAAATAAGAGAGTATAACGGTTAAATGATGAATCAGATTGAGCTTTCAGTGCCATATGATAATGGATATGAACCGGACGAGTACATGTTGCAGGAGGATGAATGGGACCGGGATTTACTGCTGGACCCAGCATGGGAAAAACAGCAACGAAAGGTAAGAGAAAGTTGAGTACCAAAAACACACTACACAATAAAGCATTTTTTTGCACTTTCCTTTTATTATTATTATTATTATGGTTATTATATTATATAATGCTTCACAGATAATTAGTTAAAATATCTAACTTTTAAACATTCTATATTGAAGCTTTCAAACATCAAAACTTTGATGCTTTGATGATTATTAGCCTATTGTTTAATAATAATTTAATTTATTTAATTTATTTATTTATTTATCATTTAAAACGGCGAGTTAACAGTTGTCTGCAAAGGAATTCCGTCCCGCTATGTGCTCAGTGGTCTGTCAGTGTCACGGAGGGGTATGGCTTGGCTCTGGCCGGCCGTCGGGATCGCGCGCAGAGGATGGATGCAGCGGGTACCGATTACGGAACTAACAATAGCGCAGCAGCGCGCGGCTCTCTCTGTGTCTTGCTGATACGATTGGAATGCGGACTGTCAACAGATGCTTCAACACAGGATGACGTCCTTGGGATTAGAATGGATGCAGGGGCTAATTTTAACTCCACGACCAAAAGGCATTATAGTAGCTTTATCCGGTGTCCTTGGCGGGGAATTCTTTTGTAAATATGACATTTTTCCATAGTGTAGTCTATAATAGTGTATATTTTGAATTGACGTGAACAGATACTTTATTGACTCGATTTCAAATCATGCTTTAGATTTGGCCTATGATAAGTTTTGATGGTCATGGTTGTAAAAAGGGATTCCTTATGTGGGATTTAGATTTTAGGGTCTCTTAACTGTGTTTTAAGCAGGGTGATCTTAAATCTTCTGCTTTATCTGAACAATCCACAGATTTAATCCTATTATAGACTAGAACCACATTAGTGGACTTTCTCTCTTGCTTGTTTGCTCTCGCCTAGCTGTATCTTGCAGTAACAAAGCAAAACATGTACATTAATTGTCATGTCTGAACACTTTCTGAACAAATTTAGTCAGTTTGTAAGTATTTAATGTGCAATATTTTTTATTTTGAAGTTCCCTACATGTTTGGTGATTGAAAAATGATTACAATTCTCCAAAATATCAGACCACATAATAGGCCTATTTAAGACAATTTTAGTGTAGCAAAAATATAACCGTGCACCAGTGTTTTTTCCCCCCTATATTATTTACACAATGTAGCCCATTCAGATTCAGTTAATAAATAGTTAAACCTGGCTGGCATAGTTGGGTGATGATAAAATTAATTTAGGCCTTAAACTGAACCTCGTTCACTCTATTTATAGTTAACAGATTTTTTACTGTCAAATCAACTTGCAAGATATTTATTAATTCTGAAGCTATGGCTCAAATGTTAGATGGAGACTTGTTTTGCTTGTTGATGTGTGATGTTAGGGTCTAATCACTCTTTCTTAGTCTTCCCGAGACCATCACCCCACACAGGCATGTTACTGTGGACACACCCTACAGTTTTACAAAATGTATGAAATTCTTTCCTCTCCGATTAGACGAAGCGGCAATGTGATAAACAAATGTGTTATATGCAACACATTCTCTCTCTTATCTCTCATCTCAATGTGAGCCTACTTCATCAGGTCCCTTATCAGAAATGGACTCTGTAGAGAGAGCTAAATTTACACTCTTACCTCGCAGGAATGCACTGTGGAGTCCATAGTAAAGCTTTCATCTGCCCAACAATGACTGTGGCAGGACTGAGCATGCTTTCAGGGATTAAAAAGACTACTTTTGAGTCCAAAAAATGGTCAAAGGGTAGCTGTTGATTTGAGAGTGGGCAGCAATTCAGCCACATTTTGTTCTATGAAACTCTTTCCAGCAGCATTACTGGCTCATTTTGGCATAATAGCATTGAGTGTCACAACATTTGTCATTTGGGTGTACATTTGCCCATAATTTGACTGCAGTATGTGGAATCCAAAATTAACTTTTTGTTGATTTAAAATCAGAAAATGTTTATAAATATTTCGCCCTCTATGACACTGGCATTATATAGCTACATCTTTATATATCTGTGGCAAGCATCACAGGTTGTGTTGTGTTGTGAGATTAACCAGTCTCCATCTCTTTATGAAACTGCACCTGTCACATTTACATTTACATTTATGCATTTGGCAGACGCTTTTATCCAAAGCGACTTACATTGCATTATACTATACATTTGTATCTGAGTATGTGCAATCCCTGGGATCGAACCCATGACCTTGGCATTGCTAGTGCCATGCTCTAACCACTGAGCTACAGGAAAGCTGTCACAAATATGTATTTTTGTCTTTATTTAAATTTTTAATTCCCAATTTTAACACTCATATGGTGCTTGATGAGTGTTCATTTTGCAGCAGACAGTATAGGGTTGAGTATAGAGTTATAATTTGCATCTTTACCTGTGGCACTACACAAAGTAGTAAAGGGCCTGAAGCAGCGATTCTTAAAGGGATAGTTCACCCAAAAATTTTAAATTATCCCATAATTTACTCACCCTCAAGCCATCCTAGGTGTATAAGACTATCTTCTTTCAGACGAACACAATCAGATATATTTAAAAATATCCTTAGTCCTCCAAGGTTTATAATGGTTGTGAATGGGGGGCCGCATTTTAAAGCCAAAAATAATGCATCCATCCATAAAAAAAGGTAATCCATATGACTTCAGGGGGTTAATAAAGGCCTTCTCAAGGGAAGAAATGCATTGTTGTAAGAAAAATATCCATATTTACAACTTTATAAATTCAAATAACTAGCTTCCGGTGGATGACTGTACGCAGAATGCGCAAGTCGATTTGCGCCAATCCTCTGACGTGATGTATGACACAGGATGTTGGAGTATTGTAAGCTTAGACACCACTCGCGGTTCAAACAAATAGGGCTGTGCTACAAATTTAAACTCCTCTTCTCTTATATCGAAATCCTCCAACATTTCTCTTTAAAAAACTCAGTGACCGGTGATTTGTTGTGCTCTATCCTCCGTGTTCATCATTACGTTGTGCATCAGGTCAAAGGATACTCTTCCGCTACAAATCGACTTGCGCATTCTGTGTACGGTCGTCCACCAGAACCTAGTTATTTGAATTTATAAAGTTTAAATATGGATATTTTTCTTACAAAAATGCATCGCTTTGCTTGAGAACGCCTTTATTAACCCACTGGAGCCGTATGGATTACTTTTTTTTATGGATGGATGCATTATTTTTGGCTTCAAAATGCTGCCCCCCCATTCACAACCATTATAAACCTTGGAGGATTAAGGATATTTTTAAATATATCTCCGATTGTGTTCGTCTGAAAGAAGATAGTCATATACAGGTCCTTCTCAAAAAATTTGCATATTGTGAAAGTTCATTATTTTCCATAATGTAATGATAAAAATTTAACTTTCATATATTTTAGATTCATTGCACACCAACTGAAATATTTCAGGTCTTTTATTGTTTTAATACTGATGATTTTAGCATACAGCTCATGAAAACCCAAAATTCCTATCTCAAAAAATTAGCATATTTCATCCGACCAATAAAAGAAAAGTGTTTTTAATACAAAAAAAGTCAACCTTCAAATAATTATGTTCAGTTATGCACTCAATACTTGGTCGGGAATCCTTTTGCAGAAATGACTGCTTCAATGCGGCGTGGCATGGAGGCAATCAGCCTGTGGCACTGCTGAGGTGTTATGGAGGCCCAGGATGCTTCGATAGCGGCCTTAAGCTCATCCAGAGTGTTGGGTCTTGCGTCTCTCAACTTTCTCTTCACAATATCCCACAGATTCTCTATGGGGTTCAGGTCAGGAGAGTTGGCAGGCCAATTGAGCACAGTAATACCATGGTCAGTAAACCATTTACCAGTGGTTTTGGCACTGTGAGCAGGTGCCAGGTCGTGCTGAAAAACGAAATCTTCATCTCCATAAAGCTTTTCAGCAGATGGAAGCATGAAGTGCTCCAAAATCTCCTGATAGCTAGCTGCATTGACCCTGCCCTTGATAAAACACAGTGGACCAACACCAGCAGCTGACATGGCACCCCAGACCATCACTGACTGTGGGAACTTGACACTGGACTTCAGGCATTTTGGCATTTCCTTCTCCCCAGTCTTCCTCCAGACTCTGGCACCTTGATTTCCGAATGACTTTGGACCACTGAGCAACAGTCCAGTGCTGCTTCTCTGTAGCCCAGGTCAGGCGCTTCTGCCGCTGTTTCTGGTTCAAAAGTGGCTTGACCTGGGGAATGCGGCACCTGTAGCCCATTTCCTGCACACGCCTGTGCACGGTGGCTCTGGATGTTTCTACTCCAGACTCAGTCCACTGCTTCCGCAGGTCCCCCAAGGTCTGGAATCGGTCCTTCTCCACAATCTTCCTCAGGGTCCGGTCACCTCTTCTCGTTGTGCAGCGTTTTTTGCCACACTTTTTCCTTCCCACAGACTTCCCACTGAGGTGCCTTGATACAGCACTCTGGGAACAGCCTATTCGTTCAGAAATTTCTTTCTGTGTCTTACCCTCTCGCTTGAGGGTGTCAATGATGGCCTTCTGGACAGCAGTCAGGTCGGCAGTCTTACCCATGATTGCGGTTTTGAGTAATGAACCAGGCTGGGAGTTTTTAAAAGCCTCAGGAATCTTTTGCAGGTGTTTAGAGTTAATTAGTTGATTCAGATGATTAGGTTAATAGCTCGTTTAGAGAACCTTTTCATGATATGCTAATTTTTTGAGATAGGAATTTTGGGTTTTCATGAGCTGTATGCCAAAATCATCAGTATTAAAACAATAAAAGACCTGAAATATTTCAGTTGGTGTGCAATGAATCTAAAATATATGAAAGTTTAATTTTTATCATTACATTATGGAAAATAATGAACTTTATCACAATATGCTAATTGTTTGAGAAGGACCTGTACATCTAGGATGGCTTGAGGGTGAGTAAATCAGGGGATAATTTTCAATTTTGGATGAACTATCCCTTCAAGTTACTGTGCTCAATAGTAAATTGTACTTAATAGGGTCTGTAGGTCCAAAAATAATCTAAAAGCATTAACCTGAGTAGACAAAGGCCTTGTTCACACCTGGTATTAAGATGCATTTTGGTCGATCAGATCACAAGTGGACGACGCTAAATACAGGTGTAAACGGGGTCTAAAACATTTTGAGCTTGTCCACTTTCGTCCACTTCCAGAGGTAGTCGAAAACGCATTCGACTGGATTGTTTTCGAAGTGTAGGTGCTCGTGTGGTCAAACAGCCACAAAAGACCGTCTACTCTCCACCTACTGACCTAATGCGTAAACATTATGGGAAGCACACTAGCCAGACAGGATTTAAACTGTTTTGGCTGAAAACCCAAGTTTGGTTTGAAAATGAAAAATGTACCAAGCACAATGTTCTTTCCCCATTCCTGAATTCTAATGCATTCACCACGTCCATCTTGCGGATATTAGAGCAGAATCGAAAACTACTGCTCTCTCTATATGTTTTTCCATTGATCGCTTTATATGATGAACAGATTGAATTTAGGCTTTTATTCACATATAAACATTCATCAACTCACACATCAGTTGTGGTAAACGGAAGCTCAAGCATGTTCGCTTGCTACCTCTTTTCTTGGGATAGACAAGTAGTTTCATTGGCACTATCCTCTGTAGTCACCCATGCAGTGAGGTTTTGACCTGAAAGTGGTGTCAAAAGCTTTCATGGTATCACAACAAACCTGTTAAGACTTAACAGTCTAATGATAAAATCTGGTCTACTGCCACAAATTTGGTTTAGTGAGACTATTCACCCTGTGGTTTTTTGCAAGGATTCTGTAGCATTTAAACGTATGAATTTTGAGTGTAGAATACATATGCTATGCCAATAACTGAGAGGATGTGTGTGCGAGTCTGCACGGAGGATTGCATGTTAAACTACATTGTACTTGTTTCCTAGACGTTCACGGCCTGGTGTAACTCTCACCTGAGAAAAGCTGGGACACAGATTGAGAACATAGAGGAAGACTTCAGGAATGGCCTCAAACTAATGTTGCTGCTTGAAGTCATCTCAGGTAAATTTAATTCAATTCAAGTTAATTTTTTAATTTTTTTCGTGTTTTTACATATTTTTCAAATGTTATTAGTCAGAGATGGGTGTATCAAAGTAATGAAATCCATTAAGCAGACAGACACAGTGAACATGTTAGACAATGAATACAGCATGTCAAGTAATGTAATGATTACAATATAATATTTGACAGTTTTGTATATATCAATATGCTGTAATTCTTCAACAAATAGTGATATCCACTTAACCCTAACCCTATACCAAGAATTGTTTTTTACCAAGCTGTCTTTTGGCAGGTGAGAGGTTGCCCAAACCTGACAGAGGAAAGATGCGTTTTCACAAGATAGCCAATGTCAACAAAGCCCTTGATTTCATCACCAGTAAAGGTGTGAAACTGGTCTCCATTGGCGCTGAAGGTATGCTTTATTTTGAACTGTAGTGTAAATCTAGATTGCTGATATTTTTTGTAATAAAATTATTGGGAGATGCAGGTTATTAATTCTACATGTCAAATACATACGTCCTGTATTTTTAAAACTAAAATGTTATGTAATTTTAACTTACATATTTATTTATATATGTAATATATACATTATATATTTATATATTTGAGCAGTCATTTTTCTGTCACATGTTTTTGCAGAAATTGTGGATGGAAATGTGAAAATGACTCTTGGAATGATTTGGACAATCATCCTTCGCTTCGCCATTCAGGACATATCTGTTGAAGGTAAAGAGAACAAGTCACAATCATGAAATGACACACAACATCTGCACAAACAACAGCAAAACATTATTATTATTATTAATTCTTATTATTTATGGCACATTACACAAACTCATGTTTAAATCAGTTTATAACAAAGAGCAATCATTTCATTCATTACAAAAGGTGAAAACAGATTGCAATCTCACGTCTCTTAAAAATCTGCTAATTCCAAATGAAGATTTTATGGAAAACATTGTTTTAAAAAAGCATTGTATTTTTTCCTTTAATAAATTAATCCCTTTAGAATTGGTTGGAGGAATTAATGACAGCTAGAAATCAGTAACACTTTAACTGTATTTAGTTTAAAAATATAAATTTAAAAATTGAATTAGCAAAAACAGAAATCTAAATGTTCAGACATATGTGTATGATATAATGATTCCCTAATAATCTTTCAGAAACTTCGGCCAAAGAAGGACTTCTTCTGTGGTGCCAGAGGAAGACTGCCCCCTATAGGAATGTCAATGTTCAAAACTTTCATGTCAGGTAAGGCACTTTTTTGGGTGCAAAAACGTTGTAAGACAATATCAGTGTTTTGCATTTTCATATGAGTATCTGGTTTGTTCTATTAGAGGAAAAAAAAAAAACAGACACTCTGTTATTTTCAGTTATATATTATCAATTTGTATGTTAATTCTGTCATGACCCTGATTCTCTCTCTGGTGAAGCTGGAAGGATGGATTGGCGCTGTGCGCTCTCATCCACAGGCACAGGCCTGACCTCATTGACTACGCCAAGCTCAACAAGGTCTCAAGTGTGTCCCCAGATTAACATTTGACCCTCTGGGACATTTAGTCTAACAGTCCAATCACAGTAGTAAAATAACACGTCTGCCACAATATCCTGATGTTCCCTGTCAATGATATCACTGCACAAATGTGTCTAACATGTTTTTTGGAGGATGAGTGTGATTGATGAGTGTGTGTGATGGCTAATTTAATTTCTAAGTGGACATTTTGTCTGTTCTTCATTCACACCTAATTTATGGCATGAGTGATCAGAAATCCACTGTTTTTTGCTTTTGTGGCTTCAATAGCTGGAAGGATGGATTGGCCTTCTGTGCTCTTATTCACAGACACAGACCAGAACTGATTGACTTTCAGAACTTGAAGGTAGCATACATGGTTTATGGTATTGTTGGATGTGGTGTTTCCTGTAACAGTATAAATTTAATAGATTAGACATCCTCAATCCTGCTGGACATCTAAATTCCTGCAGAGTTTAGTTCCAACCAAGGCTGTAACGCACCTGGGCAAAGCTATATTAGCATTCCTATTCATTTCAGTGGCAGTTTCTCTAACTGTGTCTAGAACAATGTTCTTTACAAAGTTGAGAATAATGTTGATAACATACACAAAGTATTGTTCTATCTTTTTAAATATTCTCTGTTTCACCTAGTAGTATCCTAATTGTCAATTTGTGTAGGCCTATGCCACAGGCTAATTTTTGAGCTTGTTAGAGTATCAAGATGTTAGCTTAGCAACACGCTAACTCTATTAGAATCAACTGTGCCATCTGTGTGCTTTGTGTGATTCCTTAAAAGTTCCTGTCTTTCTAGAGTGTTTCTAATAATTCACTCAGGATGGCTATGATGATTGGGACAGTTTTTGATTAGCTGGTTCAGGTATGTTTCATGGTTGGTGTTAAACTGCCGGAATGATGTAGGAGCAGAATTGAGATTCTGAGATTGAAAGATGGAGATGTTTTGTTGATAGTAAGAGCAAATGTCTGTAATTAGCAAGTAGCTTTTGTTAGCTTATTGATATAGTTAGATATAACCTACTGTTCAAAAGTTTGGGGTCAGTTAGATTTTTTAATGTTTTTGAAAGTCTCTTATGCTCAGCAAGGCTGCATTTATTTGATAAAAAAAAAAAATACTAATTACAATTTCAAATAACAAATAATAAAATATTTTAAAATGTAATTTATTCCTGTGACTGAAAATCTGAATTTTCAGCATTATTACTCCTGTCTTCAGTGCCACATGATCCTTCAGAAATCATTCTAATATGCGGATTTGCTACTCAACAAACATTTCTTCTTATTATTGATGATGAAAAGAGTTGTGCTGCTTAATATTTTGTGGTAACCGTAATATATTTTTCGAAGATTCTTTTAATGCATCCTTAAATGGTGCATTAATTTAATGCACCCTTGCTGAATAAGAGTATTGATTTCTTTAAAAAAAATCTTACTGACCTCAATCTTTTGAATGGTAGTGTGCATACAACTCCTCAATTGTTATGGTATCTCAGAGGCAATCAGATAAGACTAGTTGATAAAACTTTTCTCAGAGGCCTGTTTGGATTTACAGTAATTCTGACCCAGAATAGAACTTGGGAAAGTGATCCACATACCACAAGCACCAGAGCTGTTCTAAAAAAACATATTAGAACTAACTCTAGCTTTGGACCCTTTGGATTTTAAGCTGTTTTAGTAGTATGTTAGTACTCCAGTGATAGGCTAGGTTTGATTTATTCACTCTCAGCTTAGAACAGGGTGTGAGGTATGAGCAGGATGTAACATGTTTTCAGACATATTCTAAGTCTGTGTTAATGAGTGGTTATGTACTTTCGTTTTAATTAGTTGGTTGGATCGGACCACTGAAGATTAAGGATTTATTTAGCTTGTCAGGGTCAGTGA
Organism: Anabarilius grahami; assembly: GCA_003731715.1. Classification (NCBI taxonomy): domain Eukaryota; kingdom Metazoa; phylum Chordata; class Actinopteri; order Cypriniformes; family Xenocyprididae; genus Anabarilius; species Anabarilius grahami. Next base: position 599,898 of record RJVU01042598.1, read on the forward strand.
GTTTAACAGTGAGTGACTAAAAGACCCTTCACACACACAGACATGCCTATCCCTTTCAGCTGTCACTGACGGCTCCAGGTGAGCTTGAATTGGGTAATCCAGTGTTTAGCATGGACCCCATGGTCCCAGTTTGGACAGAAGCATCAGGAGAGTCCAGGACTCTCTAGATCCCCTGCAGCTGCTGATGTCCTGCAATGCAGTTTTTTATTGACACAAAGAACAAAAGCTTGATCTCCAGACCCTGCTTACACATCCACAAATAATGCCACCATAGACATGCACATTTAGGATGCACAATGCAAAAATTGGTTACTTGCATGAACAGGAAACCATTACTCAGAAAATATGACCCTTTCTACTATTGATGCTTATCTGTCAATGCATAATGTTTTTGAAAGAAGTTTCTTATGTTCACCGAGGCTGCATTTGTTTGATTAAAAATACAGTAAAAACAGTAATATTGTGAAATAGTGTTACGATTTAAATTTGAATTTTCTATTTTAATATATTTTATTATGTAATTTATTTCTGCGATGCCAAAACTGAATTTTAAGCAGCCATTACTCTGATCTTCAGTGTCACATGATCCTTCAGAAATCAGATTATTCGATGAATAGAAAGTCCAAAAGAACAGCATTTATTTGAAAAGTCTTTTGTAACAAACGTTTTTAATGTCACTTTTGATCAATTGAATGCATCCTTGCTAAATACAAGAATGAATTGTTCTTACTGACTTCAAATTATTATTATAGTGTAGAATTAAAGTGCAGTTATAGTATAGTATATATAGTAATAGTATAGGCAATTGTATTTAAAGGGCAACCAATTTTTCAGTATTGTCTATCTTTGCTTATTTAGTAATTACTTTTCAGATACATTTGAAGTAATTTAGCATTTCAAATATTTTGAATGTTTTCCCTCTCCTCTGTTGGCACTTGAATACTGACACTCACTTTTGCATGGAAAAGGATTTTGATTTATTTATTTTTTGACTTGGTTTAGTTTTTCAGTGATATCTTATTTCTTGCACTTTCAGGCCAAGAATTATGCCTTTTCTCACCTTTCTCTCTCTTTCTGTAGGATGATCCACTCGGTAATCTGAATCTAGCATTTGATATTGCTGAAAAACATCTGGACATACCGAAAATGCTGGATGCAGAGGGTACGCGAATATTCATCAGTACTCCATATTAAAGCTGCATGAATGATCATTAGAAGGTTGCAATCTCAATTCAAATACCTACACAATCTCATTCCTAAATGACAATGATTCGCCTGTGTCTGTTAAACAAAATCACAGCTGAAAGCAGTTATCATAGGTATTAAACAGTTTTACAAACAGTCTTTTCAACCACACAGTATCATTTGTTCTGTGTTACAAATATTCATATTAATCACAGAAGTACTGGGATAAAAGTTTATAGTTTGGATATGAACACTGATGTCTATGGAAATTATCAAAATAGAGCAAATCTCTTTTTGAAAGTAACGTGACAAGTCAAATAACGATTGTATCGATTAAATCTTTACACCAAGTGAGGACAAGTGACTGTTAAAAATGTTTTTGTCATTGAATTATTTATTCAAACCATTTTTAAAAAGAATTCATTCAGATTAATTAAACATTTTAATTAGACTGCAGCAATTAACATTTTGTCTTGTTTGAAGCAAAAAAAAAAAAAAAAAAAAGACTCTCAATTTATCCACAATTGTGCAGCTCTACTCCATTATAACATACCAGCTCAATTTAGAGCTTTCAGCCGGTGAACATTAAAAATATGTCTTTCACAAAAAAGTTGTGACATAAGACCTTTGGCCCTACTTACATACTATGAAACACTATTAAAATATATGGCGTCTACTCTGTATAAGGTCTATTCGTCACAGTTGATTGTGGCAAGGAAAAACTACCTCAAATGTATTTTTGGTAGGAAACCTTTGGTGCAAATTCTAAATATTTCAAGAAACAATTTGCGTATTTTTAACTTTAAAATATTACAAAATCTGGCTTTTGCTCCACAGTCCTAGTTAGCAGTGACAGGCCAGATGAGAAGACAGTCATGACTTATATCTCCAGTTACTATCACACCTTTGCAGAGGCTCAGAAGGTATATCTGATCTCTGCGCTTATTATAGAAATGTTAGTTACACCTGAGTGTATGGCCCCTTTAGTCCATTTAGGCCTATCCTCATTTTCTCTTTTACCAGATGAACACGACTTGTGTTTCCTTGTAGTATTTACTGTATATTTTTTTCCGTCACACACTATTGGCACCTTCACTTCATGTAGTTGTTCCTTAGCTCCTGTCCTCTCCCTGCAGACATCCTGAACACCCCTAAGCCTGATGAGAGAGCTATTATGACATATGTGTCCTGCTTTTACCATGCATTTGCTGGAGCTGAACAGGTATTGAGATTTGCGTGTGCTAGAATGAAAGAATCAGCTATCTTTTCATCCATCTCGCCCTCCATTCTTACTGTGCTTCTCTCCATCAGGCTGAAACTGCTGCTAACAGGATCTGTAAGGTCCTGGGAGTGAATCAGGAAAATGAGAAGTTGATGGAGGACTATGAAAGACTGGCTAGTGAGGTCAGGAGACATATCAGACACACTCCACACACACTCTGCACACAGACACACATTTCTCTTTTCTCCTAAATATTCCTTTACTCTCCAGCTGTTGGAGTGGATCAGACGAACTATTCCCTGGCTGGAGAATCGTGTGGCGGAGAAGACCATGGTAGAGATGCAGCGGAAGCTGGAGGATTTCCGAGATTACCGCAGGATGCACAAACCTCCTAAAGTGCAGGAGAAGTGTCAGCTGGAGATCAGCTTCAACACCCTGCAGACTAAACTCCGCATCAGCAACCGGCCTGCGTTTATGCCCTCTGAGGGCAAGATGGTGTCGGTGAGAGTTTGACCCCCCACACACACAGACACTCATGTTATGTTTTTGTGTTTTATGAGGAATTTCCATAGAATTAATGATCTTTATAGTGTAAAAATTTTACATTCTATCCCCTATTCCACCCTTTAAAGGTTAGTTCACCCAAAAATGAAAATTCTGTCATCATTTTTACTCACCCAAGTCAAGTCAAGTCAAATTTATTTATATAGCGCTTTTTACAATTGGTAATTGTTTCAAAGCAGCTTTACATATTAGAAGCACAGAAAAAAGATAAGTGGTTAAAAATAAGCTGTACAAGCAAGCGNCTTATTCTATATTTATTTAATGTTGATGCATGTTATGTTTTCGTATTTTTATTTTAACATTTACTGATTTATTTATTTTAATATTTTTTATTTTAATATGCATTTCATATTTATTTTATTTTATATGTTTGTTATTTTTTATTGTAATTTATATTTATTTTATTTTATTTAGCTAGCTTTGGGGGGCATATTTCAGCAAATAATACAAACACATATACTAAACTGTGTGTTTGTCTGTGTAGGACATAGCGAGTGCGTGGCAGGGACTGGAACAAGCAGAGAAGGGCTATGAGGAATGGTTGCTTACTGAGATCAGGAGACTGGAAAGATTGGACCATCTAGCAGAGAAATTTAGACAGAAAGCTACAAACCATGAGACCTGGGCTACAGGTGAGTCCTGGACATGAAGTGGTCTCATCAATAAAATATTACCATTATGCACATAAGTAAAAATGTACTGTAAACTACTTTGGATAATAAATTGTCCATTAAATGATGCTTGATGTTTTATGTGTTTTTTTATAATAGGTAAGGAGGAGATGTTGAGCCTGAAGGACTACGAGTCAGCATCTTTGATGGAAGTTCGAGCTTTGCTGCGGAAACACGAGGCATTTGAGAGTGACCTTTCCGCCCACCAAGACAGAGTCGAGCAAATCGCTGCTATTGCTCAGGAGCTCAAGTATGACCTTTTAGACTTTTATCCTCTTCAAAAATACTTTCACCTTTCTTTTTCTTTTTTTTTTTTTTTATCCTCTTCAAAAATACTTTCACCTTTCTTTTTCTTTTTTTTTTTTTTTTNTTATTTTTATTTTTTTACAAATTAATACTTTTATTCAGCAAGGATGCATTAAATTGATCAAAAGAAACAGACTTTTACATTGTTACAAAAATGATTTAAATTGTATTCTTTTGAACTTTCTATTGATCAAAGAATCAAAAGAATAAAAGTATGCTTTTCTCAAAAATATTAAACTGTTTACAGTATTGATAATAAGAAATATTTCCTGAGCAGCAAATCAGCATATTAGAATGATTTCTGAAGAATCATGTGACACTAAAGACTGGAGTAATGATGCTGAAAATTCAGCTTTGCCATCACAGGAATAAATAACATTTTTAAAAATATTTTAAATTGTAATAATATATCACACTATTACTGTTTTTACTGCATTTTTGCTTGAATAAATGCAGCCTTGGTGAGCGTAAGAGACAAATCTTACCGAGCTCAAACTTTTGAACAGTATGATACAAGTACTTTGTTCTTGTAACTAAACTGTCACATTAAGTTTCTCATCACTTTACAGAGTCTGGATAGCTTCATGTCTCTTACACTGCTTATCCATATCTAGACACACATTTACATGCACCACGCTTTCAGCATACTTTAAGGTCTGAATCACTGGCTTTCTATTTTAGCATTCATTATCTCCCTGCAGGCCTGGTTAATGAGTGTGTGTGCATAGTTGTATTTAGTAAGTGACTGACAGCTTCTGACATTTATGTTGTCTCAGTAAGTACAGGGTGATATTACTGATAAAATATTGAGCATACCTATGATGATTAGCATACTAACATTCATTTGGACACAAAAAGCAAGAAGCTGTTTGAAATGTAATTAGCCAATTATAACAGCAGTCTTAGAGGTTCTGTACCAAAAACAGCTAGAAATAGAGAGGGTGGAATGTCCATGAAAAATGCAAGAAACCTTGATGCAAGAAACCTTACCTAGGGAAAGAAAATCTTACTAAAGTTTTAAATATATCACATCAATCCAAATTTAGTGAGCACTACATCTGTTAACCACTAAAAGAGGACATACCAAATGGCAAATGCAATATTGTGGCTTGAAGTTTCTCTCTATCTGTTTTATATTAAAGTGAGCTGGACTATCATGATGTTGCATCAGTGAATCAAAGGTGTCAAAGTATTTGTGACCTCTGGGACCAATTGGGCACACTCACTCAGAAACGCAGAGAGGCTTTGGAGGTATGCTGTGTGTGTCCCAACCTGTTTTGTATATTTTAGATTAATCAAAATATTTAAAAAACCAAAAAGGTTTGAATTGGTGTTTCAATTCTGCAGAGGACAGAGAAACTTTTGGAGATGGTGGAGCAGTTGTTTCTGGAATACGCAAAGAGATCTGCACCCTTTAATAACTGGATGGAAGGAGCCATGGAAGACTTACAGGATATGTTCATAGTGCACACCATTGAAGAGGTCCAGGTACACACACTGCTTGAGCTCTTCAACATACAGTCTAGGCATTGACTTTTAAAGTAATTTGTAGTAATATATACTCTACCATTCAAAAGGTTGGGTTTTTAAAAAATATATATTTTTAAAGAAGTAACTTGTGCTCACCACTTATGTTTTTTGGTTCAAAATACAGTTAAAAAAGCAATATTGTGAAATAGTATTACATTTAAAACTAATGTTAACAAATGAAACCTTATTGTAAAGTGTTACAGCTACATATTCAGCATCATTTCTCCAGTCTTCAGTGTCAAATGATCCTTCAGAAATCATTCAAATTTTTGTGGTAACCATGTTACATTATTTGTGCAGGATTCTGTGATGAATAGACAGTTCAAAAGCATTTATTTGAAATAGATTTTTCTTTTTTTTTTACAACACTTTTGGTAATTTTAATGCATCCTTAAGGAGAAGTATTAATTTCTCTCACAAAAATCTTTCTGACCCCAGACTTTTGAAAGGTAGTGCAAAAAGTAATCTATTGTGTGCAGACTCTGATAGCTGCTCACGAGCAGTTTAAGGCCACGCTTCCTGAGGCGGATGCAGAGAGGCAGGCGATCCTTGGCATTCAGCAGGAAGTCCTGAAGATCTCCCAGAATTATGGCATCCGTGGAGACCTTACCAATCCCTACAGCACCATAACTACAGAAGAGATTGCCATCAAGTGGGACAAGGTTAAACTCACACCCCTTCAACCTTGGTTCTGTTCCATTACTGCACAAAAAAACCCTCAAATTTATTATCTAATATCTAATTCTAAGCCATTCTAATCACTTTCTGTAATCTTCAAAGCACGATCATGATGTGTGTTTGTGTATTTAGGTGAAAAGGCTGGTTCCCCAGCGTGACAGTGCACTGCAGGAGGAGTTAGCGTGCCAGCATGCTAATGAAAGGCTCAGACGCCAGTTTGCTGCCCAAGCCAACCTCATCGGACCATGGATACAGACCAGGATGGAGGTGGGTGGCTTAGCTATTACTTGTGCCAGTGTGATGTCCACAAATAAGACATGTTCTTTGATAAACATTTGTCTGTCTATCTATCTATCTATCTATCTGGCAGGAAATTGGTCGTTGTTCTATGGAGATGGGTGGGACTTTGGAGGATCAGATGACCCAGCTGAAACAGTATGAGCATGTGATCGTCAGCTACAAACCCAACATAGACAGATTGGAGGGAGACCACCAACTCATCCAGGAGTCACTTATCTTTGACAACAATCATACTAACTACACTATGGAGGTACACATACACACATATTACACATTCATGCTCATAATCATAAACACATTTTTAAATCTACAGTACTGAACTCTACTGTTAAACGCTTGCGGTCGGTAAGATTTTTTCTTCAAAAGAAATGCATATTTTTTATTCAGCAAGGACACATTAAATTGATCAAAAATTACAGTAAAGTTTTTTTAAATACAGCTTTGCCATCACAGGAATAAATAACATTTAAAGGGATACTTCACCCAAAAAATAAAAATTCTGTCATGATTTACTCATTCTTATGTTGTTTCAAACCTGTATGAATTTCTCTCTTCTGCTGAACACAAAAGATGATATTTTGAAGAGTGTTGGTAACCAGACAGTTGACTGTAGCCGTTGACTTCCAAAGTATTTTTTTCCAACTAAGGAAGTCAATGGCTACCTTATTTTTTGGGTGAAATATCCCTTTAAAATGTTTTAAAACAGAAAACACTCATTTCAAACAGTAATAATATTTTACAATATTACTATTTTACTGTGTGTTTGATCAAATAAATGAAGCCTTGTTGAGCATAAGAGACTTTCAAAAATATTAAAAAATCTTACTAACCACAGACTTTGAATGTAGTGTATACAGAATATCTATATAGAAATCTCTATCTGACACATCACATTTGATTTGTCACTTGATCCTGGTTTTTACAGCAGTATTTCTCTTTCCTCTGCAGCATATTCGTGTTGGCTGGGAGCTCCTGTTGACTACGATTGCTCGCACTATTAACGAAATCGAGACTCAAATTCTGACACGTGATGCAAAAGGCATCAGCCAGGAGCAGATGCATGAATTCCGATCCTCTTTCAACCACTTTGATCGGGTGCTGTACTCAGCCTTTACATACACTAGCTAGTCTAAACACGTGTCTTGTTGAACGGATGCTATACTAATCATTATTAAATCATCCTAACTAAACTACACACTTCTTCTCTTAGACTGAGCATTATTCAAATATCTGTAAATCTCTCATTTCAACTGACACACGTTAATTTTATATTTGCTTTATTTTACGCATTCACTTCTTCAGAGGCTTCACAAGGCAAGAGTGGTTATCTTTCCATTCACTTTAGGTTGCCCAATAACTGGAACAAACTTAGTTTGAAACGGGAGATCATTTGCAGCATTTATTATTTCTAAAATCAGATTTCAAGATGTAAAGTAGATATGACTACAGATAAGGCTAAAATCCACTTAAAATTATAATAAAGCTAACAAAAGGACACATTTAAATTTTTTTGGAATATAGCACTGCCTCTCGTACCTTATGAAGAAATGTTGTGGCATGTTATCTTTTTATCAATTCACCTTTTACTTTTCTTTATTTCTACTCATGCCCTGTGTATTTTTTTATGTGTTGTGGGTACCTGCTCTCAGGAAGAGAGGGGTAGTCTCAGGCCTGATGAGTTTAAAGCATGTCTGATCAGTCTTGGGCATTTAGGAAATGACAAACAGGTACTACTAATCAACATGACCTCTAACTCTTGACCCCAGTATATATATATACAGTATAATATACATATATATATGCATTCTCTGGGCAGCAGAATATAGTTCTGATGTACCTCTCTTGTGTTTCTGTCTGTGGTTGTGTGCTGTCTCTTTGTGTGTACATCTGTGATTTTCTGTGTTAGGTGCTGTCTCCTTTCCTACTCTACATTGCTTCATTATTCCTACCATGTCGCTGCATCACCCATGCACCCTCGACCTTTGCCCTTTAACCTTTCCCATACAGAAGAAGAATGGGGTGATGGATTCTGATGACTTTAGGGCCTGTCTGATCTCAATGGGTTATGATCTGGTAGGGCCTTAAATAAAGTTCACTGCTTACGAACTAATAGACAATTTTCTCAAGAAGTATTTTTTGTTTTGTTTTCCAGTAAAAAAAGCTGTTACATGTCGTAGTTACATTGTATTTATTCAAATAAGTACTGAGTAATATTAATTAACTACATGTACTTACTATAGAGTTATGTTAGGGTTAGGGTTTGGTTTAGGTTAGTCACTTGTAATTATGCATATTTTACTGTTATTACTATAATGTAGTAATGTGTAACTATGTCACCTTAGATAAAGTATTACCGAAATGTCTAATAAAAATACATTTATTTTACGGTTATTTATAATTTTAATTATTATGGGGTTAATTATTTTATTTTGCTAATCAGGTAAAAATTTTATAAGGAAAAATGTAATACAATTTTGTGAGGTTCATGCTTAAAACAAGAAACAACCATTTTGCCAATGGTGTAGATAAAATGAGTAGAGTATAAAATTATATAATATAAAATATTGTATTAATTTAAAATAAAATTCCTCTTTATTTTAGTATTTTTAACTTTCACAAGTTTTTAACAGCTAGAACTATAAGTACGTGTGTGTTTTTCAGGGTGAGGTGGAGTTTGCTCGGATCATGATGCTGGTTGATCCAAACGCTTCAGGCGTTGTGTCGTTCCAGTCCTTCATTGACTTCATGACCAGAGAGACAGCAGACACAGACACAGCTGAACAGGTCATCGCTTCCTTCAGGATTCTTGCTGCAGACAAGGTGTGTGTGTGTTATATTGTTTACTTAACCCTTTAACTCCAAAGTTTATCAGAACTTTTATTTTGTATCTGAAAAAGCTCACATATTCTTTCCATATGCGTTATCTGTTGTGTATTGTGTCTTGTACAGCCGTATATTCTGGCAGATGAGTTGAGGAGAGAACTCCCTCCAGACCAGGCAGAGTACTGCATCAGCAGGATGCCCCCATACTCTGGCCCTGGTGCCCTGCCTGGAGCCCTGGACTACACTGCCTTCTCCACTGCCCTCTACGGAGAGAGTGACCTTTAACTCCATCAACACCTATGACCTTTACAATCACATCTCACTTGTTAACCAAGTAAATTCTTTAAAGATACACAGTCCCATGAAATGAAAACATGGCAAATAAACAAAATGAGCACAACTTCAGTTTTTTATCTCATTTGATGTATTTTGCTAGACAGTTGATATAAAATGTAAATGCTCAATACATATGAAATGCAGTCTGAAAATGAAAAGAAATCAACGAAGGAAGCTGAAAGAAAGCAATGAAGAGGTTATTTTTCTGTGACAAGCCAAACAAAATTTTTTTGTGAATTTTATAATCACTTTGTTCTGAATCCCGTAATTCATTGAATCTAAGTTTTATTTTACTCTCTTTCATGTATTCTATTAATCATCTATTATAATACAGAAAACATTCACATGCATGTCACTTATATTACAGCAAAAAACAGTAGGTATACTGAAACTAAATAAGATTGATGTTGTTTAAATACATTTTAGGTTTTATGCATTTTACTCTGATTTCTTTTAATTCCATCTTTTCCCCCAGAATGAAATATATTTTGTGTGGTAGTGTTACACCCACTTTATGAATGATTTTGCACATTTGAATTATCCCTGAATTGAGAAAGTTTCACTCAGCCACCATGCTTTCTCATTTTTTCCTCTGGTATTATGTGAAAAAAGCAACATGAATAGTGGCTCAACTTAATTTTTCCACAATGTAATTATCACTTGAAACTTTTCACTAACAGTGCCTACTTTCATATACAGTATGGAAATAGTTTATATGAAGTAATAGGAGGTGACCTTTGTCATTCTCAGTTGTGAATCAGATAGATAACAGCATCAGCTACTGATATGGTTTTACATGAAATTTCGAATATTGCAGATCCTTGAACATTTTTATCAATTTGGTGATTGCATAAAGCGTAAAAGTGTCAATTTACTATAGGGCTTGTCAAATAAGGATAGCAAAACCAGAAATTATGATAAAATACTGAATTTACTGGAAAAAAGTATGTGAACTCTTAGGAACAATAGACAAACACAGCCTGCTTAATACATAAACAATTGTTGTTGTTTTCTGTATTGAACCCAGCATTTAAACTTTCACAGTTAAGATTGGAAAAGTAGGTGAATCCCTAGGCTTTTTCCTGCAACTATAATTAGGAAAAGTAATCTGGGATGGATTGTCATTTCAAAATGTTTTATTGTATTGCCATGATTCATGAATGCAGCAAAGTCCTAAAGGTCACACTAGTTCATTGTATGGTGACTGTGTACTTGATTGATTTGTGTTCAGTTTGTTAACTGTCAAATCAGTTTTAACAATGAAAGTGATTTGTGAATGTTTGGTGTTGAATTATATGATCAAGAAAGCCAAATTTGTGTGTTTTACAGTGACAAATGAAATAAACCTTACTTATGAAAAGACCAAGTCTCTGCTTTTGTTACATGTTTTGATCAAAGCATAATATAGACCTAAAATACGTAAATATTTATATATGCATAATATCTTGCACAATTTAGTGTGTTTTTACTTATATATTTAGACAAATATTTAAAATATTTATATATATTTAATATTAATTGATTATTTGATAATTCACATTAATTACGTTGTTTTTTTGTTTGTATATATATATATACAGTATATATGCATATGCTTTCTTTTTTCTTTTATTTATGTCTTGCTTGTTGGCTTTCTCCATTGTAACTTACCAAATATGGAGAAGCACTTTCTTTCCCACTTTATCAGATCTCAGCAGCATTATCTCATGATGGGTGGTATCATGGTCTCCCTGTCCTGGGATGAGTTCAGCACCTGCGGCTGGCTGGGTGAGTGGAGTTCTTCAGTCTTCTGGTTCTTACACACTGATCCCTGACTAGATCTAAAGTCTGGCTACATAGTCACTGAACATGGATATTGGAGAAGTGGAAGATGAAATCCAGTTTCTGCGAACTGTAAGTAAAATGGACTGTGTTATAATGCAAATTTATGAATGCGATTAATATTGTGTTGACTATTTCTTTATGCTGAACTACATGTAACTTCTGACAGAAAAAGGGCTAATTACTAAATTGCAATTGGATTTGTTATTAAATTGAAGTAACGGGAACTCAATTAGCTTATTGGAGATAAATATTAGATGTTAGCAGATGGGTTACAAAAGAATATATCTAAGACATTCTTTGGCCATGCATATGGATACACAGATTTGCTCCACAGCCATTATCAGTGTTATTTCATACAATATCACACTGATGATAAGTTTACACTTTATCAATCACTCATAACTTTGTGTATTTCTCAATAATTGTTGTGTCTCTTGTTATGTACAGTTATTAAATGCAATGATGTGATTTACAGTGTTTGAATTCACATTTGAGAGAGTTTGACCCATATCACTGGTGTCTATTTTTACTTTGTGTTATCAGTAACAGAGGAACTGGAGAGTCTGTTGGATGTGTGAGCTATCCACTCTCAGCTCCATATCTCTAAAACAGAGATAAATGTGCTCTCTCTTTCTTACACAGATACAGTACATGCTTCCACTGATTCACTGTATTTAGTGCATGCACTTATAACAGTAATGTGCAGAAAAATTATTTTCATATTGTGTTAATTAATTTAATTCATTTTAAAGTGATATGAATATGAATGTCCAAATGTGTGTGTTTGTGTTTCTTTGTGGCCCATTTCTGGTCACTGGAAGGCAAATGACAAGCTAGAGGTGTTGGAATTCTCCATTCACTGAATGATACGCCGTTATTCAGTCCTTATAAGGCTGCACAACCAGTGACACATAAAACACTGCTGTTCTACACACTGTAAGTGAGCAATGACATTTGATAGCATATGGGGCTTTTTATTTGTTTAGAATTGATTTATAATCTTTATTTAACCAGGAAAATGGGACTTTCTAATCACAGATATTAAAAATGTTAATTACTTGCATAAAAACACGGTAGACCAACAATATTTGGTAACACTTTATTTTAAGGTTACATATATTTTAACACATTACATGTACTTACTATGATAATAATAATAGTAGGCCTACATTATGCATAATTTACAAGTAACCCTAACCAAGTCCTAACCATAATTTCTCCAGGACCCCAAATCAGCCTCAAACTCCAGAGGGCAAACCCAACTGAGTAACCGTAACCAAAGAGCTTAGAACCCAAGAGGCGACACTTGTCACTAGATGGCGCTCCGGTAGCGCGGCCGCCATTATGGGGTGAAAATACTAACTGGAGCATAGAATCCTTCACATCTTACGCACAAAATCGGTGAATTTCACTGCCAAATCAGAAGCGCAATAGAACAGTTTTTTAATTAAGTCACCAGTAAATTTGTGTAGCTCCTACAGTAAATGTTGTATTGCCTTGTATATGTTTTATTACCAGTTGTGGAATCCAACCATTCAACCATCTGAGGTAACGTAGTTAGCCTACTTTATTGAGTATTTCCATTTTATGCAACTTTGCACATTTATTAATAGTAGCTTAAATTAATAATGAATAAATTTAAGATCATCATGTTTGCAGCGAACAATAGTATATTTTAGACCTCTGGAGTAATAGTAATATAGGTCTGAATTGAAATAGGCTATATTGTATTTTTAATGGATCACGCTACAAACATAACGATCTTATAATACATGATGCATTGCTGTGTCCGTTATCGCATAATTCACACTTTTGCTTTAACGGACAATAGACAACACTGCAAAATCAAGCTCTTATATTCATTATTGTCCAACATTCCCAATTTTTCTGATGTATGTCCTTAATTTAATTTCATATGTTGGTATTAATTCAGTGTTTATAAGCCTTTTAAAGAATTTTAGAGAGCAAAGTTTTTTTGAAAAAAGTGGAAGATTTAAACACAAAGTGTGTAAAATAAACTGTAAAAAGGATTTGATGATGACTAGTTATAGTATTTTATTCTGTGTTGTCATCATTCAGGTTGGATTTCAGCTTTAATGTATGTTTTGTTTTAACAAAGAAGCTGATATTGCCATAAAATAGTGGACTGCCGACTCGCTTTCACCCCAAAATGGCGGAAACGCAGGGCCGCTGCTGGGCGCCGGTGTTTCAATGGAACGTTATATTGACTGTCGGTTCTTGTTAGTGTATATTCTTTGCTGTTACATGTAGTTAATTGATATTACCAAAGTCCCTTTAAGACAAGTCATTTCACTCGGCGGCCATCTTTGAAACGCCTCTCGGGCATCCAAGTGCAGTTCCTCCCTGCGTTCCATTCGGAAGGGCTCATCCCCCTAATCCCTTCAAAGGGTTTACCCTCCGGAGTGAGAGCTTCGAAGGGATGAAGGGTGTAGTGGTAAAAAAAACTCTTTTTTTTGAATGCACTTCTGCGTCATCTTAACGAGACAATCAAAGATTGTGCAAGCTGCGCCCTTTGTTTAACGTTAGTTTATTTATTTATTTTTGGTTTATCGCACCATAACGTAGGCCTATATTGATATTTGAAACATTTGAATGGACTGATAAAAGGAGCTGTAAAGTATTTTTGTTGAGGTACAACGTCAATTTTGACCATAATGTACCAAATCTAACTTGTATAAATATTACAGTAGTATAAAATACTATACATACATTTATAGGTAAAATCGAACTCCTAACCTCCTGTTCCCATTCTGTGACGTCAAATAACTTCCATGTGCAAAGGATCATGGGGGCCCGAAGTGTCCATCAGTTGTACCCTTCATTCAGAAGGGCCCTTTGAAGTGGCCAGTTTTGAGCACTTCGGTTTGGAACGACCCTTCAATATGGCGGCCATGATTATTTTCACTCCGGAGTGCCCTTCGGAGGGCGATATATCCCGTTTGGAACGCACCGAACATCTCTTTGAATTGGGAAACATCAAATTCTCCAAAGCTGTTCACCAAGATTTCCATTAAATTTCATATTTGAAATAACCAATGAAATCTGACCACAATTGTCTCATGCATTTCGTTTCCAAACGCTCGAATCATGACAAAAAAAGGTATTATTCAGGCTGGATCAGGCTAATGCCCATGCGCAGTCCTAAATGCGCGTCTCTTCAGCTTCATTTCTGAGGCGCGCGTCCGCTGCAGTGACGCAATGACTTTACCAATGGCGATTGGCTCTTATTTAGAACGCGGGACTTATTCCGCCATATTGCGCATTGCACTTTCTCCCATTCAAAACAATACGAGTGACACGTCTTGGTGTTATTCTATAGTCTTTGATATTACTCAGTACTTATTTGTGTAATTGCACTGTAACAACATCACCATAATATAAAGTGTAACCCAATATTTATCAAACAATTTCACATTGAACAACGTTGCTGATTGTTATTTTTACTTAATGTTTGTTGATTGTCACATTATTGAGGTTTGTGTATTTAGTGTTGAGGTGTATGTGCATTTTTTTACAAAACTTTTGGATATTATTCCTTTACGTTCACCTTTTCAAAAGTTAAAACTGAATAATTACAAAGTTAAATTATATTTTCTGGAAATCTATAGTTGTCTTGACAAAGATTTATTATACCTAAATAGGATAACAAATTAAAAAAATAGCAAAGTTGTGCTACTGAGGACAATTAATCAAATCTTAATGTATTTCAAATGTCTTCTTATTTCTATTTCTATTTATCAAGTGTAATTTACATTACAAATTGTTAGCCTCATAGCATAATTGCCTAAGTCATTTTTTTTTCCAGTTGATCTGCGCAATTATGCTATGAGGCTAACGAAATGTAAAATAAAAAACAGTAGTAGAGCTGCAAACATAATTTGAGTTGTTGTGACTTCATTTGTTCCTGCAAACATTTGAAGGTGTCCTTATATGCCATTTGAAATTTATTTATTTAGGATAAACCCCTTGAGATGTAGCATCTCGTTTTCGAGGGGGTCTCAACATTCAAAATTACACAATCTTAACATACAAACATCATGAAGTTATAATTAACAATACACTAAACACAACAACACACAAAAAAAAAACCACAGTGACAGTCTCAAAGGTAACATGTACAGTCGATCTTAAAATAAGATGTTAAACATTGTTTAAACAACCCAAATGATGTAATGGATCTAATATCTATAGGTAAATTACTCCAATCCATTGGTGCTTTAAACCTAAATGCTCTTTTACCAATTGTTTTTTTTGCACGAGGAACCAAAAAATTAATATGAACAGAATGCCTAATTATATAATTTAATAAACAAGGTACAAAATATTGCTGCAGGTAACTGGGATAATCAAAATGAATACATTTAAATACAAATTGAAGCCAATGAATATGTCTTCTAACATACAGCGATGACCACTGAAGCGCATCATACATTGTACAGTGATGAGTAAAAAAAAAACATCCCAAAACAAATCTACAAACTCTATTATATGCTGTATTAAGTGGGGCAAGATCTGATTTTGATGCCGTTTGATAAATACGGAAGAGAATTAGGGCCAAGCAATAATAAAAAAATAAAACCATCTCGAGATTAAAGTTGTTAAATTACGAGAAAAAACTCGTTAAATTTCGAGATAAAATGTAGAGAATAAACTCGTTAAATTACGAGAAAAAAGTCATTAAATTACGAGAACAAACTCGTTAAATTTCGAGAAAAAAGTCGAGATAAAATGTCGAGAATAAAGTCATTAAATTACGAGAATAAAGTCATTAAATTACGAGAATAAAGTCATTAAATTACGAGAACAAACTCGTTAAATTTCGAGAAAAACGTCGAGATAAAATGTTGAGAATAAAGTCATTAAATTACGAGAATAAAGTCATTAAATTACGAGAAAAATGTAGTTAAATTTCGAGAAAAAAGTCGAGATAAAATGTTGAGAATAAACATTAAATTAACGAATGTATTCTCGTAATTTAACGACTTTTTTCTCGTAATTTAATGACTTTATTCTCGTAATTTAATGACTTTATTCTCGTAATTTAATGACTTTATTCTCGTAATTTAATGACTTTATTCTCAACATTTTATGAATTTGTATAGAATCCGAATTAGAAACATATATGACGGTATCATCAGCATAAAGTTGTACCTGACAATTTTTGGGACTTAATGATAAATTATTTACATAAATAGAAAAAAGAAGTGGTCCCAATATTGAACCTTGCGGCACACCTCTTTGTTGAATTAAAAAATCTGATATATTCCCGTCTATGACAACACATTGTTTTCTGTTGTGCAAATATGAATTAAACCACAGAACTGTTTTATCAGAAAGACCAATTGCATGAAGTTTATCTAAAAGCAAATAATGATCAACCAAATCAAAAGCTTTAGTTAAATCAAGACAAATTGCACCTGTGAGTTTGCCATCATCTGAAGCTGAAAACACATCATTAGTAAACTTAAGTAAAGCAGTAGTTGTAGAATAATTAGACCTAAAACCAGATTGAACTGAAGATAAAATATTATTAACAGATAAATAATTTGAAAGCTGTTTATAAACAATTTTTTCAAAAACTTTAGATATAGAACATATAGTGGATATACATTGGGTACGGAAAGTATTCAGACCCCCTTACATTTTTCACTCTTTGTTATATTGCAGCCATTTGCTAAAATCATTTAAGTTCCTTTTTTTTCCTCATTAATGTACACACAGCACCCCATATTGACAGAAAAACACAGAATTGTTGACATTTTTGCAGATTTATTAAAAAAGAAAAACTGAAATATCACATGGTCCTAAGTATTCAGACCCTTTGCTNATAGAGCCAGTCCCAGGCCTATTATGATTAAGCTCCTTAACTTCCAGGACAAGGTGAAAATTCTTCGGATCGCGAGGGAGAAAAAGAAGCTTGAGCACAAGGGGACACGTATATATATATTTATCCGGATTTTAGCGCTGAATTGATGAAGAGGCGCAAGAGCTTTGATCCTGTTAAGCGCAAGCTTCGTGAACTAAATATTAAATACTCTCTTCGTTATCCTTGCACGTTGTGTGTTTTTGTTGATGGTAAACAGCAACGTTTTAGCTGCCACAAAGATGCTGAGGCAGTTTACATGTCACCTCAGATCTCTTCAGGATGGGTTGTCTGAGGTGAGGCTGATCTTTGATTTTGTTAACTGTTAACTGTTTTTCCTATCATTGTAAAAATCCGAAGCAGTTTTTGTAGAAAGTCAACCTTCACCAGTCGGGGCTTTATGGCAGAGTGGCCCGACGGAAGCCTCTCCTCAGTGCAAGACACATGAAGGACAAGACACCATCTTGGAGTCCTTCAGGTGTTTTTTAGCAAACTCCATTCGGGCTTTCATGTGTCTTGCACTGAGGAGAGGCTTCCGTCGGGCCACTCTGCCATAAAGCCCCGACTGGTGATGGTTGACTTTCTACAGAAACTGCTTCGGATTTTTACAATGATAGGAAAAACAGTTAACAGTTAACAAAATCAAAGATCAGCCTCACCTCAGACAACCCATCCTGAAGAGATCTGAGGTGACATGTAAACTGCCTCAGCATCTTTGTGGCAGCTAAAACGTTGCTGTTTACCATCAACAAAAACACACAACGTGCAAGGATAACGAAGAGAGTATTTAATATTTAGTTCACGAAGCTTGCGCTTAACAGGATCAAAGCTCTTGCGCCTCTTCATCAATTCAGCGCTAAAATCCGGATAAATATATATATACGTGTCCCCTTGTGCTCAAGCTTCTTTTTCTCCCTCGCGATCCGAAGAATTTTCACCTTGTCCTGGAAGTTAAGGAGCTTAATCATAATAGGCCTGGGACTGGCTCTATCGCTTTGACGAACTGTCGGGGAGCGATGAGCCCATTCAATGATCAGTGGAGTTGGAAAATTGTCTTGCCCTAAAAGCTGTGGAATCAGCCGGGACATAAAACCAGTAATATCATTACCCTCCACTGACTCCTGAACTCCAATGAATCGAAGATTAGAACGTCGGTTTCGATTCTCCAAATCGTCAACTTTGTCAATCAGGTAAGAGTTATCTTGGTCATTCCACGAAATCGGTGCCTTTTGCGCCCCTAAGAAATAACCAGACATAGAAGTACTATAACAACAAATAAATTTGTGATTTAAAAACATATCAATACTGTGCATTGTTTTATCAATATTACACCAAAGTAAAGTCAATTAAATATTATTTTAAATAATTAAAATTGCATTTATTCTCATAAGGGTAGGGTTTTTGGCCTGTCCCTTGCTATGATTGTTCTTTTTCAGCAGGACTTTTAATTTGCAAATTGAATGCAAAATGATACAAAAATCACTTTTGCATATTGTTCAAAGTATAGTCTTATTGTCAAGCAATGTTTTAGCATAATTATGCATTATTTTTTTATAAAATATGTATCATTTTATCGGTGTCTCCTATTTCATGTCAGCCCTGTTACCCTCACCAAAGAACCCTGTATAAATAATGTTACATTCCAGTGACATCACTTCCAGTAAGTTACATCATCTCTAAACCAGGATGTCAACAGTTCAAATAAAAATAAGTTTCTCTCTCTCTTCTATAATTTTCTATTTTTGATGATTTATGAGGTTTGACTGAGGGGGGATATCATGCAATGTCAAACCTGTTACCATTTTTGAAGTATACATTTAAACACTTATTTATTTAATGTAATATAATTATTATCTACAAGTAATATCACTTTAAAGTGTACAAAATGTGTTTTTGTGATCTGGTCTGTAAGCTAGCAAATAGCAAATTAGCTTGAAATTGTCAAACCTGTTACCGTCAACCCTGTTACTTTTTGGGTAACAGGGATGACAACCACCTTATCCTCTCTGTATTTAACATTTATCTGTGTCAAATGCAAACATTTTAAAAGGTCATCCCAGGTGTATTATTGTTGTCTATATCATTCAGTGTGGGTGGCATATGAGCATCAGTTACATTTTTAGTTAGTATTTGTAGTATTGGTAGTATTACTATTGTTGGTACAGGAATCTCGTAATTCAAGTATGAACTATTTAAATGTATTATATAAACTTAATATATAATATATTTTAACCCTAACAGAGTGTGTAGCTATTCATTTCTTAAACAACCATGTTGGAATATGTATCATGGCCATATTCCAGGATGACAATGCCAATATTCATCATGGTTAAAGGATGGTTCAGAGAGCACAAAGAATCATTTTCACACATGAATGGGCACTTCTGAGTCCTGACTTTAACCTCAATGTAAGACTAACCTCTTGATGGAAATAAATGTTCTGATGTCATTTCCATCAGGAGGTGCATACATTTTTGGTTACGATCTTGTATTGACAATGCAAGAGGTGAGCACTCTGTAAAGTCTCCTCCAGCACATCCCAAAGACTTACACTCAGGTTAAAGTCAGGACTCGGAAGTGTCCATTTCCTATGTAAAAATGATTCTTTGTGCTTTGTGAACCATTTTTCACAGTTTTAACCCTGTTGAATATTGGCACTGTCAGCCTGGAATATGGCCATGATACATCTTTCAACACATTTGTTTAAGAAAAGAAAAGCTACACACTACATCTCTTAGGGTTAAAGAACCATTGCCAAACATGTAACATGCTAGAAACAAAATAATCACTGTAATAATGATCCATTCATAGGTTCTTAAGTATTTACCTATTCAAATCCAAACAACAACCTTTTTTTTGGCCGGGCACGGGGAGCAGTGAATATTTTAAGCTCTGTGAGGGGACACACTGACACAGACAAAACGTATGGACGCATGGGTCTAATTACAGTAGCCTTAAAACATTTAAAGCGTGCATATGCACAGATTTGATCTTAGAGTGTTAAATCCACGCCAACGCTCATATTTATAAAAACGTGGAAAAGTGCTTTGCGCCACATCAGAGTCTGAACAGACGTACAGTACACACTTTTCCTTGTCAGATTACTGCAGGTTTTTTGGAAATCTAAGCTATTCTTACAGCTCGCCATTCTAAATTAAACGATTTGGACGATGACTGGTGATCTTTTATATGTAAATGACAATAATTAGGTGTTGTTTACAACACCGAGAACTAAAACCACTCAGCTGTGCACAAGTTCAAGATTATTTGCGATTTAGGCTATATATTTCACATCTGAAAGAGAGAAATATATGGAAGTAATTTAATGCCAAATGTTTTCGAAATAAAAAGCTTGTTGAATTGCACTAATTGAAAAAAAATATGCATTACATTAGCTGTGTTTGCATTTAGATGCATTGTATTTTTAAGGCTTGAATTTTTATGGGCTGAAATTCAACATGGTTGTATATTTAGCTGTGAATATTTCAATTAAAAATATTTCACACACATTTTCATTATTAAAAATTCAATAATTTATTTTCACCTTTCAGATTTCACTTCCAAAATATTCATTCTGTTTAAAAATACAACCTATAAAATTCGACTAGCAATTTTCAGTCCATTTTATTTCGCTTTACAAATTCGCTTCCACAAATTCAGTGGTTCAAATTCGGCAGAAAATTCAACATTTCACATCCGGGAACTGCAGGAAAAGCAGTAGAGTACCGATGCATGATCTCTATCTGCTGTTAGTCTTCTTCGCCAGCAGGTGCCGCTAATGGCTGTTTAAGACCAGCTCACGGCTAGTAAGTCATCATTCATTCATTCATAAAAACGGATATGGAGCAAGCATAAGTGAATGTGTGATGATTATTAGGGCCAGTATAAATGCAGAAAAGCTGATAAAGACACAAAAGCTGCATTTATGATTAATTCAGTGTCTTTATGGTTACCTGTGTAGTCTACATGTAAGCAGCTTTCTCTACAGTGAACGAGATTATAACGTTAATGCCCGATGCTGGTGTACAGATCAAACGTTAAATCTGAGGTAAACATATATTTCTCTCTGTTTAGTTTCCTTAACTTTATATCCCAGCGCTGTGTTGTAATAGGGTTTCCCTCATACTTCATACGATTCCCCTGCCATCAGGACATATAAAACATTTAACACAGCTTAATGGACTCGTTCAGTGATATAAAAGATAATTTGTGATGTAGGTTATACTATATAGGCTCCAAGAAAGCAGATACTGGCATAAAGTTGTTTTGACGATGAACGTTTGATATTTGCAAATTTAGGGACCGTCTCTAAAGTTACGACATTGTTATTCACGTTTCTACCTTCAATAGCGTTTAAAGAGAATGAATTGAATCACTGTTCGACCTGACACCTAGAACACTTTACAGTTGGTTTTGTGACTGTAAATCATACTCATCACATGTTATTGAGATTTAAATTATGGCATTTTTTTGTATGATCCCATACAGTAGTGAAATACATAGCAATATTTACATATTATTTGACAGTATATTTGGAAACACTTTACAATAAGGTTCATAATGTATTTACTAACTATCCATGAGCAATAGCCAACATTTGTTACTTCATTTGGTAATCTTTGTTAACGTTAATAAAAATGTAGCAGTTCATTGTTCATGTTAGTTCACAGTGCATTAACTAATGTTAACAAATATAACTCTTGATTTTAATAATGTAAGAGTAAATGCTGGAATTAACATAAACAAAGATTAATAAGTGCTGTAGAAGTGCAGTTCGTTGTTAGTTCATATTATCTAGTTAATATAAAGTGTTACCTTTTATTTTAATAAACATCAAAGATCTAAAAGGTTTGCATTATACCTGAGACCTAGATGAACACTTTACAGTTGGTTTTGTGACTGTAAATCATTCTCTTTAAACGCTATTGAAGGTAGAAACGTGAATACCAATGTCGTAACTTTAGAGAGAGTCCCTAAATTTGCGAATATCAAACGTTCAGCGTCAAATCAACTTTATGCCAGTATCTGCTTTCTTGGAGCCTATATAGTAACTTACATCACAAATGATCTTTTATATTACTGTACGAGTCCATTAAGCTGTGTTAAGTGTTTTATATGTCCTGATGGCAGGGGAATCCTATGACGGATGAGGGAAACCCTAGTATTACAACACAGCGCTGGGATATAAAGTTAAGGAAACTAAACAGAGAGAAATATATCTACCTCAGATTTAACGTTTGATCTGTACACCAGCATCGGGCAATAACGTTATAATCTCGTTCACTCTAGAGAAAGCTGCTTATGTAGCCTACAGGGAAAGTAACTGACACTGAATTAAGCATATGCAGCTTTTGTGTCTTTATCAGCTTTTCTGCATTTATACTGGCCCTGATAATCATCACACATTCACTTACGCTTGCTCCATTTCTGTAAATCCGTTTTTATGAATGAATGAATGATGACTTACTAGCCGTGATCTGGTCTTAACACAGCCGCTAGCGGCACCTGCTGGCGAAGAAGACTAACAGCAGATAGAGATCATGCATCGGTACTCTTCTGCTTTTCCTGCAGTTCCCGGATGTGAAATGTTGAATTTTCTGCCGAATTTGAACCACTGAATTTGTGGAAGCGAATTTGTAAAGCGAAATAAAATGGACTGAAAATTGCTAGTCGAATTTTGTAGGTTGTATTTTTAAACAGAATGAATATTTTGGAAGTGAAATCTGAAAGGGGAAAATAAATTATTGAATTTTTAATAATGAAAATGTGTGTGAAATATTTTTAATTGAAATATTCACAGCTAAATATACAACTATGTTGAATTTCAGCCCATAAAAATTCAAGCCTTAAAAATACAATGCATCTAAATGCAAACACAGCTAATGTAATGCATATTTTTTTTCAATTAGTGCAATTCAACAAGCTTTTTATTTCGAAAACATTTGGCATTAATTTACTTCCATAAAAGTGAATGCAAAACAATATAATGTAAATTAAAAAGTAAGAAACTTTACAGTATAATGTAAAAAAATATGTAGATTGTATGCTGAAGAATGTGTCCCGTCATCCCTGTTACTCTGGTCAGTCCTGTTACCATTATGTCAATCCTGTTACTGTCATTAATTTCATAAATAATGTAAAAATAATATTTGAAATGGCCTTCCAAGTTTTTCAGTTGTAACAATCACATTATTTTGTTTTGGACAAAGCCCTTCTTTTAATATCTCTCTTGTAAATCTATATATTTTTCTTAATTGACAGGTGATCAGCCTTCAAAATTAGGATGTTTTTGGTCATCTGAATGACAAATATAAGATTTGTTTAAAAAATATCAAATTTGAAACAACCCCAGTGAAAAAAGGAACAAAAATACTGCTCTTGATCTGTTGAATTGCATCCCACAAAGTTTGGAGTGAGATTTGCGGCTCATCCATTGCAACAGACGAGTAATCCAAAGCGCCGATACAAAACGTGTGATTGTAAGACGTAAGACGTCAACGCCAACAAATTGAAAAGCAGTCCAAAGTAAAAAAGATCTTACAAAGTTACAATAATAGCAATACTCGTGCTTGCCCACATGGAAAAAACCTATATAAACATATATGTTTCAATATAGGTTTTGATATAGGTTTTTAATATATGTGACATATATAAAATTGGCCGTTTTCCTATATTATATGTACATATATGTACATATATGCACACATATATATATATATGTACACATATATGTGCACATATACAGTACAGTCCAAAAGTTTGGAACCACTAAGATTCTTAATGTTTTTAAAAGAAGTTTCGTCTGCTCACCAAGGCTACATTTATTTAATTAAAAATACAGTAAAAACAGTAATATTGTGAAATATTATTACAATTTAAAATAACTAATAAATAATAACTAATAAATTCTATTTGAATATATTTCATAAGTAATTTATTCCTGTGATGGTAAAGCTGAATTTTCAGCATCATTACTCCAGTCTTCAGTGTCACACGATCCTTCAGAAATCATTCTAATATGCTGATCTGCTGCTCAAGAAACATTTAATGTGTACAATTGTTCAAAATATTTGTGTACAATATTTTTTTTCAGGATTATTTGATGAATAGACAGTTCAAAAGAACAGTGTTTATCTGAAATCTAATCTTTATAAATGTCTTTACTGCCACTTTTGATTGATTTAATGCATCCTTGCTGAATAAAAGTATTCATTTCTTCAATTTCTTTTCAAAAAAATAAAAATAAAAATTCTTACTGACCCCAAACTTTTGAATGGTAGTGTATAATGCTACAGAAGCTTTGTATTTCAGATAAATGCTGTTCTTTTGAACTTTCTATTCATCAAGGAATCCTGAAAAAAAGTACACAACTGTTTTCAACATTGAAAATAATCATAAATGTTTATTGAGCAGCAAATCAGCATATTAGAATGATTTCTGAAGGATCATGTGACACTGAAGACTGGAGTAACGATGCTGAAAATTCAGCTTTGCATCACAGGAATAAATTACTTTGTCAAATATATTTAAATAGTACACAGTTATTTTAAATTGTAATAATATTTCACAATATTACTGTTTTTTACTGTATTTTTAATTAAATAAATGTAGCCTTGGTGAGCAGACGAAACTTCTTTTAAAAACATTAAAAATCTTAGTGGTTCCAAACTTTTGGACTGTACTGTATGTGCATACATATACCTATATAGGTACATATATGCACGTATATATGCACCTATATGTTCACCTATAGGGGGAGACATGTTATGCAGTGGGGAAGTACTACCAAAAAGTGAAACAGGACATCTGCGGTCAATTTAAGAATCCTTGTTATTTCATCCCTGTAAAGAAAAGTCTGGGGCCTTTAGTTGCTATACAAGCATCTCAGATAAAAGAAAAGTGTCTGTTCATTAAAACTGTGAACAAACATGTTGACATTGTCTTCAAATTCATTAACCACAGTGAAATGCTCCGATAGATGGGATGAGGATGATGATGATGATTACTTGAATGTATGTTCTATGTACTTTTTTTTTGCTACATTTAGACTGTAATGACCTTTCAGCCATATTCATCTAGAAACTGCATTAAGACAATACAGAAAACATTGCGTTTGCATTGCATTTGGTGGATGTAACAGTGAATGTGTGGATGAGCTGTGATGTGAATCTGGAAGTGACTTGAAATTGAAAAAAAAGTTTGACAAAATAAAAATTAAAAACCATTTTGTTATACATTTCCTTCTTTTCCACTATCTTCATACAAGAAAGAATTGACCTTGTAAATGTTTCTGTGTAGATATCATAGTTAATATATCATGTTAATATATTGCCATAGTTAAATTCCATAACATGCCAATTACATGTGATACCGATTTCACGTGTTCGCACATACATAAGTTCTTGCATATTTTTTTTCGTTAATTCTTAGTTTTTGCCTTGATAATAGAAAATATGAGCTAGGCATCATGTATGACAGTCAAAAATGAGATATGAGCTACAAAATGACCTGATCCTGCCATTAGCTATATAGAAGACATATCTTGTATGTATAGGGCTTATATGTGGATATGAAGAAGCAATACAGGAGACCTATATTTCCTGTATATGCACATATATGCACCTCAATTTTGCCTATATGTGGCATATATACGCATATATTCAGCATATATGCCACATATAGGCAGCATATATATTATCATATATGTGCATGTATGCAGCATATATGTACATATACACTGCATATAGGTTTCATATATGCGCATATATCCACATATAGGTTCTTTCCATGTGGGTGATGTTGTTGAGCTCAACACGCGTTCACTCACGCTGCGGCCATCTTGTTAAGTGATGATTTTAAGCATTATTCTATCAAAAACCTATGTTTTGAGTTTAATTTATAATGTGTTTTAATGTTGTGAGATCAACTAAGTGTCTATATTCTTAGCTGTGGTCAGTAGTGTGAATGTGTTTTTCAGAGAGATGAGCTGGTGTTGAGGTGTTGTTCATCAGGCCCTCATCAGAAGAAACTGTGTTTAGCTGCAGAAGCTTTTGGCGACAAGTTGTGTTACCTTGAGTCCACCTCCAACTCAAAGGTGAGATGCTCATTTATTTAATTTTTTTAAACTAAGTCACTTATATGTGTAAGAACAGTCAGTACATGATCATACTCCTCGAAAACAGCTCCCTGCAGTTTCGTGTCGCCTTTTCTCATTAACAGAATGTTCCAGCAGACCTTTCTGTGTGCGTGTTTGTTCTTGACCAGTGTCTGTCTGTCCGAGCACTGCAAGAGATGCTGGCAAACCATGAAGATCTGTGTGCAGGGGTGGGTAATGTAGTGAAATGGGCTTCAGACCATTCAGAACTCAACAAACTATGAACAGTTGTCAAATATGTCACCCGCACACTATTGTTCACAAGTTTGGGTCACTAGCATTCACAAGTTTTTGGATATGTTTTTTGAAAGAAATTACAACTTTTATTTCAGCAAAGATGTTAAATTAATAAAAAGTGACATTTCTAATGTTTGTAAAGATTTAAGATTGTAAAGATTTCAACTAAATGCTGTACTTTTGAACTTTCTATTCATCAAAGAACCATGCTTTACAGAAAAAAAACAGCACAACTATTTTCAACATAGATAATAAAAAAAAATGTTTGATCACCAAATCAGCATATTTAATGATTTCTGAAGGATCATGTGACACTGAAGACTGGAGTGATGATGCGGAAAAAAACAAACAACAACACAGGAAAAAATTACATTTTAAAATATATAAAATAGAAAACAGTTATGTTAAATTGTAGTACAATTTTACAATATAGCTATTTTACTGTATTTGGAGACATAAGAGCATAAGAGCCTTCTTTCATAAACTTTAAAAAACCAACCCAAACTTTTGAACGACAATATACCTCAGATCAATATACAGTTGACATTTCTTATTCATGGTGTAACTTGTAAACAAATGTTAAAGTTGTGCCAAACAATAGACTGTAAACTGTAAAATATCACAGAGTGTTTTGTTTCAGTCAAGTGAGGCAGCTGGGCGTCGTACTCTGCTCTATGGCCAGGCAGTGCTGTTTCGACATGCCTTTAGTGACATGGTAAGTCCAGTCTTTATATTCCGTGGTTATTAATTAGTGGCTTCCATACTGGTACTATGAAGTTCACATTTTGAATCTGATGTCCCTTCTGTCTTGTTTTAGTATCTTTGCTGTTTGTCCACATCAGGCCTCTCCTCTGACAAACTGGCTTTTGATGTTGGTATGCAGGAGGAAACAAAGGGTAAGTTTATATTCTCTTTGTGTATACTGTGAAATGTATTTATAAAGACTTCCCAGATAGCACAGGTACATACGTCTTGCTAAAGAGCACTGAATCTGGAAAACATCTGTTGTGTACAAACATCTTAGAAATCCAAATTCTGAATCAAACACCTTTCTTAGACTAAATGTCTGTTTAACATCTGACAGGAAACGTCTTATGTCGGGTTCACACTGTACGATTTTGGCCACGATTTGGTCGTCTGAGAATCCTAAAAGATTCTTCGGATCCTAGGGCAAAATCTGAAGTTTTTGATTGCTAGTTTGACATGTTTGCTGACAGCTGCTTATTGATGACCATTGTGATCAGATTTTACCTCTGATGAAATTTTGGCAGTGTGTGATAAGTGTCTGAAGCTGGGATCGAACTCTGGTCTTCTAGTCAGCTGAACTGCTTCTTTACTACTGATGACAAACAGCAGATGGACCCATGGGCAGAAGAATAACATTCAGGCTTAGATGACTGAACAAAAAGTGTTTTACTGCTGACTCCAATTTCAAAAATACAACAAAAAGGAAGCTGAGCTTCCACGGAAATAACAGAAACAAAAGATGAGCAAAAGGCAAATCCAAAAACAACAGACTTAGGGTGTATTCACGGTAACACTTTAGAATACTGATCCTCCATTAATGAATAACTACACAGAAACAAATAAGTAATGCATTATTAACATTCTAGTAACTACTATTAACAAACAAGAAACTCTGATTAATTAATTAATAGTGCTCAGTTGAAGGTGGTAGTTCACTATTAGCCTCAAAACCTCAAAAGTAACCTCAAAAGTCTACACTGACTTCAGTAGTTACTAGAGAGCTATCATGTTTCTCACTTTAGAATACTGATCCAAATAATTTGTATTTCATTCTGAAAGATTTGGTACTTCAGTCATTACTAGTGGGTTACTATGATCTTTACTTTAGAATTATGTGCAGAATTATACATTATGCATTATTCACATTAATTATGAACCTGTATATAGTAGTTCTTAGTAGTTCTCTGGAAGGTATGAAAAAAATAGTAGTGACTGATTAGCTAATAGTGAACTACCACATTCAACTAGGCGCTATTACTTACTAATTCATTAATCAGAGTTTCTTGTTAGTTAATAGTAGTTACTAGAGTGTTAGTAATGCATTACTCATTTGTTCCTGTAGTTATTCATTAATGAAGGATCAGTATTCTAAAGCAGTGTTTCTCAACTCCAGTCCTCGGGACCCACTGCTCTGCACATTTTGTATGTATCCCTTATTTAACGCACCTGATTCAGATCATCAGCTCGTTAAGAGAGACTCCATGACCTGAACTGAGTGTGTCAGGTAAGAGAGACATACAAAATGTGCAGAGCAGTGGGTCCCGAGGACTGGAGTTGAGAACCACTGTTCTAAAGTGTTACCATATTCACACCAGGAAAGTCCACTAGTTCACTTGCTTTGGTCCGGATCAAATACAATGTTGATTTTTTTTTGTTCGGTGCGGTTTGCTTTCACACTGCCCTTTTTGCAAGTGAACCAAAATTTGTAAACAAAACAACACGTTTGCTAAGGTCATCCATTAATTGGACAGAAATTAAACTGTACCAGAGTTCATTTGGAACCGGACCGAGACCACTTCTTCAGCTGGGTCTCGGTACGGTTGTTTGGTCTGCACCCAAGTGCGATTACTGTCCAAAACATCCACACCAAGGAGGGAAATGAACTTGAGTTCGATTTAATCGAACCAAACAAGACAGGTGTGACTACACCCTTAGCTTTTTTGGTGAGGATAACACATGCATTGTAGGCTCAAGACTAAACACAACGGAAAGAAAGAGGCATGCTTAAATAGGCCAACACAAACAAGCTAATGAACCACAGGTGGGAGAAATCAAATCTTAATGAGTAGCAACACAATGAATTCTACAGAAGCTGGTGACACCAAGTGGCTGTGAGAGTCATTACATGGCATACAGGTAAGTGTCAATGCCAGCTAGTGGTTGGGAGAGTCATTACAAATCAGCACCAACTAGAGGCTGGGAGAGTCATTAAAAGCTGGAGACTTACACAGTGTCAAGTTTTTATGCACAGTCCTGCAGTGTGAGTTTTCTTTTCAAGATGATCAAAATTAATGCTAGAGATTGTTTTTGTTTGCTAGCCAGTATTTCTATCCCGCATGTAAATGCAGCTCACGTCACTGAACGTGTCATGAATTGATGATGTAAAACTCTGGACTTCTTGCATGTCCATTATTAACGTGCTTGACAGTCTGACATTAATGACAAATGAGATCCCACACGTGGCTTACAGCGGGGATCATGTTTGTACAGTGTGACAAGCAACAGTCGTAAATGATTATTATAAATCATACGTTGTGCACCTGGCTTTAGAGATATATTGCAGATTAGCAAAATACATCTTGCAGATGTAAATGCAGACATCAAATAGACGTATCCGTGATGTATGTGTGCTATCAACATTGGGCTGCCATAATATTGATGTTATACAATGTTGTTTTTGTATGGATTCAGGTGAGGTGTGTTGGTGGACAGTTCACCCTGCCTCCAAACAGAGGTCAGAGGGTGAGAAAGTCAGAGTGGGTGATGATCTCATCTTAGTTAGTGTTTCCTCTGAAAGATACCTAGTGAGTGAATCCATTAATTCGTCCATCTGTTCATCTATTTGTCTGTCTGTATATCAATATTTTTATGCAGTGTGACAACCTGTCTCTCTCTTTCTAGCATGTGTCATGGATTAACGATGAAGGTAATGACAATCTCATTGGCCGTGTGGATGCTTCCTTTCAGCAAACATTATGGAGTGTGGCCCCTGTTTCTTCTGGGACTGTGAAGACGCAGGGTAGATGACCAATTCTACACTATCAGTTTAAACATTTGTTTAATGTCTGAAGCTCGTAAAGGTGCAGTATGCGATTTCTAAAAAACGCTGCTGAAAAGTGGATCGGACCGAGCACCAAAACACACTTGTAGCCAATCAACATTAAGGGGCATATACACTCATGATGGTGGAGGAGAGAGATCTCTGTGCACAAGTGTTACATTTTTGCTCTAGGTTTGTATAAAATTTGGCATTTTTTATTATTTTTTACTTTAAACTCTAGGTCATGTGAGAGGAGGGGACACTGTGCGTCTGCTAAATGGAAACACAGATGAATGTTTGACCATTCCTGCAGCTGAACACAGACGGCAGGAGCGCAGGTCAGAGAGGTCACCTTACTGATTGGAGACAGATTATTGACATTTATTATATATTTTTCCTTCATGACCATTTTTCCTTACTTCCTCCAGATCTGTACATTTCGAGGGAGGCTTGGTATCTCTTCATGCTCGATCTTTATGGAGGCTCGAAATGTTACATGTTGTGTAGGTGTTCCTAGCTAGTTAGCTAATGACAGTGAGTTAGAAGTAGATTCCCTCTGTGTTTGTCAGACTGTATTAGTAAAAGATTGTTTGCAGGTGGAGCGGTAGTCATATTCACTGGGGTCAGCCGTTCCGTCTTCGGCATCTTACCACCGGGTCATACCTGGGACTGACTCATGATCAGGGACTACAGCTCATGGAAAGAGAAAGAGTCGATGTTAAAAGTACAGCATTCTCCTTCCATGCATCGAAGGTTGGACAATATCAGCTCTAAACTCAACATAGCCAGATAAACCATATTATAACCAAATAAATAGTTGTGGTTACATAGTATAATCAGATTTTTTGCTGTATAATAACTTTTGTTGTTGTTGTTGTGGTGTGATATTAAATTTTGATGATTAATTCAATCTTTTTATTCCCATTGCATTTTTATAGGAAGAGAGCCAGGAGAGCTCACATTTTGTTATGAGGAGAGATGGCATGGGCACACCTGAGATCAAATATGGAGACTCTCTCTGCTTCATTCAGCACATTGACACAGGGCTTTGGCTCACATATCAGACCACTGACTCCAAGAGACAGAAGGAAAGTGTACAACAGAGACAGGTAAACTTATGTAAAAAAAATCAAATAAGGTCCAAAATCATACTAGATAAGAACACTTACAATACAGTTCAAAAGTATAGGGGTCGGTAAGATTTTTTTTTAATGTTTATGAAAGAAGTCTTTTGTGATCACCAAGACTGCATTTACTTGGTCCAAAATACAGTAAAAACAGTAATATTGTGAACAATTATCACATTTTATATATTATTTGTATATATGTTACAAAATGTAATTTATTCCTGTGATGGCAAAGCTGAATTTTAGCATCATTACTCCAGTCTTCAGTGTCACATGATTCTTCAGACATCATTCTAATATGCTGATTTGCTGCTCAACAATCATTTATAATTATTATCAGTGTTGTGCTGCTTAATATTTTTGAGGAAACCATGATTTTTTCAGGATTCTCTGATGAATAGAAAGTAAAAAATAGCATTTATTTGAAATAGAAATCTTTTGTAACATTATAAATGTCTTTACTGGCACACAGAATACATTACTTTAAAAAAAAAGTAAATAAATAATCATACTGACCCCAAACATTTGAATGGTAGTGTACATTATTGTGCTCAGGAGCTGCAAGTAAACAAAGCCTTTCAAAACACCTTTCATTTTTAATTGTTCTGTCTAATATTTGAATTATGGTTAAAATGTGTGAAGTGGTTCTCTCTTGCAGGCTGTTTTGCAAGCAGAAGGTCACATGGATGATGGAATCACCCTCTCTCGCTCTCAACGGGAGGAATCACAAGCTGCTTGTATAATTCGTAGCTCTGCCCTTCTCTTCTCACAATTCATTAGGTAAAATGGATAATAATAGTGATAGCAGACAGAATAATGTTAGCAGACAGAATATGTGGTTATCAACTCTGCTTGAACATTTCGAATTCTAACTCTTTTAAAATCCTTTAAGTGTGTTCAAAGAAGCACAATTATGTTTCATAATGATGTTTTTTTCCATTTCTGAAGGGGACTAGATGATGTCAGTCAGAAGGAAAATATTACTGATTTGTTTCTTCCAATTGAGATGGTCCATCTGACACTGCAGAATTTGCTTGGTTATTTTCAATGTCCTGAAATGGGGCAAGACCATGAGGTTAGACAGGGAGTTATTAGAGGACTGAAGAACAGACAAAATCTCTTCCAAGATGAGGTAATACCTGCAGCAAATGAGACAGCTCATATATGTAGCTAGCCACACACTGCAATAATATCTGAATT
Organism: Anabarilius grahami; assembly: GCA_003731715.1. Classification (NCBI taxonomy): domain Eukaryota; kingdom Metazoa; phylum Chordata; class Actinopteri; order Cypriniformes; family Xenocyprididae; genus Anabarilius; species Anabarilius grahami. Next base: position 632,726 of record RJVU01042598.1, read on the forward strand.
GTTTACTTTTTTTGTTCTGTTTTATTGTGCCTTTCTCAGGGTATAATCACTCTGGTGCTGGACTGCATTGACCACCTGCATGTGTACAACAGTGTGACTCATTTCGCAGAGGCTGCTGGGAAAGAGGCAGGAGAGTCATGGGAAAAGATATTGAATTCTTTTTATGAGCTGCTAGGTATAGGATGACTTGTTTCAAGATTTATAAAAGAGGTTTAGCCTTGATTTACAAAATTTCCATTTTCCTTATAGCTGCCCTTATCAGGGGTAATCGGAATAACTGTGCCCAGTTTTCTGGATCCTTGGACTGGCTGGTCAGCAGACTGGAGAGGCTGGAAGCCTCCTCTGGTAGATGTCTTGCAGAATGATTTAGTTTGTGTTATAACTAGAATGCCTAATTTGATTTTAGAGTCTAAACATGATGTCAAAAAGAATCTCCCCTCATTTGTTACTTGTTTCCCCTGTATTTTTTTCTTTTTCTTTTTAGGAATATTGGAAGTGTTACATTGTGTTTTAGTAGAAAGTCCTGAAGCTTTGAATGTTATTAAGGAAAGCCACATAAAATCTATCATCTCACTTCTGGACAAACATGGAAGGAACCATAAGGTAATGTACAGTACCGTTCGAAAGTCTGGGGTCTGTAAGATATGGTTACACTTTATTTTAAGGTGACATAGTTACATTGTACTTACTCAAATAAGTAATATTAATTAACCACATGTTCTTACTAGAGTTATGGTTGCTGTTGTTTAAGGTTAGTTACTTGTAATTATGCATAATTTATTGTTATTACTATAGTAAATAATCATGTAGTAAAGTGTAACTGTCACCTTAAAATGAAGTGAAAGTCTCTTATGCTCGCCAAGACTGCATTTGTAAAATGTATAAAAGTACAGTAAAAATAACTATTTTCTATATAATATAGATTTTATATGTTTAAAATATAAACATATTTTAAAATATATTTTATTCCTGTGATGGCAAAGCTTTTTTTCCATCAGCCGTTAAAACAGTTCTGCTGATTAATATTTTTTATGGGCCCTATGATATTTTTTTAGGATTTTTTGATAAATTAGTAAGTTTGAAAGAATAGCATTTATTTGAAATAGAAATCTTACATTATAATGTCACTTTTGATCAAGTTAATGTGTCCTTGCTGAATAACAGTATTAATTAATTATTAATTTATATATTTTATAAATAAAATTTAAACTTATATATTTTATATATTTATATTTTACTTTTTGTATTCTATAATGATTGTGCTTAATGCTATAATAATGGATTTTACTATTTTTACCATATTTGTGCATGTTTATTGCATCTGCAGATCTTGGACGTGTTGTGTTCACTCTGTGTATGTCATGGCATGGCCGTCCACTCTAATCAGCATTTGATTTGTGACACACTGCTGCCAGAAAGAGACCTGCTTCTACAGTCAAGACTGGTTAACCAAGTTTTCAGGTGATCAATAAATTCAACTGTTTATAACTCCTACACAACAAAATCATAGTAAAAGGCACAAAATTACAGGTTTTTAGCACATCTAAATTCAATTATATTCATTGACCAAACAATGAATATAAATGTTAAAAATAAAATCTCATAGAACATTTTTCTCTCTTTAGTGTACGTCCAAACATCTTCTTGTGTGCAAGAGATGACTGCACCCAGTACAGGAAGTGGTATTATGAGGTTGTAGTTGAGAAGGTGGAGCCTTTTGTGACAGCAGAGCCTACTCACCTGCGAGTGGGTTGGGCCAGCACTGAAGGGTATCATCCCTCCCCCACAGGGGGTCACGGCTGGGGGTCAAACGGTGTTGGAGACGACCTCTGTTCTTATGGCTTTGATGGACTCCAGCTCTGGACAGGTAAGATGGAAACTATACACTACCGATCAAATGTTTGGGGTCAGTAAGATATTCAGCAAGGATGCATAAAATTGCAAAATTCAGTTAAATATTTGCTGTTCTTTTGAACTTTCAATTCATCAAAAAATCCTGAAAAAAAAAAAAAATCATCAAGGTGTCCACAAAAATATATGTAGCAGCACAACTGTGTTTAACATTGATAGTAATAAGAAATGTTTCTTGAACATCAAATCAGCATATTAGAATGATTTCTGAAGGATCATGACTGAAAATTCAGCTTTGTCATTACAGGAATAAATTGCATTTTAAAATAGATTAAAATAGAAAACAGTTATTTTATATTGTAATAAATGTCTCTCTATATATAAAATTTTCTACTGTATTTTTTATCAAATAAATGTAGCCTAGTGAAATCTAAACACTATTTGTATATTCTTTCCTAGGAGGTGTAGGTCGGAAGGTCACCTCACCCAATCAGCACTTGCTAAGAGAGGATGATGTCATTAGTTGCTGTCTTGACCTTAGTGCAACCTGCATCTCCTTTCGGGTCAATGGACAGCCAGTTCAAGGCATGCTGGAGAACTTCAGTGTGGATGGGCTGCTGTTCCCAGTGGTCAGCTTCTCAGCTGGAGTGCAGTGAGTTGCCTTTGTATGGTTTTTGATTTTTTCTTGTGTTACTTGTAGGTTTGCTTGTTGAGTTCTTCCTCATTTTATTTTATACCAAACTCACCATAAAAATTTTGACACATAGGACCCTCGATAGCTTAAATAATGTCTGAATTTATTTTCCCATCAGGGTGCGTGTGCTGTTTGGAGGTCGACAGGGGGAGTTTAGGTTTCTTCCTCCTGCTGGTTTCTCTCCGTGCGCTGAAGCTCTCCTCCCCAAAACCTGCTGCAAGCTGGAACTGTGTCAGGAGCTCACACGGAATCACACTGAAGGCCAGCGTGACCTCTTAGGCCCTGTGGTACCTATGAGCCCAGTGACCTTTACCCCCATTACAGTGGATTCCAGCCAGGTACTTTCAATTTTAAGTACATGCTGATTATTTAAAATTTAGCATCAGTACAGCACAGTTATTTTAAGCCACCATCTGTCTTGCATCAACTTGTATAAGTGTCTGACACCCCTGCGCTCAACTCTGTATCTTGTCAGGTTGAATATCCTCCACAGCTGGAGCAAATCAGAGAAAGATTAGCAGAAAATCTCCATGAACTCTGGCTTATTGACAAAATAGAGCAGGGCTGGAACTATGGACCTGTAAGTATGTAAGGACATTTTCACACCTGGCTCACTTGGAGCATTTGTTTTAAAAACTGACGTGTTTTCTCCCTTAGTTCAGTTAGTTTAGGCATATATAAACATGGCTATCATGCTTGTATCCACACCAAAACAATCGGTCCAAAATTAACTGAATGAGGTGGTCTCGACACAACTGAAAATGAACTTTGGATCAGTTTGGTTGTGGTGAGAAAGCAATCCGACCCAAGCTGTATCATAATTCATAATTGGAAATGTGTTTGTGTTATATAAAAAGTCTCAGTATCTGATTCTGTGGTTGAGCACAGTAGTTATTGCAGTTGAAAACCAAAGAACGCATCTAATTGCAATTCTTCAAAACAGGACATGCTTTCATGATGAAGCCTTGATTCCCGCTCTAACTGGCAAATTATATATATATATATATAAAACTATATGTGGAATTCTCAGCATGGTTGGTCCGGATTGGCACAGAATGACAGAATGGAATGGTTAAGCAATGACAATGGTTTGGAAACAAAAACAAAAATCTACTTTTGAAACAAAGTAAACAATCTACAGGTCTGAAAACGCCCTAAGTAACGTCCATTCAGTTGCTCCATCTCATTCTGAAGTATATTGAAAACTGTTTCTCTTCTCCTAGGTTAAAGATGAGAGCAAAAAAGTACACACGTGTCTAGTTGAGTTTTCCAAACTTCCAGATCAGGAGCGAATTCATAACCTTCAGTCATCTGAGGACATCCTCAGGTATGCCATGGATTATTGTGCCTGATACAGTACACTGTTAATTAGCTCTCAGTTATTACTCATGCATCCTTTTGTGTTGTGGAAGGACTCTTCTGGCTTTTGGTGTCCATATTGGATTCTCTGATGAACATGCCGAGAAGAATGTGAAATATGTTCGCCTTTCAAATAAGTATATCAAATTAAAATTCCTCACAAGACACCTGAATTTTACAGTTAACAATGCAACAGTGAAAAGTGCTGTTTAAATGAATCCTAATTACCACACCTCCCCAGGTATGAGCTATGGAACGGATATAAACCAGCCCCTGTAGATCAGTCCCGTATTGTGCTAACAGCTTCTCAGGAAGAGCTGGTAGAAAAACTGGCTGAGAATGAACACAACATCTGGGCCAGAGGGCGTATCAGGCAGGGCTGGAGCTTTGGACCACAGCAGGTGGAAATGAGTATTTTATTGAAACAATATAAATGTGATCTTTTTCATCAATGGAATGCAAATGCCAAATGTGTCCATCTATAGTACTTGCAAGCGGTATATCTCCAACTTCTTTCATTGAATTTGATGTGTGTTTAATGTGGAAATATTGTGTTTTTTCAGTGTATATTGTATCTCTTTGTTTCAGGATGTAAAATCTAAGAGAAGTACCCAACTAGTGCCATTTTCCATGTTGGATGAAAAGAACAAACAGGCTGGAAGAGATGCCATGAGGGACGCTCTGGGTACTCTTCTTGGGTTTGGATACACTGTGGAGCCACTGGAGCAAGAACATGGTGGGAAGATTATCCATTTTTGACAGTATAGTCTGAAGAACTGTTATTTGGACAATTGGTTACATTTCAAACTTATTTACAAAGTTTACTTAATGCACAAATGCTTTGATTTTATTTGTTTGCAGTAGTTGTTTTACAGTTGTTTGTAGAAATACGATAAATGTTAATATACTGTAGGCTTAATATTTTGATCATTTTAAATTTTGTGTCCTCGTATATTTGCATACACTACCGTTAAAAAGTTTGTTGTCACTAAGATTTTTCCAAAAAGAAATTAATATTTTTATTCAGTAAGGATGCATTAAATTGATTAAAAGTGACAGTAATGACATTTACATTATTACTAAATATCTATTCAATTGGACCAAAAATTTTTCTTTTAAATGTTCTTTTCATTAAAGATTTGTGGGGGGAAAATTTATTAAATATGAAGCAGCCATTTTAAACTGTGAAGGATTGAATTTGAATTTCTGAGGCATCATGTGACACTGAAGACTGAAGTAATGATGCTAAAAAATGAGCTTTGCCAACATAGTACATTACATTTTAACACAATACATTACATTTTAAAATCTATTAAAATATAAAACAGTTATATTAAAATGTAATTATATTTTTTACAATATTATTGTTTTTACTTTATTTACTCAAATAAATGCCGCCTTGGTGAGCAGAAGAGACTGCTTTCAAAAACATAAAAAAAATCTTACCAAGCCAAAACTTTTGAATGGTAGTGTATGTAAATCATCATGAACATTGTTTTGTTTTTGTCTCCCATAGCCTCAAGTAGCAATATTAAGTCTGTGACTGCAGAGAGGTTTCGGATTTTCCGTCTGGAGCAGGCCTTTGCAGTGCATTATGGCAAATGGTACTTTGAGTTTGAGGCCGTAACTGATGGACAGATGAGAGTGGGCTGGACACGACCTGGATGTAAACCTGGCGTGGATCTTGGGTCAGATGATCGGGCCTTCGTGTTTGATGGTTCTAAGGTATTTCAGTGATCATTTATTATATCAAAGCAAATTTTACTGAGATCATATACTGACTACATATTGACAATATATTGAGATGCCTTTAGGAACAATTAAAAAACATAAAATAAATTAAAAAAAAAACAGGCAATATCATTTTTGTTTTATCACTGCATGTTTTAGGGGCAGTGGTGGCATGGTGGGAAAGAACGATTGGGTGGCCGCTGGAAGAGGGGGGATGTAATTGGCTGTTTGTTGGACCTGACTACATGCACTATGATGGTTACTCTTAATGGAGAGCTACTGCTAAACAGTCGGGGTTCTGAACTGGCTGTAAAAGACTTTAATATATCTGATGGTAAGTTCTCTGTGGTCATTTTCCATTTTGACATGCAATTATCAAATTTATTTGAATAATATATATAAATATGTTTTTTCTTTTGCTTTATATAACATACATTTCTCGCTGTCTTCTCTTTGATAAATTCTTTCAGGCTTCCTGCCTATTTGTAGTATAGGGATAAACCAGGTGGGTCGTCTAAATTTGGGTCGTCAGGTTAACTCACTGAGATACTTCGGTGTTTGTGGCCTACAAGAGGGATACCAGCCCTTTGGTCTGAACATGAGCAAAGATCTACCTCTGTGGATGAGCTGGAGAGAGCCTTTGTTCACTACTATACACGGTGACCATCCTAACATAGAGGTTAGTTCATTTACATAATTTTTATCATATCATATTTTATTATATTACATCATATATTTGCTGATAAACTGATCACTTATTTTTAATTTAATTTAATTTAACATTTATAAAAAATATATATTATTTTTTATAAATATATATATGGATAGTATATACAATATTTATTTTGTTTTATTATTTTCATTCATTAAATGTCCTTTTTTAAGGCAGGACCACAACAACTAAATTTCTTAGTTGTTGCAACCTGAATTATTTTATGGTCTCATACAATGTTCTATAATGTTCAAATTTCTACCCAGGTGATTCGTGTTGAAACGGTTGACAACACCCCATGTCTTAAAGTAACACAGAGGTTTTTTGGGCAGAAGGAAAGAGGCACAAGCTATGTTGGATTTTACCGTCTAAGCATGCCAGTCGAGTGTGCACAGGTTTTCTCTTGCCCCGGCGAGGCCACTGTGCCCCCCAGCAGTGGTGTGGTGTGCCACCTCAAAGATCTAGAGGAAGGAGAAGCAGAGTCTGACTTTGAGTTACTGATGAAAGCTCACAGATACGCAGGATCAAGAGATGAACTCACCTATCACAAGGACCACAGTCAGGAGAAGCCATCCAGACTCAAACAGCGGTAAGTTTATTTCACTCCTCCTTGTTCACTTTTGCTTCTAGAACACCAAACACTTTTGAACTAACATGATTAATCTAAGGAGCAGAAACTATTGACTGAAATTGTCTTTAAATATCTGTATCTAGGGCTTGACATTAAAACCCGCCACCAGCCAAATGGTGAAGTTTTTCCCCATGGTATTGATGTCAAAATTGTGGCCAGTGAAAATACTGAGTGGCTAGTAACTTTGGAAAACCACTAGCCACAGTGGCTAGTGAGCAAAAAAGTTTTACTTAATGTCAAGCCCTGCCTGTATCAATTGGTGACTGCAGGTTTCTGCTGAAGAAGAAAACAGAGTTAAACACCAGTCACTCATCAGCTCGTCTCTTGGAGGATGTGCTGGCCATTGAGAAAGATGAAGACAACCGGCTCGTTCACTGCACTACGGTAAACAATAACCCTTTTTTTATTGATTCATTTGTTTCTGGATCACTGAATAGGACCTTGTGACTTTTAAACAAGTCCTGGTTGAGTGGGTTTAACATAATCTCATCTTGTCTTTCTCACTGCAGTATTATTACTCTGTGAGAATCCCCTTCAGTCAGGAGCCCTCTTACGTTTGGGTCGGATGGGTAACTTCTAAGTTCCACCATCATGATGTGACCTTTGACCTGGACAGCATTTGCACAGTCACAGTCACTCTTGGGGATGAATTTGGCAAAGTTCATGAGAGGTAGGACTCATGAGGGCCTCTAAAAGATGCTGTATCTTTAAAATAAATAAATAAATAAAAGCTAATTTAAAAAATGAATAGATACTTTATTATTTTATATATAATACTGGTGTGTATGTATATATTTGTTAGTTTATAATTTGTATTTGTTAGTGTCAAGCGTAGCAGCTGTTACATGGTGTGTGCAGCAGAGGGCAGTAGTCTGTCTCACAGTCGCAACAGCAGTAGCCTGGAGATTGGTTGTCTGGTTGACACAGCAACAGGGCTCCTGACATTCACCGCTAATGGCAAGGAGCTTGCCACATACTACCAGGTAAACATCAAAGTCAAAAGTGGTGACATTGCAGTTCAGATATTTAGCTTTGCATATTTTATCTATCATTATTGTATCATTCAGGTTATATATTAGTGTAATAATCTTACCATTAAAAAATACAAAGCATATCTCAGTCATGATTTCAGCCATAAACAGCAAAGCACTTTCAACAAACTTTATATTACAAAATTCTCCTCATTCATATGTTTTGCTTGTTTAGATGTTAGTGTTTATTTTATTTTAACTTCAGCAATGTCTTTCCATTTGTAGGTGGAACCTGGCACCAAGGTCTTCCCTGCTGTATTTGCTAAACCCACCAGTCCTGATGTCTTCCAGTTTGAGCTGGGACGTATCAAGGTGTACACCCGATACATCGGTTCTGTTCACCATTGCCAGACCAAATAAATCCTTGAAAAAGTGCCTCTCTCAGCCCAATGGGTGCCCTTGCAAGCTTTAAAGGAATTTCATTGCCAGCAATGCCTCCTTGAATGCAGTAAAGTCTTCTTAAAATGGGCTGCAACACATCCATTTTGGCTGAGCTTGAAGCTTGGCTTGAATCAGCACAAGAGCACAGATCAGTATCAAATTAGACTTTCTTGTGCACTCTAATAGCTCTATACACAAATGTACAAATATGCATTTCACATCTTAATTTAGATATCAGATATTTAGATTTTATGCCAATGTACACTTTATTGTATTCTCTCCCTTTGTTATTATACAAAAAAAAAAAAAAAAGATTAAACATAAAAAATCAAATTATTTTGTATCTATATAGTTTTCTCTATATTTGCTGCAGTTTATATTTATATGTATTGTTGCCCACAGAATGTGATGCCATTATCAGCGGGAGTTTTTCGGAGTGAAAGAAGAAATGCAAAACCTCAGTGCCCTCCCAGACTGTGTGTTCAGCAATTAACGTCTATCCGGTGGACCCGAGTACCCGACCACGCTCAGCCTGTGGAAGTGACCCGTCTGGAGGAGAGATATGGCTGGAGAGCTCGCTGCACTCAGATCCGACAGATCATGACCCTGCATATACCTGAGGAGAGCAGGTCAGAGATGCAGGTCACACTTTGGAGATGTCATATTTGGATATTGCTTCGAATTTTGTCAGTTAGAATTTTAGACGTGACATTTCACAAAATGGACTTTTGTGGCATATTATAGTTTTAAATTTGAATTTTCTAAGTTTACATTTTCAACCATGACAATGAACAAAAATGTTTTTGTGGCGTATTTTATAGTTTTAAATTTCAGTTTGGTACATTAAGTTTTTAACATGACAATTAATAAAATTGAATTGTTTTGTGGCATATTTTATAGATTTGTATTTTTTTGTTCTAATTTTCCCTGCTTTACCTTTGGCCTATTTTGTATGATCTGAAATTCTGGTTTTATTTTTGTAATCTGAATATTTACAGTTTATTTCCCACTCCAAAAATCTACTGTTTAAAAATGCAGTTCTAAAAAACAAAACAATTTTGTTAAATGAACAAAACTTATAAAAAAAAATAAATCAAAACTATAAAATTCTCTTTCAGGTGTGTGGACATTTTGGAACTGTCCGAATTGCGTGATCTCCTGAAGTTCCATGACCATACCCTTCGCCTCTACTCAGCCCTTTCAGCTAATGGAAACACGCATGTGAGCCATGCCCTCTGCAGCCATGTGGACCAATCACAACTCTTGTTCGCCTTGCAGTGCTCTAGAATGCCAGGTCACCTGCGGATAAGTTACTACAACCTTCTCATCAACACCCACCTCGCTGCCCATGCCAGTGCCAGGCAGGCAATGAACCATGAATACATTGTACCCATAACGGATGCCACGCAGTCTATTCCGCTTTTCAGAAAAAACAGAAAAGTGCAAAGATTCCCAGGAAGTGACTTCAGCACTTCCTTGCGGCCAAGAATGCGCTTCACATCACCTTGCTTCATTAGAGCTTATAAAATAGACGTGATGGATGGAGATAACAATAAGGCTTTGTGGAGTAATTTGCGCCAAGACAGCCCGGAATTCCCATTGGATGTACTAAAGGATGTTGTCATAGCAATGCTGAAGGAGGCAGTGACAGCAGTTGGTCAGGGAGTGAGGGATCCTGCAGCGGGCAGCATAGAGCTCCTGCTGGTTCCTCTGATCGGTTTACTTCACACACTCCTGATGATGGGTGTGTATCAGGGGACAGATCTGGAGGCTGTGTTTAGTCTCATCCTGCCAGTCAATTACATGAGAGGAACATGTAAAACAGAGGAGATGGATGAACTTGAAGAGAGTGATGGAGAAAGAGAGGAAAAGGAGGGTAGATATTGGGAGAATAATGTCCCTCAGCAAAGTCTTCTTCAGATGAAGCTTCCAGAAGCTGTCAAATTACAGGTTGGCACAAATCATTTAAAATGGTTGTTCATCCAAAAGTGAAAATTTAGTCATTATCTACTTTATCTGATCAAAAGTTTGGAAGAGAGTTTTTCTTATATTTTTGAAATAAGTCTCTTATGCTCACCAAGCAAAAATACAGTAAAAACTTTAATATTGTGAAATATTATTAGAAATTAAAAGAACTGTTTTGTTGTATTTTTTTCAGGATTATTTGATCAACAAGTTCAAAAGAACCAATTTAATGAGTCCTTGCTGAATAAAATTATTAAGAGTATGAATAAAAGTATTTTTGAATGGTATGTCACAGTTTCCACAGTTTTCAACATTGATAATAAGAAGAAATCAGCAAATTAGAATGATTTCTGAAGGATCCTTTCATGTGACACTGAAGACTGGAGTAATGATGCTGAAAATTCAGTTTTGCATCACAAGAATAAATTACACTTTAAAATATATTAAAATAGCAAGCAATTTAAATTGTAATAACATTTCACAATATTACATTTTGTTACTGTATTTTGTAATCAAATAAATGAAATCTTGGCTAGTATCTTAATAAAATCTTAATTATTCCAAACTTTTGACTGGTTTCTTTCTCTTCATCAGGTGTGCCACCTTCTGAAGTACTTGTGTGACTGCCAGGTGCGTCACAGAGTAGAAGCTGTAATGTCGTTCTCAGGTGAATTTGTTGGTCGTCTCCAAGACAACCAGCGCTTCCGGTACAATGAAGTTATGGATGCGCTCAACATGTCTGCTGCCCTCACTGCACGCAAAACTAAAGAGTTCCGTTCCCCCCCTCAGGAACAGGTCAGAGGTCATAGGATAACTGGATTGGACTGTATATTTCAGTCATCATTTACTCACCTTCTTGTCATTCCATACCTGTATGACTTTCTTATGTGGAACACAAATGAAAATATTTAAAAAAAAAAGCCAATAAAATTAAATTTTTTTTTTAGAATATCTTATTTTGTGTTCTGTAGAGGAAAGTCATGCAGCCACAGGCTTGGAAAATCATGAGGTTGAGTAACTTTTGATTACTTTTTGATGAATTTTTATTTTTGTATGAATTATCCTTTTAAAGTCATGTTGTAATGGAAGTAGCGACAGATCATTTCTTTTGCATTCTGAGTGAAATGGATTTTCGAAAATAAGGAAAAGATTTAGGGTGGGAACTTGGTTCTATCCATTGGTTGTTTATTGGATGGAGGGCAGGCAGATCTGAAGGCAAGCTTGCAGTCAATTATAAGAAAGGCATGTTTAAACAGAATAGTGAATCATATCAAAAGAGTCTGCACACTCCACCAAGGATGAAAAAACATCAGATGCAAGACAAAAAACTAAACTTTACTGAAAAAAAGGGCAAACATTTCGGTCACATGTGACCTTTGTCAATGCCAAATGTTTGCCCTTTTTTTCAGTAAAGTTTTGTTTTTTGTCTCGCATCTGATGCTTTTTCATCCTTGGTGGAGTGTGCGGACTCTTTTGATATGATACACTATTTGTATCATATCAAATATTTCTGTCTACGCACCTCATTTGGACTTGTTTGAAGGCGCGGTGAGTTCCTGACTACTCTTCATGTTTAATCAGAAAAAAGGATTGGAGAAATTCTGCATATGTCATTAGGGTGTCATTTCACCTGAAGATTAAGTCATCAGTTTGATAAAAAATTATGAGTTCCAACTTGTTAAAAAAAAAAACTGAGATGGATAAATCGTTCACAATAAAATCTATAAAATAGGGTGAGTTTTCATTTCATGCAGATTCATCTGTTCCTAATGAGTTGTATCTTTTTTTCTCCATTCAGATAAATATGATGCTGAGCTTCCGGGAGGAATGTCAGCATTGTTCGTGCCCAGAGGACATCCAAGATTTGATGTGGGAATTCCATCAGGATCTAATGACCCACTGTGGTAGGCAGCCAATTAGGACAACCGATGCCATAATTGTAAACCCATCAACTGGCATTATGACCTCTCATACATGAAACATTTATTCCCATGACATTTTTTTTTCTTTGTTTAATTCAGGAATTAAGATAGACAGTGATTCAGATAATGAGAATGAGGATGACCTTTCAATCAGGAATCACCTCCAAGGCCTAGTGGATAAAATAATACATTTAAAGAGGAGAATGTCTGGCCTGCCTGAGGAGATTGTGAACAAACCTGGTCGGGAACACTACCAGTCTCTTTTGGATTTCATTTGTTACATTGGGATTACATTATGTTATGAACTGTGTTAATATAGCCTCTTATTACTTGTAATACTGAACAGTTTCTTGCAGTGATTCTAGGCTAAAACAGACCTCTCACTTTCTAGTCTCTCTGCAGCAGCTGATATCAGAAACCATGCTGCATTGGGCCCAGGAGGGGACGATTGAAAACCCTGATCTGGTGCGTGCTGTTTTCAGTCTGCTGCTACAACAGTATGCTGGGCTGGATGGCCAGATGTCTGCTCCACTACAGAAGGCTTACTGTATCAGCCAGGCATCTGTGGAAGACACTCTTAACCTACAGTGGTCTCTAGCATGCATTCGTTCATTGCTCACGGCCAGGATGGGCAAAGAAGAAGAGGAACTTATGATTAGAGGACTGGGGTGAGATACGATTGCTGGGTTATTTTTTAAAAATAGTAAACAAAACACTAGTCATTATGCAGCACTAAATGTTTCACTCTATTATTGTTGCTTGACTTTTTCAAATAGCATGAGAAAGTCAACCTTATTTAAAATTAAAGGGATAGTTCACTCAAAAATGAAAATTTTGCTGTTAATTTACTCACCCTCAGGACATCCAAGATGTAGGTGTCCTTTTTTATTCAGTAGAACAGTAAAGAAGATTTTTAGCTGAAACCGTGGTCCTCTGCGATTGATTTAATGGAAGTCAATATGGTGCCACCACTTTGAGATTCAAAAAAACATATGCAGACAAAACAAAAATGAATACGCGGCTCCTGATAAATTAAGAAGTGAAACGATCGGGCTATGCAAGAAACTGAACGTTATTTACAACATTTTTACCTCTAATCCACAGCCTTGGCAAACAGTCCTGAGCGCATTCACAATAGCCTGGAGCAAGAGTTTCCTGTTGCATAATGACATACGTCTGATGTGAGCTGACGCTGTGTTTGTTTACAACAGAGAGGGAAAACGTGCGTGTTGTATTGTTCATCAAAATTGTACCTACTTGTGCATACACTGGATGCTGCAACCTATACTGGTCCTTCTCAAAAAATTTGCATATTGTGATAAAGTTCATTATTTTCCATAATGTAATGATAAAAATTAAACTTTCATATATTTTAGATTCATTGCACACCAACTGAAATATTTCAGGTCTTTTATTGTTTTAATACTGATGATTTTGGCATACAGCTCATGAAAACCCAAAATTCCTATCTCAAAAAATTTGCATATTTCATCCGACCAATAAAAGAAAAGTGTTTTTAATACAAAAAAAGTCAACCTTCAAATAATTATGTTCAGTTATGCACTCAATACTTAATCGGGAATCCTTTTGCAGAAATTACTGCTTCAATGCGGCGTGGCATGGAGGCAATCAGCCTGTGGCACTGCTGAGTTGTTATGGAGGCCCAGGATGCTTCGATAGCGGCCTTAAGCTCATCCAGAGTGTTGGGTCTTGCGTCTCTCAACTTTCTCTTCACAATATCCCACAGATTCTCTATGGGGTTCAGGTCAGGAGAGTTGGCAGGCCAATTGAGCACAGTAATACCATGGTCAGTAAACCATTTACCAGTGGTTTTGGCACTGTGAGCAGGTGCCAGGTCGTGCTGAAAAACGAAATCTTCATCTCCATAAAGCTTTTCAGCAGATGGAAGCATGAAGTGCTCCAAAATCTCCTGATAGCTAGCTGCATTGACCCTGCCCTTGATAAAACACAGTGGACCAACACCAGCAGCTGACATGGCACCCCAGACCATCACTGACTGTGGGAACTTGACACTGGACTTCAGGCATTTTGGCATTTCCTTCTCCCCAGTCTTCCTCCAGACTCTGGCACCTTGATTTCCGAATGACTTTGGACCACTGAGCAACAGTCCAGTGCTGCTTCTCTGTAGCCCAGGTCAGGCGCTTCTGCCGCTGTTTCTGGTTCAAAAGTGGCTTGACCTGGGGAATGCGGCACCTGTAGCCCATTTCCTGCACACGCCTGTGCACGGTGGCTCTGGATGTTTCTACTCCAGACTCAGTCCACTGCTTCCGCAGGTCCCCCAAGGTCTGGAATCGGTCCTTCTCCACAATCTTCCTCAGGGTCCGGTCACCTCTTCTCGTTGTGCAGCGTTTTTTGCCACACTTTTTCCTTCCCACAGACTTCCCACTGAGGTGCCTTGATACAGCACTCTGGGAACAGCCTATTCGTTCAGAAATTTCTTTCTGTGTCTTACCCTCTCGCTTGAGGGTGTCAATGATGGCCTTCTGGACAGCAGTCAGGTCGGCAGTCTTACCCATGATTGCGGTTTTGAGTAATGAACCAGGCTGGGAGTTTTTAAAAGCCTCAGGAATCTTTTGCAGGTGTTTAGAGTTAATTAGTTGATTCAGATGATTAGGTTAATAGCTCGTTTAGAGAACCTTTTCATGATATGCTAATTTTTTGAGATAGGAATTTTGGGTTTTCATGAGCTGTATGCCAAAATCATCAGTATTAAAACAATAAAAGACCTGAAATATTTCAGTTGGTGTGCAATGAATCTAAAATATATGAAAGTTTAATTTTTATCATTACATTATGGAAAATAATGAACTTTATCACAATATGCTAATTTTTTGAGAAGGACCTGTATATGCGTGAGCTCAATTGGGATTCTCAATTCTCAATGTTAGATTCTCAATGTTTGAGCTCCTGTGCATATGTCATAATGCAAAAGGAAGCTCAAGCTGCAGACTGTCTTGAATTCACTCAGGACTGTTTGCAGAGGCTGTGGATTACAGGTAATAATGCTGTAAATAATGTTCAGTTCTACCAAAGAAAAAATCTTGCATGTCCTGAGGGTGAGTAAATTAACAGCAAATTTTCATTTTTGGGTTAACTATTCCCAAAGAAAATAAAAATATTTGAGGTGACCATTTTAGCTATGACAAAATAAAATGTAAATTAAAAGACATTAACATACACTACTGTTCAAAGGTTATCATGTGACACTGAAGACTGAAATAATTCTTGCTAAAAAATTCAGCTTTGCCATCACAGGAATAAATTATTTTTTAAAATTCATTAAAACAGAAAACATTTTAAATGGTAATAAATCTCACAATATTAATAATTTTACTGTGTAAAGTAAATGCAGTCTGGGTGAGCAGACCTAGAGACTTAAAGAAATAGTGTATTTTCATGATTAAGCACAAATACATCATAAAGTTTTTTTTTTAGCATTTCTAATCAGGCACTCAAAAGAATTCAGCCAAAATAACTACTTTTTGATCATGCATGTACTTTTTGATCTCATCATGCAGTTTTCAAGGACTGCTATGTCCAAGCCAGTTTATTCTTTATTTGAGACCTGTGATTTCTCTTGTGTAGTGACATCATGAACAATAAAGTTTTCTATCAGCATCCTAATCTGATGAGAGCTCTGGGGATGCATGAGACCGTCATGGAAGTTATGGTGAATGTCCTTGGGGCTAGAGAATCCAAGGTAATCATACTAACAAATACTTTTAATGATTATCAGTAGTCAGATGTCAGTTGCATAATTGAACCACACAAATTAGAACTTAATCATTAGATTAAGTGAAACGTTTTAGTTTATTCACTCCTGTGAGGTCCTCTGTTAACTGATTCTTTTTCCTCATTAAGGAAATCATGTTCCCTAAGATGGTTGCGCACTGCTGTCGTTTCCTGTGTTATTTCTGTCGAATCAGTCGCCATAACCAGAAGGCCATGTTTGATCATCTCAGCTACCTGCTGGACAACAGCAATGTTGGACTTGGTATGTGATACTGATCTGGTTTATCCCATAAATACTTAAAAACCTTACCTGAACATTTTTAAGAAGTAGACAAAAGTAAATGTGATTTTTTTTTCTTTCTTATCAGCATCTCCTTCAATGAGAGGATCGACTCCTCTGGATGTGGCTGCTGCTTCTGTCATGGACAACAACGAGCTGGCACTTGCTCTTACTGAGGCGGATCTGGAGAAAGTAAGACTTACTGACTGATTGAATTTTCTCTCTTCTATATCCCTTCTGACTTTTGGTGATTTTGAACCCTTTTTTCTGGTCTGGTCTTTCTGAATGTGTTTGTACAGGTTGTGCAGTATTTGGGAGGTTGTGGTTTGTGTAGTTGTGCTCTGCTGGTCTCTAAAGGATACCCAGATATTGGATGGAATCCTGTAGAGGGAGAACGTTATCTGGACTTCCTGCGCTTTGCAGTATTTTGCAATGGTAATGATCAGTTTTAATCTGGATTCTTGACCTAGTGAAACCTAATTGAACACCTCCGGTTGGTTTTGATTGCTTTTACTCCTCATACAGGTGAGAGTGTTGAAGAGAACGCCTATGTGGTGGTGAGGCTTCTGATTCGCCGACCTGAGTGCTTTGGCCCCGCTCTTCGAGGGGAGGGGGGAAACGGTCTTCTCGCAACCATGGAGGAAGCGATCAGAATTTCCCACCAGCAGGATGAAACCAGTGCAGCCAGTGCACACAGTTCCAACCAGACACTGTGAGTGTTGAGTTTCAGTTTTATTCTATGTTTTTCTCATTCTCGCGCATAGCCGTGTCTCGTTTTGACCTGCACTCTTAGTGACATGCTTGATGAAGAAGATGATGATGTCATCCACATGGGATACGCCATAATGACCTTCTACTCTGCTCTGATCGACCTGTTAGGTCGCTGCGCCCCTGAGATGCATGTAAGTGTTTTGGGAAACCCGTAAGCTAGATAAGAGCCTCGTAATGTGTTTGAAAGAATGAGTTGGAAAGGCCTAATTGGTTTTATCTACTTTTTAAGGCTCAGTCAGTTTTCATTTGAAAGAAAGATTCTTTGAAAGATTCTTCAAGGTTTGCTAATGGTTGTCTCTATTGTGTGTATATGTGGCCTGCAGCTCATAGAAGCGGGGAAAGGTGAGGCCATCCGATTCAGGGCAATCTTGAGGTCTCTCGTTCCCAGAGAGGATCTGGAGGGCATCATAAATATTCCTTTTACTTTACCAATTGTAAACACAGGTGCGTGTGTGGGTGTTTGTTGACTTGCAAAGTTAAGTAAAATATACATTCATCAGGGCTCGACATTAAAGCTTGTCCGCTTGTCTGGGACAAGTGAATTATTTTTTAAAGGGATAAGTGATAGAGAACTTTAACTTGTCCGACCAGACAAGTAGCCTGATTAAAACTTTAGTGACAAAAAATAACCAGTGAAGCATCGAAACACGAGAATTATTCTGATTTTATTTCATTCAGTGTAATCAGTGTATATCTGGTAACAAGGTCGCGCTGTTGAGGCTCGTACTGCCTGTCTCTTTGTTTGAGACTTTCAGAGAAATCAAAACAAATGAGAATAACAACACATATAAAGAAACTCATAGAAGAAACATACTGAGGTAAAAATTTTGTTTTTTTATTTATATCATATCATATAGTTAAGTAACATAACACGACCAAGGGAGCCGATTTGCCCCGAATATTATCATGATTGCAAATGTTACATACATTTTATAGTTCAATAAACAAGTACTTAATACTAATTTACTCACATTTTAGACACAATATTGACTGTTTTTGTTCTATTTCACCAAACACATCAAAACGTCTCAGGTTACGTATGTAACCATGGTTCCCTGAGAACAGGGAACGAGACTCTGCGTTTGATCACACTATGGGAAACCGTCACTCGTGACAGGTGTTCGAAATGCCAAGAATCACAACACTCCAATCCTATTGGCCGGCGACAGCCTATGACGTCATTAGAGCGTGAACTGTGACGTATAAAGGGAGCACCTGAGGAAGCAGTCAACACCTACTCGTCTTTGAGGGACTGTTTAGCAGGCAGCCCGAAGCATGGCAGGGCAACGCAGAGTCTCGTTCCCTGTTCTCAGGGAACCATGGTTATATACGTAACCTGAGACGTTCCCTTTCGAAAGGGATTACAACTCTGCATTTGATCACGCTATGGGGAACGATATACCCACGCTGCCATGCTAAAGGAGAGTGCATGCCAAATGTCTGGACAAACGTCAGACAGTTCCAGAGAAAAGCCGGGAGCAACTCTCCCCAAGGCTGTCAGTGACAGCATTCCCTATGGCCAACAGCCCAAGCTGAGCCTAAAAGAGGCCTTCCGAAGAAAGCCTTTCAAGGCTGCTCAAGGCGTCTGGGACCAGCAATCCGTGGAAAGTGGTCCCTTAAAGGGAATGTGGCCAGGAAACCAAACGGAACCCCGGCCAGTCACTAGAGGGGAACGAAGTCACCCCCAACGCCACCAAGGAGGCCGTACTAATCTAGCGAAAGCCAGACATAGTCTGGGCCAGCCCTGTCTGATACACAGAATCTCAAAAGTGCATTCTTCAAAGAAGAGAGCGGATAAGAGCGACTGCGAAAGAGCAGTAAGCGACTCAAACCCACGAGCAGAGATGGGCATCCTGAAGAGCAGAACTCAGCTGAGCGCTATAAACCCTCGTATTGAGGGGAGTATAATCCACTCGTCCTAGGATCTACTCAGCGTCTGATTAAAGCACTGAGGAGGCTGTGCGCTAGAAAAACCCTGGTACAGGGGAGCACAAACCAGCCCAGGGCTAGTCTGAACGGGAGACTTCATAGAAGTCTACAACCAATGACCAGCTCAGGGAGCTAAGCACAATTATGCAGTCAACCCAAAGGGAAGTACAAAGCTCAACCTGACAGACAGACCATACTGTAGGCACATAGTCATGGAGGCCGACCAGAAAGGGCCTACAACATAACTAAAGTTCTTACAAATGAACTAATATCACAACAAGAACCCAATTCATATGGTGGTATTCAGGATGGCCCATAAGGCCATTCGACTGAAAACATAGCATGCTGAGCGCATGACCAACCAAGTAATTAGGTAGCTGTGAGTGCCCATGAAACAGCCAGTCCAACACAATCCAACAAGCAGTGTACTCGGTAAAAGCACCTTTCTACTCTTTAAGCAAGAGGAGTACAGTGTACGCCATCACGCACTAAAGAAGGCCCCATGGGCCTATAACCTCAGCAGACACGTGGCATCAGCTCGTGGCAGTGTTATCAAGGTTCAGGCTAAACAGACCGACTACAAAGGAGGTCATCCGTCAGCCCGAGCCCTGGCCAGCCAGCGACACAAATCTCTTTTTACCGTTTTCAGTAAAATTGTCAGAGAAAATACTCAAAAAGGTACATGCCAGCATGCTCCCAAAGGAGGCCCTTAAGGCCTACCCGTCACACGCAGCGTCAGCTAGCGGCCACTAAAGTTCTAGGAGCAAAATAGAACCGGGTAACAAACAAGGTAGCTACTTAGCTCAACTAGAGCTAAAGGAAACCAAGCTCAAGGAAGCAAATGCATAAAACCAGACAAACAGTTGGTTTTATCACAAAAACTCACCTTGAGAGGCAAGCCACTCAGAAAATGTACTCAGTAAAAGCACCTTTTACTCTCTAAGCGAGAGGAGTACAAAGCCAAACTCCAGCGTGATACATTGGAGGCCTGCGAAGGCCTACAACCCGTACACACGCGGCGTCAGCTAGTGGCAATCATGACCCATCCATGGTGATGAGTCACATAGAAACCCACTCAAAGCTGTGCCAACATGCAGACTGAAAGGAGGCCCTAGTGGGGCTTCGACCTCCATGAACACATGGCATCAGCCAGTGGTAGCTTCATGACTAAGACCAGCCAGCAGGCCAAGTACTCGAGAAAACCCTTAGGTAAGAGAAGTACACACTGCGCCGCAGAACTCTGCGAGAGGCCTGACCTAGGGCCTACTCATACAGAGGTGGGCGTGGCCGATGGCGGCGTGAGTCATAAGGCAAGACTCAACCATGGAATGAGTCTAGATATAACCAACCCAGCTGGGCCTACACGGAGGCTACAAAGGAGCACTACTACTACTACTACTACTTTAGCACCATGTGGCACAAGCCAGTGGTCATATACAAGACCCGAGCTCAAAAAAGGGCCAGCACTAAACCCTAAAGTTTACTGAGGATAAATAGCTTACACAATCTGAGCTTAGGTGTACACATTCCAACAGGCAATGTACCCAGTACACATAATATGCTATCATGGTCTAAGGCCTGAAAGGCCTGCTACCTCAAACAACATGAGCATAAGCCTGAGGCAGTGCTAGGCTAAGTGAGCACCAACCCAGCTGGGCCAACATAGAAAACTGAAAAGGAGGCCTGGCAGGGCCTTCTACTTTCAGCACCATGTGGCTCCAACCTGAGCTAAGCCTACACATTCCAACAGGCAATGTACATAGTATACATAAACATGCTATCATGGTCTAAGGGAGGCCCATAAGGCCTACCACCTCAAACAAACATGAGCATAAGCCTGAGGCAGTGCTAAGATACGTGAGCCAACTCGTGATCGTAAACCAGCAGCGCAGCGCCCGAGAAACAAGCTGTATAAGAAAGAGGCTACCCAAAAAGAGCCAACAATGTAACAGCATATGTAAAACAGCTGCTGTGGTCATGATCGACTGGGAGCTAACAGAGATCATACTATTCTAACCAGAATAAGTCTCTCTACACTCAACCTGAGTGTGCAATCCAACAGGTGATGCACTCAGTGAAACACAAACCCTAACCGGGGAGTACAACCACGTTCATAGATAGAGGCTAATCACAGCCTCCTATCACAGAAACAGGCGCTAACCTGTGGCAGCACTAGAGTAAGCTCACATATATGAAAGTATGTAGGGCTAAAGCTTAGAACCTAAAGCAAACGCAAATGCTTTGTATTACATGCCATCCTAACAGGATAAATGTTTTCACAAACAGATCTGAGATCTGTATTGAACCCTTGAGACCGAAAGCTAAAAACATTTAGCACCGTATGCTCAAACTTGAATATAATTCAAGGGGCTCATATGAAGACATTATAAGCATGACAAAGTTCTAAAAAGTGGGGCCTAGCAGCACTGCATAACTTATCTTCTCAAAGATAAGGACCTACCACCTGGGAAAAAACAGCACCAGGAAGGCTAATAACAGCCTATAACATTAGCTGTTAACCTCAGCCATAGCACCTACATTTTCACATTGAAGGGGAAATGGGCATACGGCCATCAACTCCATCAGGAGGAGGCCAGAACTAGGAACTATACAACATCACAGGGATAGTAATAATAAGGGTGATGTAACAAACAAACACCTAAACCTAGCTCTAGCCTAGCCGCTAGCTAAGGCCTACTGGGCGAAGCAAAGCTTTGGCTTCATTTTGAATCCTTCAAATATGAGGAGAAAATGAAGCACTGCAAGCAAACAGTGTCAGGCGGCCGATAAGCCTTCCTGCACACAAATAACTGAAGTGACGAGTGCTAACTCAAACCAAACTAAAGTAGTAGCTGAGAAGGAAAAGCTATACTCATGCTCGGGAAAGCTATACAGGAAAAACAAGGTCTACACTTTTTATAAACATAAAAATATAGACCCAGCTTACCTTCCTGTGGCTCGTAGAATGAAGATTTTGACTCCTTATTTTAATGTATGAAGAAGGATGAAATCAAAAGTTCTTTTAAGCCTAAAAGCACTTTCACTATCAAGCCAGAAGGCGGCCTTCAGAAAAAAAAAATATTATCAAAAGGCCGGCCGACAGCCTAACTGTAAAAGAAGCACCTGAGCAAGTAGACAGATCTCAAACTCAGGAGGCGGAGGAAGAAGGGGCGAGGGCAAATGCAATGTTGCCCCCGCAACGAGAGGGAATCGATCACAGACGCTATTGGTGTACATGATCAATCACCTCCTCAAACCTGCATCTTCCTCCTCGAGTCCAGCCGTCTCTGCGCCTCGCTCTGAAAAGAGGAGGTGCCTGAGCGGCCACACTGGACCTCTGGCCCTATCTCAGAGCCTCAGCTCAAGATGGGCCAGCCTCCTGATAAACTACATGCTCAGAAAAACTATATAGGAAAACAAGGTCTTATTTTAAAAACATAAAATAGACCCATCTCATATTCCTGTGGCTAAAAGACCGAAGATCCTAATACTCTTTTTTGCATGAAAAAGGAATCTAGGGTCCTTTTAAGCCTAAAAGATCCTCTCATTATCAAACCGAAAAAGCGGGCCGACAAAAATAATTACTATGGGCCCAGCCATCAGTCAGATCATAAAAAGTATCTGATCATGATATAAAATATATATATACACATGCATATAAATACATACATACTATATATGTATATATACACACATATATATATATATATATATATATATATATGGGAGATGAAAGAAGAAGAGGAGAGGGTAGATATAAATCGGCCTTTAAATAGCTGAAGGATCGATTACAAACGCAACGGTGTTTACAATCGATCACCCATTACTCGCTTCTTCCTCCTCTCGTCTTTCTGGCTCAGATCCAAATCTGAATGGCTAGGGGGTTTTCCATGCCCTCCCGATCTCAAACGGAGATCAGGAGAGAATGGAAAGTCTATGGGAGCTGCAACATTCATGGACAGAAAGGAAACGTTCGTCGAGCCATCCGGGCGCGGCCCCTTTCTTAACACGCTCTCATGGCAGCTGCAGCCCGCTGAAAAGCGCGTCCCAAAAACACAGCAGCTCCACATACCCAGCAGCCAGAGGAGCGCTCGCTATCGGACGCGGTGACGTCATCCAACAACACATCCTCGTCAGCCCCGGGGAAGCCGAGAGAAAAAACAATTCTCTCAAACTTCCCAACGAGCTCACCTGCGAGCCCTATGATTGCAGCCGCCGTATTGCCTCAGCACACACAGGGCTAGAATCACCAGGCACAGATGCAGACACCTCCTCCCTCGGGAAGAGTGCCAAACGAGAACGGAGCTTCCCGATAGGAGAGACGCTCACAGTGAACAATAGACAAACACACGCAGACGGCGCCCTCAAGCACCGTCTATGCGCGCTCCTCTCCAGACAGAAAAACGCCAGAAACGTGTAAATCAAGTGTCGCAAACCTGGGACACGGATGAACACATTCTCCTGAACGTTTGCAGACATAAATGGAGTAATTCCCTACCGGTGTTATGAAACAATGGCATGAACAAGACGAGAAGATGTTGACTGCTTCCTCAGGCGCTCCTTTTATATGTCACGGTTCGCGTCGTAATGACGCCATAGGCTGTCGCCGTCCAATAGGATTGGAGTGTTGTGATTCTTGGCATTTCGAACACCTGTCACGAGTGACGGTTCCCCATAGCGTGATCAAACGCAGAGTTGAGTTGTGCATTCTTGAAGCAACACTCAGCGGTGTTTTGTTACTGAATGATTTAGCGTTTTAAACGAATTGGTTGACTGAATGACTCATGTCTCTCATTAAATGACTTGCAGCCACCTACTGGCGCTTAAGTTTCATGTTTAAAAGCATCATTGCATTTTTTCCTACATTTCTTATTTGTATATTCAAAAATTGATTTAAAACATTAATCTCATAACATTAATTTTGCAGTGTAAATTATTTGATTTGATTGGTAACAGCCCTGTAGTGTCTTATTATTATAATTGAATTTATTGATCAAATATAAGAATTTGACATGAAAGACGATGCATACATTTAATATAGTTACAAAATTGGCCTTTAAAAAGGTAAATAAACCTTGGCTAATAATTTATCTCTGGGTTAAATATCAAATATATGCAGATTTAAATATGTAA
Organism: Anabarilius grahami; assembly: GCA_003731715.1. Classification (NCBI taxonomy): domain Eukaryota; kingdom Metazoa; phylum Chordata; class Actinopteri; order Cypriniformes; family Xenocyprididae; genus Anabarilius; species Anabarilius grahami. Next base: position 656,869 of record RJVU01042598.1, read on the forward strand.
AAGCTTGTAGAACACTGATGAAAATATTGCTTCAGAATGAATTTGTCATGAATGTGGCTCCCGCACCTTCTCCTCCGCACCATCGGAGGGAGCCGTCACCTGAATATTGACTTTCCACCATTCGGACTACATTTCCCATAGGCCCTCATTCCTGGGACTGATTGCGCACACACCTGTACCACATCACACTCACACTATTTAAGCCACACACACACTCACACTTTGCGAAGTCTTGATTTGCCCCAGTGATCATTTCTGAGCGTTTTTCTGTGGATTGTTATTCTGTTGCCGTTTGGACTGTTTACCTTCTGTGATTCTCTGCCGCCTGCCCTGATCTCTGCCTGTTTACTGGACTGTGTTTGCCTGCCGCCTGCCCTGATCTAGTGATGGGCAGATCGAGGCTTCGTGAAACACTGAAGCAGTTGAAGCAAATGTGCTGTAATATGTCGAGGCTTCGAAAAAATCTGACACCCGTCTCCACGGTGACCCCTAGTGGTCAGAACAGTGGTGTAAATGCAACAAAACTCACACTAAACATGCATTAAAAACACCTTTTACAAATCTATTGCAAATGTTTTATTGAAAGTAAAATCTATCAAATGCAATTAACTAATCATCTAATAAGATTAAATATAGAGTGTCTGTATAATATGTGTTCTTTTATCAATTTTCAAGGCTTGTTTCTCTGTTCCATGGCTCAAGCTAAACAGGCCAATAAGAGATTAATAACTACCATTATTCATTTTAATTATTCTGATGTCTAATTAAAACATCTACAAATGTGTAAAACTGGTCAGAGATCAGGTAAAACCCATAGAAACTTGTTCAATAGTTCTCAGTGAATCTGCATGATTCATGGGTTCACTTTATCATCGCCGAACCATTGAAATTTCGAACTGTTTTGAAATGTTTCGAAACAGTGATGACGTAATGAAGCCTCGTTTACTGAAATCACGTGACTTTGGCAGTTTGATACACGCTCAGAATCACTGATTCGAAATAAAAGATTCATAAAGCTTCGGAGCTTCATTAAGCAGTGTTTCGAAATCGGCTATCACTACCCTGATCTCTGCCTGTATTCCGACTCTGTTTTTCTGCCGCCTGCCTCGACCATTGCCTGTCCCTGTTCACGTATTTGCCTCTGCCCTTGTCTGCATTTATACTTATCTTAATAAAAGCTGCAAATGGATCTCCATTCTGTCGTCATTACAGAATTATTACCCCCCCCAAGCATGACAAGGCTTAATGTTGAGCCCTGCATTCATGATGTAAAATCATTCTTTCCCAGACTATTAACTTATCTTTCTAAATGTATTTGATTGTTTAAAACTTGGGATCAGTGTAATGAGAGAGCCTGAGCTCAGTTTTTAAATAAACTAAGTACATTTATTTTGGAGTTGCTGGCAAAGTTATTTAGTCAGTTATTTGAAGTCAAAAAGTGATTAATCGGTGGTTGAAAATATTTTGTGCTTGTTATACTCAGATGATGTAGTGATCGAGCCAGACATGTCTCGGATATTTTGTCCGGATCACAAAGCAGCCATGGTACTGTTTTTGGATCGAGTTTACGGAGTTCAGGACCAGCAGTTCTTGCTAAGTTTACTGGAGTATGGTTTCCTGCCAGACCTGCAAGCAGCTGTTAACATGGATACTGTAAGGATGCAGACATTTCATGTAGGAAAAGTTCCTTCCCGGGAAGGAAATATTGTCCACTTGTTGTTTTAAACCCATATTACTTCTTGAATCGTTTTGAGTTTTACCTGTATGTTGTTCCTTTTTCCATATAATGTAAATGAGTGATAATGGAGCTCTTGAGCTCCAAAAATGCCAAAAACATAATCAAAACAGTACATTCAACTCATGCATGGTATTCAAGTCTTTTAAAGTCAAACAATAGTTTTGTGTGAGGAATTAACCTGAAATTTAATGCATTTATTTACTGAAAATCTTGAGTTTGGGAGCTCTAATTAAGAATTGAACCCTGCAATGGGTGCCAAAATAAAGGTTAAGTGGGTCTGAAAGACTTGCAGTCTTAATTCTACATATTCCAGCAGCTCTGTCTGTTCTACATGTTTCAACAGCTCTGTCTTAATGCAGCAGAAAAAGAAAATATAATTTCTACCACCCCTAAAACAGGCCATATGACGTGCGGGTCTGGTAATTGCAAAACTGAAGACATTGACCATACACAGAACTCAACATACAAGAAACCTTTAATTAAAATTTGAGTCTCGTAATTTAAGTAAAATTGTATTCCATGAACACATTGTAACATAGTTAATGATGACAATCACCCCATACATATATATACACCTTCATTCAAAAGATTTTAATTTTTTTGAAGTTACTTATGCTCACCAAGGCTGCATTCATTTGATCAAAATGCAGTAAAACACTAATACTGTGAATTAAACATAACTGTATTCTATTTTAATATATTTAAAAATAATATATTGAAAATAGATATTTTAAAATGTAATTTATTATTTGCTGAATTTTTAGCAGTTTTCAGTTTCACATGATCTTTCAGAAATCATTCTAATATACTGATTTAATGCTCAAGAAACATTTTTATTATAATACATGTTGAAAACAGCTGTGCTGCTTAATATTTTTGTGGAAACCGTGATGCAGTTTTTTGCAGGATTCTTGATGAACAGAAAGTTAAGAACAGTATTTGTTTGAAATAGAATTGTTTTGTAACAATGTAAAAGTCTTTACTGTCACTTTTGATCCATTTAATGCATTCTTGCTGAATAAAAGGATTAATTTCTTTGCTTCAATATATAAATCTTTCTCTGCAGATGGGGTTAGGTGGAACAGACATGGCATTGGCCCTCAATCGATACATATGTGTGGCCATGCTGCCACTGCTGAGTAAGTATTCCTCTCTGCTGTGTGACTCCTCATCTCTATGGACCAGGCTGGTGGACAGGCTCCTGGAGGGTGTCTACAGCCTCTCTAAAGCCAGCGGACTGACCAAGGCCCAGAGAGATGCCATACAGGACTGTCTGCTGGCAGTGTGCAGGTGAGGATGTTAGACATTGCTTATTTTTGTTTTGATCTTATTATTTATTAAAAGTCATTAATACGATTGACACAGTTACAAGAGTGACTGTTTTAAGGATTTCTGCAAATAATAGGCCATGTGGATTAACTTACTCATTTACTGTAAAAACAATTCTATATTGTATGGGTCTGTATATTTATAATCCATTCTTATTTTTAATCAACTGCATGTGTGCAACTTTATTTCCACAGAAAACTGAATCCCTCCATGCTGCAATTTCTGCTGCGTAATCTTGTGTTTGATGTCCCTCAACTGTTGGAAAACTCAAAGATGCCTCTTAAGGTCTAAAGAGAAAACATAAAACATAAAAAATAAAGCATTCAATCAAAAAATATTTAAAGATACATCAGGTTTTCATAATTCTACTTAACACTGTGGTCACTTCCTCTCCCAGCTGATGACCAATCATTATGAGCAGAGCAGGAAGTACTACTGTCTGAATGATGGATGGGGTGGCTTTGGCTCCACCTCAGAAGAAGAACTTTGTCTAACCAGGAGACTGTTTTGGGGGATATTTAGTGCTCTTGCCAAAAAAGTGAGAAAAGACAGAAAGGGCTCTTTCATTACACTCAGTTTATGTTACAAATATGCCATCAAACCATGTGAATGACAATTACACAATTACACCATATAATTCATTGCCTCTAAGAAGTGTCTTTTAGGTAGAATGTTGGTTCTAATATCAAACAGTTCAAATTTCATTTGAATTGTACTGTTAAAATGTTTATTTTTCAATCTTGTCCACAGTCTTATGATGCAGAGCTATTCAAACTGGCCCTCGGTTGTCTCAGTGCAGTTGCAGGGGCGATTCCTCCCGACCACCTTGATCTGAGCTGCACTGGTGGACGAGAGAGACACTTAGTGATGGATTCAGAGAGGCGGTTTTGTCCTCAACCCCTGGACACCTCAAAGTAAGACTTTATTTACTTAAAGGGCCATGACACATGCCAAACCAGGGCAAATAAACACGCTTGAGATGGATCTAATTTACCATAAGCACTGATTTCAGAAGTTCACTTTATCGTTTTCTGAAAAGTGTAGTGTTTTTATTTGACGTGATAAACAATAATCCAGTTTTTCCATGCATGTATAGTGTGACAATCCCAGAGACGCTTGAGTTTGTGGTAAACAAATATGCAGAACATACACATGAGAAATGGTCACTGGACAAGGTAACAAGTTTCTTTACTTATTACAGGAATTTACTTAATGATAACCGTCAATATAGTGAAAACCTTGGTAAATCTGTTTTAAAGCCATTTGAGTTTAATGGTTCTCTTCCAGTTTGGTAACGGTTGGGTTCATGGAGAACAGCTTTCTGAGAGTGCTAAAGTTCATCCACTCCTAAAACCTTACAGAGCTCTATCTGAGAAGGTAGTTAACACTCCCTCTTACACAATCCATGCACACTTTACAAACAACAGCACCAGATATTCAGTATTTTTCAAATAAATTAAAACAGGCAACATGCAGTTTATTTTCACACATTGAGGTTGCTCTGTATTTTAGGATAAAGAAGTTTATCGAGGGGTCATTAAAGAGACGGTGAAATGCATGCTGTTCTTGGGCTGGACCATTGAGAGGACCAATGAGGGGGAGTCACAAAGCTTTCACAACACAGCTAGGAGGATCTCACAATCTGGCAAGGTAATGAATAGTGTTTGGAAGAGTTGATGAAAATGAATAAGCCTCAGGCTGAAGAACAATGCAAATCCACACAAACAAGTCTTTGAGCTGTGCTGCTATTCTGAATTGCAGAAGAATTGGACTCAGAAGAAGAACTTTTAACACTCTTACTATAGCAATTTAAAAAAATATAAGGTTACCTTTTATTTTAAGGTGTCTTTGTTACACTGTAATTATACATTTAAATACTGGTAATATGAAGTAACTACATGTAACTTACTATGGGTTTAGGATTAGGGTTTGGTTTGGTGTGGTTTAGGCTTAGTTGCATGTAATTATGCAAAATTTATAGTTATTACTATAGTAACTACATGTAACATATGTAACAATGACACTAAAATAAAGTGTTACCAAAATCAAACTCAGTTGTGATGTTTAACTAAGGTAATTTTTGCTTATTAGAATGGTTGAAATAGATCATTGAATGTCAGCAGAAAAGACTGTTAAGATTAACAAAGTGAGAGTATATTTTATTATTCAACAGTTAATTATTACAGGTTCGCATAATATTCGGCGTTTACATTTCACTTTTTTATTCATTTTGAGGAACACTAAATCTGTTTTTGTGCAAGTGAGATGAGTAAACGCATGCTCACATTTAGTCTAGAACTACAATAACCATCATGTTCACACTGTGCAGTGCGCACACTACGCCCCTGCGCTTACTCCTGATTTCTCTCAACATGGAGACAGGAGAGCTGTCAGTCAATAAATTGGAAAACATAGTAACTTGCATTACTTTGAAGAAGTAACTCTATTTCTTTACTATTTTTCTTGTAAATTTAAAAGTAATGCATTACTTTACTAGGTACTTGACAAAAGTAATCTAATTACATACAGTAGCTTGTGTTACTTCTAATGCGTTACCCCCCAAAAAATACATTTCATATGAAGAAGGCATGATAAAAAAATGAAATATGTCCATAAAAAGCTTAAACATGCTTCCAAAATCCACCCTACAAGTCTCAACTGTCACAAATGTCAGGGATGTGATTTTTCTATAAATAAGGATTATAGAGATTTCCATATTCTCTGACCTGAAAAGTATGACCCACGTGAATTGCGTAAAGGGGTGTGGGGTTGTTACTGTATAATGGTTACTGGCTATTTTATGATGGTTGTATAAAGTGCAAAATGTTAGGTTTTCTAGTTCTTTCATGCATAATTAATGTGCAAAATTAACATCTATTTGCCACTTGTTTGCCACCTGATGCCACCTGTTGGAGTTTGGGTTCCTTGCCGCTGTTGCCTTTGGCTTGCTTAGTTGGGGTATGGAAGTAATTTAATGCCAAATGTTTTTGAAATAAAAAGCTTGTTGAATTGCACTAATTGAAAAAAAATATGCATTACATTAGCTGTGCTTGCATTTTTATGCATTGTATTTTTAAGGTTTGCATTTTTATGGGCTGAAATTAAACGATTGTATATTTAAGCTGTGAATATTTCAATAAAAAATATTTCACACACATTTTCTTTATTAAAAATTCAATAATTTATTTTCACCTTTCAGATTTCACTTCCAAAATATATTTATTCTGTTTAAAAATACAACCTATAAAATTCGACTAGCAATTTTCAGTCCATTTTATTTCGCTTTACAAATTCGCTTCCACAAATTCGCTTCCACAAATTCAGTGGTTCAAATTCGGCAGAAAATTCAACATTTCACAAACGGGGAACTGCAGGAAAAGCAGTAGAGTGCCGATGCATGATCTCTATCTGCTGTTAGTCTGCTTCACCAGCAGGTGCCGCTAGCGGCTGTTTAAGACCAGAGCAACGGCTAGTCATCATTCATTCATAAAAACAGATTTACAGTACTGGAGCAAGCATAAGTGAATGTGTGATGATTATCAGGGCCAGTATAAATGCAGAAAAGCTGATAAAGACACAAAAGCTGCATTTATGTTTAATTCAGTGTCTTTATGGTTACCTGTGTAGTCTACATGTAAGCAGCTTTCTCTCCAGTGAACGAGATTATAACGTTTAAGGCCTGTTCACACCGGGACGAATATCGCGCGCGATTTTCGCCGACGTTTAACGCCTCGTGACTAAACAACGGGCGCCAATGTGAGTGTGCACACCGACGCGAAAAACGCGAGGCGTAAAAGCGTCATTTTTTAAAAAACGTCTCGGGTTCGTTTTTTTGGTTTGACGCGCCGCGTTAAAAACTGGCCGACCAATAAGATTGGTGCTTTTGTTCACGTGCCTGGAGCTGCTGAAGTTACAGTAAAACACGACTTGGTGGCGCTCAAGCACAAAAAACAGTCTTGCCGAGCACACAAGACGACGAAGAGAAAGCAAGTAGACGAGGAAGACCCCTAAACTATCCCTGCGTCTCAAACAGCTCCCTAGCTTCCTAGGTCGTGTATCAGTATACCATTTACATGAGTGTGGCCGACTCCCTGATCAGTGCCCTGACTAGTGAACTAGGGAGCTGATTGAGACGCACGCTATGGGTGCTCTGCCAGTTCTTGGCCATACCAATAGATGTGTATTACTTCTGTATTTTTTTTTCTTCTTTCTTTTACATTCAAGAAATATAGTTGAGAATTTCTATTTCATAAATGTTTATTTGCACTACCGTCTCTGACTACCATCTCTCATATATATGCCATTTAATATCTGCATTTTTATCTTCTTTAACTTTATTAATATCATAAATATGTTTATTTGCACTACCGTTAAGCATAAGCGCCACATACTGTCAGGGAGTGAATTTGCACTCTGCGCATCGCCAGTGAAAATCGCTTGGGTGTGAACACAAAAAACGTCTCGAAAAACGCTGGCGATAAACGCGTGCGATATTCGTCCCGGTGTGTACAGGCCTTTATTCTCTGAAGCTGGTGTTCAGATCAAACGTTAAATCTGAGGTAGACATATATTTCTCTCTGTTGTTTAGTTTCCTTAACTTTATATCGCAGTGCTGTGCTGTAATAGGGTTTCCCTCATTCGTTATAGGATTACCCTGCCATCGGGACATATAAAACTCTTAACACAGCTTAATGGACTCGTACAGTGATATAAAAGACCAAACTCGCACCTCATTTGTGATATAAGTTATACTATATAGGCTCCAAGAAAGCAGATACTCGCATAAAGCTAGTTTGACATTAAATATTTGATATTCGCAAATTTAGGGACCGTCTCTAAAGTTACGACATTGGTATTCACGTTTCTACCTTCAGTAGCGTTTAAAGAGAATGACTTAGTCACAAAATCAACTGTAAAGTGTTCATCTAGGTCTCAGGTCGAACAGTGATGCACCCTACTCTCTCTCTCTTTCTCTCTCTCTCTCTCTCTCTCTCTCTCTCTCTCTCTCTCTCTCTCTCTCACACACACACACACACAGACACACACACACACACACACACACACACGTGAACTCACACAAACTCTTGTACACACACATGCACATACATATTCAAACACACCCCACTCAAAGTAGCCTACATACACATATCCTTTTTCCTCTTTTTTTTTTACACATTCATCACACAATTCGTTCTACTTTGATCATTTTCATTTTTCCTGCTCATATAATATCCTGCTTATACAAATTTTACATTGTGTTGCCAAAGCATTTATATGAGCAGGAAAAATAAAATTAACAAAGTAGAACAAATTGTGTGATGAATGTGTAAAAAAAAGTAAAAGTATATGTGTATGTACTTTGAGTTGTGTGTGTGTGTGTGTGTGAGGGAGAGAGAGAGAGAGAGAGAGAGTAGGGTACATCTGTTCGACCTGACTCCTAGAACACTTTACAGTTGGTTTTGTGACTAAGTCATTCTCTTTAAATGCTATTGAAGGTAGAAACGTGAATACCAATGTCGTAACTTTAGAAACGGTCCCTAAATTTGCGAATATCAAACATTCAATTTCAAACTAACTTTATGCCAATATCTGCTTTCTTGGAGCCTATATAGTATAACTTATATCACAAATGAGGTGCGAGTTTGGTCTTTTGTATCACTGTACTAGTCCATTAAGCTGTGTTAAGAGTTTTATATGTCCTGATGGCAGGGGAATCCTATGACGGATGAGGGAAGCCCTAGTATTACAACACAGCTCTGTGATATAAAGTTAAGGAAGCAAAACAACAGGGAGAAATATATGTCTACCTCAGATTTAACGTTTGATCTGTAACGTTACACCAGCATTGGAGAATAACGTTATAATCTCGTTCACTGTAGAGAAAGCTGCTTATGTAGCCTACAGGGAAAGTAACTGACACTGAATTAAGCATAAATGCAGCTTTTGTTTCTTTATCAGCTTTTCTGCATTTATACTGGCCCTGATAATCATCACACATTCACTTACCGCTTGCTCTATTTCTGTATCCGTTTTTATGAATGAATGATGACTTACTAGCCATTGCTCTGGTCTTCGTAAACAGCCGCTAGCGGCACCTGCTGGCGAAGAAGACAAACAGCAGATGGAGATCATGCATCGGCACTCTACTGCTTTTCCTGCAGTTCCCGGATGTGAAATGTTGAATTTTCTGCCGAATTTGAACCACTGAATTTGTGGAAGCGAATTTGTAAAGCGAAATAAAATGGACTGAAAATTGCTAGTCGAATTTTTATAGGTTGTATTTTTAAACAGAATGAATATATTGGAAGTGAAATCTGAAAGGTGAAAATAAATTATTGAATTTTTAATAAAGAAAATGTGTGTGAAATATTTTTAATTGAAATATTCACAGCTTAAATATACAACCGTTTAATTTCAGCCCATAAAAATGCAAACCTTAAAAATACAATGCATAAAAATGCAAGCACAGCTAATGTAATGCATATTTTTTTTCAATTAGTGCAATTCAACAAGCTTTTTATTTCAAAAACATTTGGCATTAAATTACTTCCATATTGGGGACACTTGACATTTGATAATCAACAGTGCTTTGTTCTGCCTGCATTGACACTATTCTTTAAGAGCTGCTGTGCAGCCAAATTATGTACCAGTTATCAATGTAAAGCTGCTTTGACACAATCTACATTGTAAAAAGCGCTATATAAATAAAGGTGCCTTGACTTGACATAATTGCTTCTAACATCTACAGGACACACTTAGCATATTAGCCAGGGTTCAAAGCGACAAATACGAGTAAAAATCTGTGTTGAAAAAGTGTAACTTTTTAATGAATTTTGACAAAGCATGGTTGTGTGAGAATGTGATATGGCTTAGTGCAATCATCAAATCACAATGGTTATGATTTATAATTATATAAATAAATATACTGTATAGTCTGTCATATAACTGGGTTATAACTAGGTACTAACCCATAACCTATCAATATTAACCCAAGTAGTTACCTGTACTTTCTTGGGTAACTACGCTGTAAATACACGTACTGTAAAATAACTAACCCTAACCATTAGCTCTATAGTAAGTCAAGTCAAGTCACCTTTATTTATATAGCGCTTTCCGCTTTTTACAATGCAGATTGTGTCAAAGCAGCTTTACAGTGATAATTGATATATATAATTTTGGCTGCACAGCAGCTCTTAAAGAAAATGGTGACATTGTTCAGCTTGAGTAAATTCAGAATCGATTCATTCTGTTGTAAAAAAATCAATAGTTATTAATTTAGTTAATGTATCTATATCAGCACTGGAGTAAACAGTGTCATCATCCAGCTCAGTTCAGTTCGCATACAAGGGTGTCGATGCAGGCAGATCAAAACACTGTTGAATATCAAATGTCAAGTGTCCCCAACTAAGCTAGCCAAAGGCGACGGCATCAAGGAACCCAAACTCCCAACAGGTGACATCATAATAATGACAATAATAACAATTTTGTTAATAATAATAATGATAATTCTGTTAATACTTTTATTATAACATTTTGGAATTTCAGTAGTGCTGTATTGTGTGTNNNNCCCCCCCCCCCCACACACACACAACCACCATTTATTAAGGCAAATTGTTTCTGCATAAATTGTACTGACAGCTGTTTTGTATTACAAATTGGGATTCAGTGATTGAGATTCAGAATAGTGCTCACCAAGACTGGAGTAACAGCTCTCGGCTTTTAAAAAACATTGCTTATTCAGAGAACAAGAGAACATGGGATGCATTCAAAACAGACTTGGGTTTGACAAATGCTTATTACCAAACCAGATAAATGTGTTGTGTTTCTATGAAGAAAGTAAGTTTGTTTTGTCCTTTTAATAGCTGTCTTTTGAGGGAGCCTCCACGTTCAGTCCAAAGCCTGTGGACACCAGCAGTGTCAGTCTGACCTGGGATCAGTATGTAAGCAGCTTCAATGAATTCCACACAATATAAATCCGTTCAACAGAGGCCAAAGAGGGTATTACGTTATTAACCATTGATTACTGCTTTTATTTGAGTAACTTGTATTGTTAAAATAGCTGTTAGATATTTTAAAAAATATGAGTTGGCCAAATAACATATTTTAGAAGTCATTTTAGAAATTGCCTCATATATATACTGCCAGCTGGCTCTGTACATTAACAGGATTAAAAATAACTGCACTTTCAATCTACTGTTGAAGGCCATGGCAGAGCGTTTGGCTGAGAATTATCATCACATCTGGGCATCCAGGAAACTGCAGGAACTGGAGAGTAAAGGTGTGTGTTACAGATGGACTGCTGTGAGAGATGATACAGTAAATTAGGGTTTCTGCAGCCACCTGTGTCTTACAGTGAAACAAGACGCTGTGAAATGGCAAAACTGGGTTGAAGAGGTATGAATGTACACTGTATTTTTTTAAAGAAATTAATACATTTTTTTTCAGCGTAGATGCATTACATTGATCAAAAGTAACAGTAAGACTTTCAAATAAAAGCTGTTCTTTTAAACTTCCTATTCATCAAAGTATCGTTAAAAAATAATGTATTATGTTTCCACAAAAATATTAAGCAGCACAACTGTTTTTCAATATTCATAATAATAAGTGTTTTTTAGCATCAAATCAGCGTATTAGAATGATTTCTGAAGGATCATGTGACACTGAAGATTCACAAAATTACTGTTTTTGCTGTATTTTGATCAAATAAATGCTGCCTTGGTGAGCAGAAGAGACTCAAAAACATTTTCAAAAAATCTTAAAGACCTTAAACTTTTGAATGGTAGTGTAGGCAATGAAAGATATTTAATGTAAGCAAATACTTAACCTTTGATATTGCTGTTTGTACTTATATTCTTCAATATTGTATCTGCTTACTAAGTAAAGAGTAATTTAAAGTGAGCCAGTTTCAAAATAATCACCAGTGGCACCCTGAAATGGTTATTTTGCTACAATGACCAGTTGATTGTACACTATCCTGCTTATTATACAACATTAAATATAATACAATTAAAGTTTTACACATTAAATAAACAAATGCACACTATTAAAATAGCTTGAAAGAAGACCATGGAGTAACATGGAAACATGAAACTAGTAGAGTGTAAGTTTAAATAAACTGTTTAGCAGTCATTATACACAAATATTTGTCCTAGAATGACAAATCACAGTCATATATTTCAGAAAGTTTTATAATAATATGCACTAATTACTAAGGCAGTGCCCTTATAAGCTAAATGTAGGAATTAATTTAATAACTGTCAGCACTTTAATTAATTAAAATGCATTGTATTTATATAACTCTTAACAATGACAATTGTCTCAAAGCCTAATTAGCAGGACTAAAATCCATTGTGGCTGTTAATTCTGAATTATGTTTTTGTCCAGGAGGGGGCAGTCACCCTCTGCTTGTACCTTATGATGCTCTGAGTGTTAAAGACAAGAGCCGAGTCAGAGACAAAGCTCAAGATGTTCTCAAGTTCTTCCAAATCAATGGGTACTCAGTGAAGAGGTGAGGGTGCTTTCCTGCTACTGAAAACTAGAATGAGCATGATGCCTTTGAAGTGTCCATTTCATTTCCACTGACTGGATTCTCACTGCACAGGAACAAAAAGGTGGCAGATGCTGATTCCCCAGCGATTGCGAGCCGCTTCGCTTACGGCCTGCTCCAGCAAGCCCTCTGTCTTACTGAGCAAGCCCAGGAGCAGTTACTAGAGCTGGGTTAGACACAGACACTTACATTCCCTTGTTCTTCCACTCCACTTCTCTCCATTTACTTATTTGCACATCTGTCTTCTTATATATCTGCCTATTAACTGCAAGGCCTCACTAATCTGAAGGGGTGTTAAAATGAAAGTTTTAAGTAAATCTGAAAATTCTGTCATCATCCTTATTCCTTTCCAAACCCATATCACTTTGTTTTGTGAAATGCAAAAGCAGTTTTCACACAGCTCTTTTTTATATATACATATATATATATATACAGTATAATCAAATTGGATGTGTATAGTGCTGGGTAGTAACTGATTACATGTCATCTTGATTTCATAATCAGATTCCAAAACTTAAGTACATGTAATTAGATTATATTACATTTTAAAATACTGGTAATCAGACTACAGTTACTTTTTTATTGATTACATGATTACGTTATTTTCACAATTTCAGTAAATTATTCATAATTCATTGATTGTCAAAATACTATTTGGTAAATTGGCAGTGGGCGGGATCACACAGACGAAAACAGACATTCCAACACGGAACGCACATTTCAAAGTAAAATAACTGGCTGTAGCATTGTTTTTCTGTGTATGTGAACTTAGCATGTTTCCTAAATATCTGCAAACATATCATGGTATTTTTATGCTTTAGTACATTAAAAAATACATACAGCACCTTTTAAGTTCATGGTTCTCTGATGTCAGTTAATTGTCACATTGTCTCACAAACCCCTTGTAGTTCTATCATGAACCTCAGTCTGGGAAACCCTGACGTAATGTTATATTTAATGCACTACATGTTGTTGATAACAAAGGATTGCATATATTTTCTTTCCCTTTGTATTTTTAAATCAATATGGTACAGATTATCCTATTCAAATCAATGTTAAAATGAGTTAGGTCAAAAGTAATCTAAAAGTAATCAAAAAGTCAAATTATATTACCTTAAATGTGTAATTTAATTAAGTTACTAAAATTTTTGTCATGTAATTTGGAATCACTAACTGACTACATCTGTAACCTACCCAGCACTTGATGTGGTCTGTCAAGCTTAAAAAAAAAAAAAAAAATCACTATAACAGTAGTCCAGTCTCCTGAAGCCATATGATAGCTTTATGTGAGGGACAGACCAACATTTACTTTAAATCTGCTTTCAAATCTCCCTAGCATGCATAGAGCCTTCACTGATATTCATATAAATGTTATGGTCAATATGTAGAAGTGGAAAACAGTGTTATTGTTAGCTAAAACTATTAAAAATAATTTTTGTTAATTAAAATAAAATAAAATATAAATATTAGATGAACAATTTAACTTAAAAAAACTTAAACGAAAATTAGAAATATTGCCTTGGCATCTAAACAAAATAAATTTTACTTTAGGTTGAAGTACTAACATTACTGAAACTGAAATAAATAGAAAATAAAGCTAAATAGAAACATTAAAAACAAATTAATAAAAATGAAAAGAGTACGTAACAAAATCACTAAAATTAAACTGAAAATATACAAATAAAAGCTCATTTAAAATAATAATAAGTACTATTATACAAAAAAAACTATTGCAAATTAGATTTGAGAGCTACTACTGAGATTTTCAGTGGATTAAATATTATTGGGTGAAGTGTTCCTTATAACTATCAGAATTTCAGTTCATTTTAGCTATATGATCTCATTTGCTGTGGCTTGTCTGAAGCATGTGAAAACCTGCTCATTTAATTTATGTGTTGTGTTGTGTTTTGCAGAGGTTGCTCAAGCTCGAGGGCAGATTGACAGGACTGAGAGAGTTCCCCATGAACAACAAATTAATTTCTTCATTAAGGTCAGACAACTTTAATGCAGCTCAGACATTTGGAACAGAACTTTACACTGAAATCCATGAGAATCCATCACAGCATAGCTGCTCAGTCAGGATGACAGACTTATTTAAATAACCAAACAAGCATTAAAGGGATAGTTCATCCAAAAATGAAATTTCTGTCATCATTTACTCACCCTCAAGTTGTTCAGATTTTTGGATTCTCTTTAATTAAGACACTGCAGATGTCTATTTTGTGTATTGGCTTTGAGTATTTTTTCTTAAGTGGTAATGAATAAAATTTCTCAGCTTGTTCAAAGCTATGGGATGAACATTTACATGTGTTTTTTTGTTTTTTTTTCAGTTGAACCACAGTGCTCATGATATTATGGCTTTTGTGTTGTTTGTATACAGACTTGTGGGTCATGTCACTGCTGATCTCGTAATTGATTAGATGTCATGATTTGCTTTGTGTGATAGTATGCGTCCCTGTTCTGAGACAATATGCAGCCTGCAAGTTAAGAAGGCTTTCTTTCCCTCGTGAAGATCAATAACAACGATCAGCTGTTCCCTGACCTCCACAACCATCAATCTCATTAATGTGCACTAAAAATCTTCACTTCAAAACCTAACTACAAAAATCTGAAATGAACATTTCTTCAGTTGATGACTGTTGTTTTATTCTCTATTCAAGCCTCTTTTTCTTTTTGTCCCAGGTTGTATTGCCACTGTTAGATCAATACTTCAAAAATCACTATCTCTACTTCCTGTCTACTACAATGTCTTCCCTTAGAGATAGCTGCCAGTCTACAAATAAAGAAAAAGAGATGGCCACCAGGTAATTTGTGACAACAGACTGCCTTGACAAATGTTTATGTGATTATGTGGGTCAGGTTTTTCTTACATTAGCCAACGGTCTCCATGAGTAAAATTTATAAACTTACTAAATAATGTCTTAAAGGTACATTTAGTCATGTTTTACTCATTGAAAGTTTTGAATGAATAGTACTTTTGAAAAATGTTTAAAATATATTTAAAACTCACTCGAGATGAAGGCTCCATTCATACAAGTAGCTTTATAAAAGCTGCTTAATTTTACATGGGCTGCGTCTGAAAACTTAAAAATACTGCCTTCAGATGATGCATTCCAAGGTAGGAAGGCATCAAGGTATGTCCTAATCCATTGTTAGCTTTATGTCTTGTCTCCTGAGATACCTTCATCTGATCGATTTGTGAAGACAGCATAGATGCCTTTGGCATCCCACAATCCTGTGCTTTCCACTCTGTGACAGCTAAAAAATAAAGAAATGGTCAGTTTGTGTATAAATGTATGTTTTTGACCAGCGTTTTCCACTACTGATGTCATTTCTAGCGAGAAATTACTATTGTAGTAATTAAATATTTGCTTAGTTATCCCCAAAGCTCACTCTATTTTACTGTAGATCATTTAACCATTACGCCATCTCAGAAGTTTGTCTGAAATCAGTTTCTACTGCCAACAAAGTCATTGCCTGAAAAGGCAGCGAGGCAACAAGTCACCTGCCTAAGTTTTCAGACGCAGCCATATAGTGGGTCCCCTCGTGGGGGCGTCCATGTTGAGATCACATGACCAGATGAATACTACTCAGTTTATTTTGGTAACCTCCCATTATTTTGAAGCTTGAGCTCATGGAATAATTAATCATGAGTGATTGAGTATAGGATGTTAATATACAATGACGACAGTAAATAAATACTGAATAATTTGCTTTTGCATGATATTGCGATTTGGTATCAGTATAAGTCCAAGGTGACTGTCTTATTTGGTAGTGAAACATACACCAAATATTATTGAGTGCACCTTTAAGAAATATCTGAAAATGAAAAATTGTTTAGGGGACAGAAAATTGAATTTGCTCAACAATAGAAGTCAATGGAAAGTCCTCCCCATGATAGAGAAATTTGTGTGTATGTGTGTGTGTACACACACATGGCTGAGTGCATGTCTGTGTCTCCATGTTCACCTTTGCTACTCTTGTCATTATATATTTTCAGTTCCATCTATCTTGTTTTTTTCCCCATTCGATTCGCTCATTCCTTCTCTTACAGTTGTCCTCTCTCCTTTTATTTCCTAGTTTATTCTGTAAACTCGGAGCTCTAGCCAGACGCAGAATATCTCTGTTTGGTAAGGGTTGGTGTGGTGCGAATGTCTTTTTCTCATACTCCTTTCTTTCTATATTTTTATTGTTTTTAATAAAATGCTACTTTGGATTATTTTGCTAGAAACACTTTTAATTTAGAAGCACTTTGTATTCATCTCATGCTCTCTCAGCATTATCCACTGCCATTGTTCACTCACCCCAGTCTTGTATTGCTGAGGTGAATGCTTACATACCTCATTCATTTTATTAACCCACCCTCCATGGAAAACATAAATCAGGAGCTGGTGCTTTTTACTGGCTGGATTGCATTGAGCTCAATGCCATGTTTCCTTTTAGGAAATGATGCCCTTGCTTTGGTAAGCTGCCTACAAATCCTGGCACAGTCCCTGGATGGAAGGTATTTAATGCTTCACTGTGTGTTTGGTGTACTGAAATACAAGTTACAAAAATATTATAACATTTACTGAAGGTCCTTCAATATAGGTGACCTTTTTGTCTACTAATCATTTGAGAAATCAATACATCAATTAAACAATAAAATATTTAATGTCTAAATGCAATAATAGATTAAACATTTTAATTACTCTATATATTTATATTTTATATATCTTGTATGTATTTTAAAACGGAGTGTCTACACTAAGTACAAATAGCATCCCTTGTTGGTAAATGCTATTTACACTAGCTCTGCCCACCAATGTCTGTAAAATAGATGCACAGAATTCAGTGTCTTCAGTGGCGCAGCAGTAGTGAGTAAAGCTTGCAAAGCTGGCTTTTAACGCGATCAACATGGATTCGCCTTTTGCCGAGCTCGCATTTATTTTCAGTAAAAATGAAAATAATGTTCTAAAAGTGGAAAAAAAACTGCAAACGAGTGTTTAATAATATTAAAAGTGTTTATTGGGTAGGGTTAGGGGAAGGTGTAGGGAGGGTTTTTATTCTTCCAATAAGGCAGCATCCATTTAATTGTAATAAATATAATAATTTACTTTGTATGATATTATTGCATCCTGTTAATGTACAAAAATTCTGAGGTGCAAATAGTATCTGCCAACATAAAGTATAGATAGCATAATTACTATTTACTCTTATTGCAAAGAACTGATACTTTTACATGGTGTAAATAAAATCTATCGCTATTTTCACCTAGTGTAAATAGCATATCGCTAAGAAAATGCTGCTATTGTCACTTAGTGTAAATTGCATCTGCAGCTATTTGCACAGTGTAAATAGCATCTATCGCTAAGAAAATATGCTATTTTTCACTTAGTGTAAATAGCATCTAATTGCTTTTTGCACTTAGTGCAAAAAGTCGCTGCCATTTTAAAAATACTTTTAACTATTCCAGGTTAATATGCAGAGACAACTATAAGTAAGCCATTCGTAGGCTGATTGCTTCATCTTAAAAATAGAGTATTCAGTTTTGCTTCAATAATATGGTGATAATTATATATGAGAAAAAATAAATACTATATATATGTATATATGTATATATACTGTATATACACCGATCAGGCATAGCATTATGACTACTAACAGGTGAAGTGAATAGCACTGATTATCTCCATCACGGCACCTGTTAGTGGGTGGGATATACAGTATTAGGCAGCAAGTTAACATTTTGTTCTCAAAGTTGATGTGTTAGAAACAGGAAAAATGGGCAAGTGTACGTTTGAGTGAATTTGACAGGGGCCAAATTGTGATGGCTAGACTACTGGGTCAGAGCATCTCCAAAACTACAGCTCTTGTGGGGTGTTCCCGGTCTGCAGTGGTCAGTATCTATCAAAAGTTGTCCAAGGAAGGAACAGTGGTGAACCGGCGACAGGGTCATGGGCGGCCAAGGTTCATTGATGCACGTGAGGAGCGAAGGCTGGCCTGTGTGGTCCGATCCAACAGACGAGCTACTGTAGCTCAGATTGCTCAAGAAGTTAATGCTGGTTCTGACAGAAAGTGTCAGAATACACAGTGCATCACCGTTTGTTGCGTATGGGGCTGCATAGCCGCAGACCAATCAGGGTGCCCATGCTGACCCCCTGTCCACCGCCGAAAATGCCAACAGTGGGCACGTGAACATCAGAACTGGACCACTGAGCAATGGAAGAAGGTGGCCTGGTCTGATGAATCACATTTTCTTTTACATCACGTGGATGGCCGGGTGTGCATCGCTTACCTGGGGAACACATGGCACCAGGATGCACTATGGGAAGAAGGCAAGACAGCTGAGGCAGTGTGATGCTTTGGGCAATGTTCTGCTGGGAAACCTTGGGTCCTGCCATCCATGTGGATGTTACTTTGACACGTACCACCTACCTAAGCATTGTTGCAGACCATGTAACCCTTTCATGGAAACGGTATTCCTGGGTGGCTGTGGCCTCTTTCAGCAGGATAATGTGGCCTGTCACAAAGCAAAAATGGTCCAGGAATGGTTTGAGGAGCACAACAAAGAGTTTGAGGTGTTGACTTGGCCTTCAAATTCCCCAGATCTCAATCCAATCGAGCATATGTGGGATGTGCTGAACAAACAAGTCCGATCCATGGAGGCCCCACCTCGCAACTTACAGGACTTAAAGGATCTGCTGCTAACATCTTGGTGCCAGATACCACAGCACACCTTCAGGGGTCTAGTTGAGTCCATGCTCAGGGCTGTTTTGGCAGCAAAAGTGGGACCAACACAATATTAGGAAGGTGGTCATAATGTTATGCCTGATCGGTATATATATTATATATATATATATATATATTGATCAAAAGTGACAGTAAATATATTTATAATGGAATACATCTTTACTGTCACATGAATAATTTAACTATATTAAAATAGTAAATGGTTATTTTAAATTGTAATAATATTCCATGTTATTAATGTTATGACTGCATTTTTCATAAAAAAGTACCCTTGTTGAATATGTTGAATATGTTGAATTCTTTCTTTCAAAAACATTGAGTAGTGTATATGATGAAAAAATCTATTTTTAATAATAATTACCAAAGTGATTGGTCATTCTAACATGTCTATGATTGCTTGTCTTTAGGACGGTAATGAAAACCCCTAGTGAATCTGTCAGGGTGTCGTTGTGGTCATTTTTTGAAGCTGCGGCAGAGGATCTTGAGCTAACGGTGGAAACTGTGACCTGGGATGAATATGGACTGAACCGAGCCCAGAGCAGGGTAGACAGCGAGGTCATAACGTACACCACCACCACCCTGATCCCAGTGCTCACCGCTTTATTTCAGCATGACTCCCAGAGGCAGCATGGAGGGGGATTGATCGGTAAGAGAACAAGGAAGAGGGTGGAACGGATGGAAGAAATAGCAGCAACTAATTAGATGAATAATGAATAGATTAGTGTGTTCTATGATGAATGAACAGATGGAGGGAAAATAAATGGAGGTTGTGGAAAGGCAGTGGAAAAATATTCACAAAGGTTTTGGTTTGTGCAGATCACTTCCCTTTCCACTTACCTCTGTTTTGCCAATTAGAGTGGCACTTGACTTCCTGTCTGCACAGGATGCAGTGTAATTTATATGGCCCTGTGATTGACCCTTCTTATGTGCATGTGCTTCTGGGTGTATATTTTAATAGGGAATGTGCAAGTTGCAGCAAATATAATTGAAAAATGGCTAAGCTGGCCCCTTGTTTGAATTGACTATTCCTCTCAAAGATGATGACTCTCTTTGGGTTCAGCTTAAAGGTACATTCAGTTATGTTTTGCTCTATTTTGCACCATATAAAGATCCAAAGGAACGTCTAGGTTACTATTGTAACCCCCGTTCCCAGAAGGAGGGAACGGAGACGTTACGTCGATACTGACGTAATGGGGTCTCGCCTGGGAGCCCAATCACCTCCAAGGGTACAAAACAAGCCAATGGGTATTGGCCTATGAGATTTACATGCCGGGCCCCTCCCCCGGCATCCGGGTATAAATAGGGCCGGCATACTCACCTTCATTCATATTTTTGCTGAGGAGCCGAGATAGGTATCTGGCCGCTCAGCGGTGACTCAGAGCTATGGCAGGGGAACGTAACGTCTCCGTTCCCTCCTTCTGGGAACGGGGGTTACAAAAGTAACCTAGACGTTCCCATTCAGTCAGTCACGTTCAACGTTACATCGATACTGAGGTAATGGGGTCCCGTGGAAAGCGCCATAGCAACTGAACCACGTTACGAGTGTTAGGGAGGCAGATGCTGGCAGGCCGTAGCGTGCCAAATGCATGTGCGGCCCATACTCGCAACCCTCCAGCGCCCAGAGTAAGCCCAAGAATGTCTTCCATACCAGTGGGATGCAGAGGACAGGGCGTTACAATGGAGAGGTCGAAGCTGCTGTTCCTACCCACGGGGAAGAGTGCTTCGGAACTCAATTCCCATGTTTTTCAGCCATGACCAAAACGCCAGGAAAGCGTTCCCCGTGGAGGGGAAAGCTACGGAGACCACACCCTGCCCGAGGGGAGGTAATGTGTGGAAAACACATATGGACTAGCCTGAGGACAGTAACGCATATGGAAGATCTCTGATGTAGGTCCTACCTTCCGGGAGGAACATACTAGCAATCAGAGACAGGGCAAAACGAAGCCACCCAGGAAAGACAGGGGTTTACCGTTAGGGAAACAAACACATATGGGATTACCCGCGGGGAATCACAGCATATGGGCATCTAGCCCAGTACAAGAGTAGACCAATTGGGCATACGCACGAGTACTGGACCTAGCACCGGACGCCTCCGCCGCGTCTGGCTGCCGCAGGATGCAGGAGGAACTCCACAGGGTTCACCGTTACGGGGAACTGAACTGAGGAGCGGAAAAAGTGCTCGCATTCCCTCTCCTGAGGGAAATGGCACAGCAAGCGAACACCCATGGCTATCTACACCGGTTCCACTCGGAGATTGTAATATCTCGCGAATGTATTTGGTGTCGCCCAGCCTGCAGCTCTACAAATGTCTGCAACAGAGGCGCCGTGCGGCAAACGCCCAGGAAGAAGCAACACCCCGAGTGGAGTGAGCTCGCAACCCGAGGGGGCACGGCTCGCCTTGCGACTGGTACGTCAAGGCGATGGCCTCCACTATCCAGTGGGCCAACCTCTGTTTGGAGACAGCCTTTCCCTTCTGCTGACCTCCAAAACAGACAAAGAGCTGCTCAGAGCTCCTGAAGCTCTGTGTGCGGTCCACGTAAACGCGCAGGGCACGAACGGGACACAGCAACGCGAGGGCTGGGTCTACCTCCTCCGGGGGCAGTGCTTGCAAGTTCACCACCTGGTCCCGGAAGGGAGTGGTGGGAACTTTGGGCACATATCCAGGCCGGGGTCTCAGACAGGGACGCGAGGAGACAGGGACAGCCCGAAGGGTAGGACCTTGTACTGATATGCTCGTCCCTCGAACGCAAACCGTAGGAACGGTCTGTGTCGAGGGAGGATCGAGACATGAAAGTACACGTCCTTCAGGTCGATCGCTGCAAACCAATCCTGGGCGCGAACGCACGTGAGAATGCGTTTCAGCGTGAGCATCTTGAACGGGAGCTTGTGAAGGGCCCGATTCAAGACACGCAGATCCAAGATTGGCCGTAATCCCCCGCCTTTCTTGGGTACTATGAAGTACGGGCTGTAAAACCCAGACTTCATCTCGGCTGGAGGGACAGGCTCTATTGCGTCCTTCGCCAAAAGAACCGCAATCTCTGCCCGCAGGAGAGGGGCATTTTGACCTGCCTCCGAAGTGAACAGAACACCGCTGAACCTGGGGGGACGCCTGGCAAACTGAATCACGTAGCCGAGTCTGACTGTCCGAGTGAGCCAACGGGACGGTTTGGGAAGGCGTAGCCACGCCCCCAAGCACCGTACGAGTGGAACCATCCGGACAGCAGAAGTACCCACGGGGGGGCAGCATGGAGTCCCCGGGGCACCAATACCCTGCCCGTGGCGAAGGAAGGAGTGGCTGAGAGAGAGGGAGCGGAGCTTTGCTCACCCTCAGCACAGACCTTTTTATATGACCCAGAGGATTTGGAAATTGCTCTTTTATTGAAAATGTGGGTGCCGCTGGCCGTGGGGCCAGAAAGAAAGAAAAGGAAACACAGGATTCTCCCCCGGGCCCTCTCCCGGGGGAAGGAGCGGTGCGGTGTGGTCACCGTCTCCCGCAGAGCAGTCTCGAAAACCACCGGGTCTCCCGTCTCCCATCTCTTCTTGCCCTTCTTCTTCTTAGAAGGAGGCTTGGCGGTCTGGGCGGGGGGCGTGGCCTTCCTGCGGGAAGCTCGGGGAGGATGGGACGAGTCCGATCTCCCGGGAGCCTGAGCCACAGGAGGACGCCCTCGGCGAGGAGCAGACGGAGGCGCAGCCCGTGGCGGATTGGTGGCATCATCACGCCGGGGCAGGATGTGTTTTATGGCCTCCGTCTGCTTTTGCACTGCCGAGAACTGCTGAGCAAAGTCCTCGACAGTGTCGCCGAAGAGGCCGGCCTGGGAGATGGGGGCGTTGAGAAAGCGTACTTTGTCGGCGTCCTTCATCTCAGCCAGGTCCAACCAAAGATGCCGTTCCTGGACCACCAGGGTGGACATCGTCTGACCCAGGGCGCGCGCCATGACTTTCATCCCCCGGAGGGCGAGGTCAGTCGCCGTGCGCAGCTCTTGCAAGAGCTCTGGCTCAGAACTACCCTCGTGCAGCTCTTTCAGAGCTTTCGCCTGATGGACCTGCAAGATGGCCATGGCGTGCAGGGCAGAAGCCGCCTGTCCAGCGGCGGAGTAAGCCTTGGCAGCGAGAGCGGCCATGGTCTTACCCGCCTTGGATGGGAGACGCGGACGATTCCGCCAGGTGGCCGCGGACTGCGGGCACAAGTGCACCGCAATCGCACGTTCCACCTGTGGAACATCCACGTACCCCTTGGCGGCCCCGCCATCGAGGGTAGTGAGAGTGGAGGAGGCAGAAGACCGTAGTCTGGCAGTGTGAGGTGCCATCCACATCTTCTGGAGCTCCTCATGCACCTCCGGGAAGAAAGGCACTGGAGCGGGACATGGCTGAGAGCCACGCCCTGAACCCAGAAACCAATCATCCAACCGCGAGCGCTCGGGACACGGTGGAAGGTTCCACATGAGGCCGATGCCCGCGGCGGCCCGGGCAAGCATGGCCATCAGCTCAGAGTCCGCCTCCGACTAAGCAACCGCGCCAGAGGGCGGAAGCTCGGAGTCGTCGTCGCTCTCTGAGCCATTCAGCCCACTCCCCGATGCAGCGATAAACATCTGATCCTCCTCCGGAGCGCCAAAAGTGACGCGGGGCACCCCGGTGGAGGGCCCCGCGACAGCAAGCGGCAGCTCGACGGCACATGGTGTTGTGGAGGAGTGGGAGGTTCGTGGGGGCGGACCCGACGAAGTGGCTCCCACTGTGATCCTCAGATCTCCCAGAGCACTAACCAGAGCACTAACCGGTGCTGGGGTAGTGACAGAGGGGACCCTCACTTCTGTGTTAAAGAAGGAGAGTCGCGATCTCAACACCAACATGGACATGCCATCTCAGTGAGGGCATGTACCATCCACGAGCGCTGACTCAGCGTGCGGTCTACCCAGACACGTGAGACAGTGATCGTGGCCGTCAGAGGAGGTCAGGAAACGACCGCATCCAGAAACACACGGACGAAAAGTCATCTTGAAAAAGATGCTGATCGCCCGTGCTTGCTCTTTTAGTACACCTCACCAACCGAAGCACACAGGGATGAGTGCAGCACCGTCCTGTGGGCAGCGCGCCGTCACACCCACCGCTGAGCGTGCCTTCCCAACCAGCTGGAGAGACTCGAGCAGCCACCGGAACAAAACAGTCAAAAGCAATAAAAATTGCTGTTTTTAGGAACTTGTCCTATAGCAATTATAATTGCTGTTTTGCTCTAATAGAAGAAATTCGCTCTCTTGAAGAGGTGAATGGCAGATCCGATCCGATCGGCTCCGAAGCAAAAGTATGAATGAAGGTGAGTATGCCGGCCCCATTTATGCCCGGATGCCGGGGGAGGGGCCCGGCATATAAATCTCACAGGCCAATACCCATTGGCTTGTTTTGTACCCTTGGAGGTGATTGGGCTCCCAGGCGAGACCCCATTAAGTCAGTATCGACGTAACGTCGAACGTGACTGACTGAATGGGAACTGTCTGTATGTTCTCAAGAAGTCCAACAGCATTTGGTATCTTTCACTTTCTCTGTGACCTGAGAATTTTCTTCTTGAACATGACCTTATATTACTTCTATAAACAATTGTTTCCATAAGTGTACTGTGTGCTGTTTGCATTACACTGTAGGACTGCAGCAGGCTTCGCTGCGATAAGAGCTGCTGTGCAGCACGTTTTTAGAACAGCAGCATCATGTTGAATCATTCATACTCTACATTTCTGCTCTGTATGAACTGATTACCATTTCATTAGAAAGAATTTCACCCCATTTACTCCTCTTTTGCAATTCGTCTGAATTATGAATAAATCACATTTACAGTTGGGATAAATCATAGCCTATCAGTTTTTTTTATTTTTTTTTATTATTTACATTGAACTTCAAATATGCAAGAGTGAAAAGATTTGTTTTTTAAATCTCTGATTTATTTTTTCTTTCAGTGGATGAAGTGGGCTCCTGTTGTTACAGGATCCTCAGCAGTCTCTACATTCTTGGCACCTGCAGTGGTACCTTTATTGACAGGTAACACTGTATTATCTATCGAGTATTGTTTCACTCAAAATGGAAAATTCTGTCAGTATTTGCTTTCCCTTATTCCAAACCCATATGCTGTTATTTTCTCATTAAAACACAAAATGAAATGTTTAAGATAATGCATGTCTGTCATGTGTGTCAATTCCCCCCAAAAAAATCACCAAAAATTTTACCTTTTAGTCTATGCTACTCTTACAGTACTGTATAGTCCAAGTCTTCTGAAGTCATATGATATCTTCGGGCAAGGAAGAGCCCCTCTGTCTTCAAATTCAGCTTTGTTGTCACAGGAATAAATTAAATTTTTAAGATACAGGTATATTAAAATAGAATACAGTTCTTTTAAATTGCAATACTATTTCACAATATTACTGTTTTTACTGTATTCACTGTGGCGTGATGAGCCTCTTTCAAAAACATTAAAACATCTTACAGACCTAAAATCTTTGGAACAGTAATTTAGAAAAGTTAAAGTTTGGGGTCGGTAAGATGTTTTAAAGTTTCTGAAAGAAGTCTCTTATGCTTATCAAGCCTTGAATAATTTCATTAAGAATACAGTAAAAATGGCAATATTTTGAAATATTATTATAATTTAAAATAACAGTTTTCTATGTTTATATATTTTTAAATATACTTTATTTATGTGTTGGCAAAGCTGAATTTTCAGCATAATTGCTCCAGTCTTCAGTGTCATATGATCTTTCAGAAATGATTCTAATATTTTGATTTGATGCTCAAGTAGCTTTGCTTATTATTATCAATGCTGAAAACAGTTAAGCTGCTTAATATTTTTGTGGAAACCATGGTACATTTTTCCGGGATATTTTGATTTAATAGAACGTTCAAAATAACAGCATGTATTTGAAATAAAAATCTTTTGTAAAATTGTAAATGTCTTCACTATCACTTGACACAAGTTTTCATAAAAAAAATAAAAAAAACCTTACTAATGGCAAGCTTTTGAACGGTAGTGTTGCTATGCACAGAAATTCTTGTAGCTTTCAAATTACCTTTCAGTGCAGTGTTCTATGGAAAATAACAGTATACAGGTTAGGGCAGACATGATAGCAAGGAAATTCATTTTTGGTTGTTCTAACCCTTTAACAAATCTATTGTCCTTAGCACATTGTGTTACTTTGGGTTTGGCTCTTATCATTTTGTTCTGATGATATATTATTGTTAATGCTGTATTATTGTTCGGTTTATCCTTTTGAAACTTGTGCGCTCCATAGTTATTAGCTCATGTCTAGGTTTGTGTTTCATCTGTTAGTTAATCTTTATCTTTGTTTTGATAGGCAGAGGTCAGTCTTTGGGGAGTGTCTGGCTGCATTATCTGCAGCCTTTCCTGTGTGTTTCTTGGAGCTAAGTGACCTTCATTCCCTCTCCGACATGATGAGTAATGAAGAGAGTGAAGGTAAAGGCAAGAAAAGTTCAATAGAACACAAGTACGTGCACATTCTCACACTGCTGCATTCAGTTTTTTCTCATGGATGTTGGTATGGTCTTTCTAGCCGAGAGAGCCTGTAGGCTCCTCCCCACTTTGCAGGAGGCTTTCTCAGAGGTCGAAGAGCTCGCAGGAGCGGGGTCTGCAGCCCGCCATGCCCTTTTAACAAGGGTTACTGAGGTGACTCTTCCTCTGCTGTGTAGCTATGTCTCTAGATGGGGGGAGGCTGGTAACCAGGCATCCCAGGAAGGCCACTGTTCCTCTGTCACACCTCAGCACGCCAATGCCTTGCTGGGTCACATCCTCTCCATCATCCACGCCCATCTGGGGACTGCAGACAGTTCTTGGATGAAACGCCTTGCAGGTGAGCTGGTCCCGCTTGTAAAGTGAATTACTAGATTATGATCATCTGGCATTTTAATCTAACATTGAAGAATTTATTTTAGAAGAAAACAAGGGCAGTACAAGTCTAAACTTTGAGACCAAATCTAATTGGAACTTACATTGGAAAGTACAAATATAAACCACAAATGCAGTAAATAACAGAGCATTTCTTTTAGTATTTGGCCAGCCTATCATAAGCAAGGCAGAACCACATATCTTGAAGAGCCACTTTCTGCCTCTGATGGAAAAGTTAAGGAAGAGGGCGGAGTCAGTGCTGCTGGAGGAGGAGCATTTGAAGGCAGAGGGGCGTGGCAATGTCTTAGAGCAGGAGTTAGACATCCAGGAAAGGTTTACCGTGTTGGTCCAAGATATCTATGCTTTTTACCCTTTACTCATTCCATTTATAGACCTTCACAGGTGAGAAAAAAATATGCAATATGCAATCTATTATCAATTATTGAAATTCACTGTTGGTTATTGGTTAATCTGCTTAATGTTTGGTATTTATCAGAATGAGCTGGCTGAGAGAGGTGGACGCAGATGCTGAGAAGCTTTTCTCCCTCGTAGCTGAAGTCTTCATTTTTTGGGCTAAATCTCATGTAAGCAGCTCTCAGTCATGTTTATGATATTGAATATATAATATTTACCTCTTAAAGGTAGGGTAGAAATAGCAAGCTAGCTTTGAAAGCATTAGATCCCACCCTTCCTTCAGAGCGCTCTGCAAAGCCACACCTCCTCCAAAACACATGAACGCGCATAGCAGAGTTTGCAAAACTTGACGAGAGACGGCGTTAAATTACCTCATGTCTCAAAGCACATAACATTACAATACTAATGAACATAAACAACTTACAGAGCTCTAGTTGTACCACCTGCTGCAGATTCATTTTGGCGTTGATAGTGTTGAAAATTGCCTACCCTACCTTTAAAGGGTTCATATCATGAAAAATGGTATTTTCTTTTACAGTATATAAACAAAAGAGTTTAGGTTCAGTTTCTGAATGGAAAAAATTAACACCTTTTGAGGCTAAAGTGTACATTGCCCCACACTTGACAGACAAAAGAAAAATTAGATATCATGGCCACTTTATTTATTCACTCCCTTTACTTAAACTGTGGCCATGTTGTACTAATTTGTTTCATAATGTTTTTTCAATTTATGCCAATTAAAATGAGAGAATGAATAGGTGCAGCATGATCATGATTTAACAAATGAATATAATGTGGCCATAAATTAATACATTTGTGGGAATTAATTTGTGGCAACTGAAGTATGTATTTTTCTTATGTCATGTGAAGGGCTCCGTAAAAAGAGTTCCCGTTCTGGAATCTGCCATCAGAAGACCATCACACAAAACATGTTCACAAACATTTACATGTCACTGATGCCTATTTTGAACACTAACATTTCTTGTTTATCTTTGTTTTCCTCATAGAAAAAAAATGTAAATCATAAAAAAGATAATACCCCTTTAAAGTACACCCAAAAGTTGAGCACATCCCCTTAATATCATCATAATATTTTAATTTGTTGACATACTTTTGAACCTTTCATTCATTTATTACATTCTTTGTTTTCAAATTTTTTTCCCCTTTAGAATTTCAAATGGGAAGAACAGAATTTTGTTGTTCAAAATGAAATCAACAACATGACATTCCTGGTGAACAGCAGCAAAAGCAGGATGGATAAGGTCTCTTTTCATTTCACTAATACTGTATTATTTGTTGTGAACACATTAAATGGTTAGTTCACCCAAAAAAGAAAATTCTGTCATTAATTACTCACCCTCATGTTGTTCCAAACCTGTAAGACTTTCTTTCTTCTTCAGAACAAAAATTACGATTTGTTTAATGAAATTTGAGAGCTTTCTGTTCCTTCATCTGCTTAATGTTTGGTATTTATCAGAATGAGCTGGCTGAGAGAGGTGGACACAGATGCCTATGCCTATGCAACTGCCACCTTCAAGCCCCAGAAAGGTAGTAAAGACATCATGAAAGTAATCCATTCTCCGGACTCCAGTAGTTTGATCTCAGTTTTATGAAGCGGTGTGAGTGCTTTGTTTGCTCAACAAAACAAAACAAAATATAATTTACCACTTTATTTTCAAAATATTAATCTACAACTTGCGTGTTCATGAGAGCACCACGATGTATGCGTGTTGTGTGTACGCGAGAGAAGACGTTGTTGAGCAAATGCGTGTTGGAGATATATATTTTGCAAATAAAGTGGTAAATAGTTTTTTGTGCAAAGCACTCACTTCACTTCATAAAACTGAGGTTAAACCACTGGAGTCACATGGTTTATTTTTATGATATCTTTACTGCCTTTCTGGGGCTTGAAAGTGGTAGTTGCATTGGCAGAAAGCTCTCTTAATTTGTGTTTCGCAGATGAACAAAAGTCTTACGTGTTTGGAACGACATGAGGGTGAGTGAGTAATGACAGAATTTTCATTTTTGGGTGAATTAACCCATTCAGTTTTTCCCTTTATTAACTCTGTAAATGACCATGTAACATATTTTGCTCTCTAGTTCTTCTCAATCCATTTTTTTACTCTATTCTTTGAAAAGAAATTAATCTTTGCCCTGTAAACCTAGAGGCCTGCAGGGACTTTAATAAACGTCCATGTCATTATTCAACCCAGATATGCTGTTAAATAATATTGAATTAATCTAAATTATATGATTGTCCATTAGGGAGGGGTGTGCAACCAGGAGAGAAGAAAGGTGAAGAGGAAGGGTGATCATTACTCCACACACACCTCTCTCATTGTGGCCGCCCCAAAAAAACTCCTCTCAGTCGCCATGAATGGATGTTGCCATGGCGATCAGGGCCTGATCACCCATGCCAAAAAACGTTTCTCTCAGGTATGCCCGTTCATACTGCTCAGTGCTTGCAAAATCAATCCATTTGTTATCTTGAAAATATTATGTTTTTTTTTTCGTGACATCTGAAGCATTCATCTGTTTCTAGAGGGACACAGAGGATGAGGTCCGAGCATTCATTCGAAGCAACCTGCAACAGGTGAACCAGCAGACAACCTGTGAAAGTGCTGATAATGTCCTGTGAAAAGTGCTATTTGAGTCTCCTCACCTCACTTGGTTTCATTTTTCTTTTCTGTTTTTGCCAGGATCTGTGTGAAAACTTAGTAGATCCCCTCAGTATTGAGAGGATCTTAGGCATCGCTTGTGTTCTTTTCCACCTGGATCAGGTTAGACTGGAAATTAATTGCTGCAACTGATGTAAGTGATGATTGACAGCATAATGGCAAAGCCAGCATGTTGTGTATGGCCAGAATGGGTATATCAGAATGGGTCTAGACTATCAAATGTCATTTTTGGGCGAATTTTTCTTTTTTAAGGTCATGTGACAAATACATTGAAAATTGAAACAGTTCAGTTCATTGGAGAATTTTGACTAAATCTGGCACTTCTGTGTGGTTCTGTTCTAGTAATTGATTTACATAAAGCTTTGTTTTCTGTCAGGTGGAGCGCCCTCAGAAGAAGAAGAGGGCAGTGTGGCATAAGATGTTGTCTAAGCAGAGGAAACGAGCTGTAGTTGCTTGTTTGAGAATGGCTCCTTTGTACAATCTTCCCAGGTCTGCTGCAAAGAGAATTATGACAAGTCATATTGCATTATGAATTACCCAAGTGATAAAAGCTGAAAAGCTGCAGAAATACTTGTGAACTGCAATGTTGTTGAGCTAACTTAGATAAAGAGGACATTTTGTCATCTTCCTTATGATTCAGTGGGCTGAAACCAATATTAATTTCTTGCTTTTAACTGGAGATTTGTCTTTTTCTGCAGGCACAGAGCAGTGAACCTTTTCCTTCGGGGTTATGAGAGAGTCTGGCTGAAGGCAGAGCATGACTCACCTGAGGACAGACTAATTGAGGATTTGGCTGTGAGTGTGTTTCTGATTGGCTGTATTTCCCAGTTGAGATGTTGAGTCATGACGTTCATGTGTACGCCAATCCAGAAGGCTAATTCACTACAGGTTCCCTTGGGAATTTTGTAATGGGTTTTGAGAATTGCAGTTTTAAATTTTTGAGTACAATTAATATTACTTGTAGAGACTTTCACATGTTGTATTGCAACATAAATTACATGTAGGCACACTTCAAACTAATTGAGATTGTTGTGTGCTTTAAAAACATGTTGCTAACACACTGATACTAGCACAATAGTCAATGAGCTCAATGAATCTGACAACATTGTAATCCTTATATAGCAACAAAAATACAATAAAAGCACAGTTTTGAAGCAGTACTGTAAATACATTTGTAATTTTACAATGTAACTTTGCAACTACATGTCAAAATTAGAGTATTATGGCACTTTCCACTGTGTGGTACGACTCGGCTCGGTACGTCACGGCTCGGCTTGGCCTGCTTTACTTTCGGTTTGCTTTTTCACTTCAATTTAGTATAGCTTTAAAGTGGGTGGGATTATAGACTGATCGTGTAGTTGCGCCGCTTCTACTGCCGTGGATCCGCTCCTCGACTACCAATGAATCTGCACCTTGTCTACTGACCACGATACAGCCATTTCTTTTTTGCGTGCGACGGTCGTTTAAAGCAAGTCGTTAAAAAAAGTAACGCGAACAAATGATACTGCAGTGGCTGTTACTGACTATTTAAATCTACGCTGGTAGTGACGATTCTCTATGACCAATCAGTGATCTGCAGTGTTTACACGTCACATTTAGTATCGGAGGCTCTGGGTACGGCATGCTTGGAACCTCCACTGAGGTGGTACTATTTTAGCAAGCCTTACCATGCCGTACCGAGCTGTACCATGCATTGGAAAAGTGCCAAAAAGTGAGCTGTACCTAGCCATACCATGCAGTGAAAAGCGCCATTAGTCGCCTGTAGTAGACTGTTAGTTTTGGGTTAGGTGTTAAGGTTCGTGTTAAGTTGATATGTACTTACTTGTACATTAAGTTACTTCAGTGGAATGTCAGACTCAGTGGAATATCTGTTGGGGGACCATGGAAATAAAGTGTTAGCAGATAATA
Source organism: Anabarilius grahami (assembly GCA_003731715.1). Classification (NCBI taxonomy): domain Eukaryota; kingdom Metazoa; phylum Chordata; class Actinopteri; order Cypriniformes; family Xenocyprididae; genus Anabarilius; species Anabarilius grahami. The sequence goes on from RJVU01042598.1 coordinate 689,091, forward strand.
AAACAGACAGTCTACTAATGTTCAAATGAGAGGTAGTTGACATGTAGATTTGTTTTTCTTTATAACTATAACTATTTTTAAAGAAATGTTTATGGGTAGTTTAGAAGTAGGAGTGGGATAAGCGGCTCAAAATAGCTTTTTAATGCAATATTGTTGCTAAAATTATAATTTTTCTACATATTAGTGTCCATTACGTTAATATATTCTTTTTAATATATAAATCTATAAAATGGTTATGTTTGGGTTTGGGGGTAGTGTTAACTGACTGTATTAGTAGTGTGACTGCATGAACCAAACCGTGACGTCCGTACCATATGGTTCGGGACGAATACATGTATCGTTACACCCCTAATATATACGTGTATATATATATATATATATATACACTCACCTAAAGTATTATTAGGAACACCTGTTCAATTTCTCATTAATGCAATTATCTAATCAACCAATCACATGGCAGTTGCTTCAATGCATTTAGGGGTGTGGTCCTGGTCAAGACAATCTCCTGAACTCCAAACTGAATGTCAGAATGGGAAAGAAAGGTGATTTAAGCAATTTTGAGCGTGGCATGGTTGTTGGTGCCAGACGGGCCGGTCTGAGTATTTCACAATCTGCTCAGTTACTGGGATTTTCACGCACAACCATTTCTAGGGTTTACAAAGAATGGTGTGAAAAGGAAAAAACATCTAGTTTGCAGCAGTCCTGTGGGCGAAAATGCCTTGTTGATGCTAGAGGTCAGAGGAGAATGGGCCGACTGATTCAAGCTGATAGAAGAGCAACTTTGACTGAAATAACCACTCGTTACAACCGAGGTATGCAGCAAAGCATTTGTGAAGCCACAACACGCACAACCTTGAGGCGGATGGGCTACAACAGCAGAAGACCCCACCGGGTACCACTCATCTCCACTACAAATAGGAAAAAGAGGCTACAATTTGCACGAGCTCACCAAAATTGGACAGTTGAAGACTGGAAAAATGTTGCCTGGTCTGATGAGTCTCGATTTCTGTTGAGACATTCAGATGGTAGAGTCAGAATTTGGCGTAAACAGAATGAGAACATGGATCCATCATGCCTTGTTACCACTGTGCAGGCTGGTGGTGGTGGTGTAATGGTGTGGGGGATGTTTTCTTGGCACACTTTAGGCCCCTTAGTGCCAATTGGGCATCGTTTAAATGCCACGGCCTACCTGAGCATTGTTTCTGACCATGTCCATCCCTTTATGACCACCATGTACCCATCCTCTGATGGCTACTTCCAGCAGGATAATGCACCATGTCACAAAGCTCGAATCATTTCAAATTGGTTTCTTGAACATGACAATGAGTTCACTGTACTAAAATGGCCCCCACAGTCACCAGATCTCAACCCAATAGAGCATCTTTGGGATGTGGTGGAACGGGAGCTTCGTGCCCTGGATGTGCATCCCACAAATCTCCATCAACTGCAAGATGCTATCCTATCAACATGTGCCAAAATTTCTAAAGAATGCTTTCAGCACCTTGTTGAATCAATGCCACGTAGAATTAAGGCAGTTCTGAAGGCGAAAGTGGGTCAAACACAGTATTAGTATGGTGTTCCT